>CM075855.1:19064591-19447282 GCA_037975125.1 Latrodectus hesperus
ATATATTAACAATTCTTATATAACCTAATATTTAAGTAACACATATTTAAAAATACAAATCTATACAAGTTTGGGATATTTACAATTAATCTTATTAAAGATAATAGCATGAAATCTGAAGTTTAAATTTAAATTTATGGGGCAAAGGAGCAGTCGTTTTGCTGCTATCAAACACAACGTCGTAAGCAGTCTTCGTCTTTCTGCTTACTGCCGCTCTCTGGAGAAGCAGTTGCGCTTCACGAGCCCCTTCCTAAATGGGCACTTGAAATAGTGACGTCGGCTATTAAGTGGTTCATCCACCACTGTTCGGCCATCCTGAAGTCGGCTGGACCTCCAGACACTACTGCAAATATATAAAAAAGAAAAACAGCAAAACAGGGAAGGAAAATAAGCAAAACAGGAAAGTTCTCTGAAAAGAAACAAATGTTAATTTTAGCTTCTTATCAGCCTTGATCTGAAATAAGAAATGAGTCAGTTTATCTTTTAGCTGCATTTTAGTCATTTTGACTTCAGACTGTCCTTCAGCAATTAGACTTTAATTTAACTTGCATATCATCCTCGTCTTTTGGCACACTATACCAGGGTTTTAGGAATTCAGCACAAGTCGTGGTATAGTTAAGTCCTTCGTGACTTCTCACTTTGATTACATCATAGGTGTTGCCTCCTTTAACTTTAGTAAATCTGTACGGTCCGAAATATTTTGGTTTCAGTTTTAAGTGCGATCCAATTTGAGTTATTTTAATAGCTCCATAAGATTATGGTTCTTTTCTTCTCAAATTATACGTTTTTTTGTTTTCTTCTTGTATCTTGAAAATTTGTTGCTTAGCATGCTTTCTAAGATGATCTCTTTGAGCTTCAAAATTAGAATGAAATTCCATTTCATTCATTTCTTTGAACTTATTAAGACCTCCAACGATCATCTTCGTACCAAAAAGCAACTCAAAAGGTGTGGTATCTATGCTTCGTTGATATGTTGAATTAATCGTCGGCTGTAGTTCGTTCGTAAACTTATACCACTGAGCTGGATTCCCTAAAGATAGCTTTGAAAGTAGTGATATGATAATTTGGTTGATCTTTTCAACTTGTCCGTTAGCTCTTGGCAGACCAATCGCTATTAAATGATGTTTAATATTCTCTTTTGAGCATAAATTTTCGAATTCACCAGAGCTAAAAGCTGTACCTTTATCAGAAATAATTTTGTAGGGATTTCCAAAGACAGATTTTAGAGTTTCTAATTTCGAGATGACTTCACCAGATGTTGTGGTCTTCGTAGGGAAAATCCAAACGAACTTAGTAAATGCGTCAATAATTGTTAAAATACTTATTAATTTTTATGTTTGCTTTATAAAGGTCCTATGTGATCAATATGGTATGTGTATTGTGGTACGTCATTTTTAGGCAATGGGTGTAATAAGCATTTTTCTTTCCTTTTTTGGTATTTACAAGAATAGAGTGAACGCAGTTAGATATGACATTTTCTACTTTTTATTTAAGTTAGGGATAATGGTCCTCAATGCTTTTCTCTGTATATTTTATTCCAGTATGTCCTATTTCCTGCGCACTTCTAATAATTTCCATCTGCATCCGTTTCTCTCAAAATGCTGTTGTAGTTGTTGATAATCCCATATGATCAAGCAATGCTAGACCATCTCCATAAAACCCATTATTTCCAACAAGTCCAAAAATAGTGTAGGATCTTTAAGAATGTCACTTTTGGCAAAATCTAAACAGTTTAGAAAGTGGGTAGGGAAGGTCTCTCAAAATAATCTTCATAACTAGAGATTTTTATTAATTCTTTTATAGTTTTTGTTTCACCATCATTATCTTGTGCTGATTTTAATTTTGGTATAATAGTATTGCTCAAGATGCAAACTACGTTTACAGGGGATCTACTGAGTGCGTCGACATGAGCCATACTTGTACCGGAGCGATGCTCACTACTGTAATTAAATTCTTGGAGAAATAAAGTCCAACGACCAACACTAGTTGACAAATCTCTTTTTTGCATAGTCTTTTCAAATCCGGAAGTCATTGACAATTTTAAATGGAATTCTTTATAAGTAATTACGAAATCGTTTTAACGCTTCAATAATTGCATGAGCTTTAAGTTTATAACTGCAATATTTCTTTTCGGCATCTGTTGTCTTTTTACTCATGAAATAGGTAGGATGGAAATTTTTATCATTTGGGGATTTCTGTAATAAAATAGCTCCATATTTTTCTATGCTGGCGTCACCATGCAATTCAGTTGTATATACTTAACACCAGATTTTCAGCTAAAGTTAACTTTAATTGATAAAAAGAGTTTCTTTCCTCTTCACCAAATTTAAATTTTGGATCTTTCTTCAGAAGATCACTCAATGGTTTAACAATAATGGAATATTTTGGGATAAATTTCCTGAAATATGCATTCAATCCTAAAAAAAATGGACCTCTTTCAAATTACGTGCTTAGTGAAAGGAAACACAGCTTTAGTTTTCAAATTAGATTGAAAAATGCTACTTTCTTCGATGACATGACCTATTTAATCGTTTTCAAGTCTTCGCAACGTCCTCATGTGGTCTGAATTATTAACACTTTCATTCTCTTTTCGGAAGTTAGTGAGTTTGTATCTCGACCCAATCGAAGATCTACTGCTCATGGCTTCTTGGAGCACCTTAAATATGTCTCAGACGGGGAATGTCCGGTAAGTGAAATGATACATCTGGAAGGGCCAATTCAGGGGGTGATCTGCTAGTTGTCTTCCTCTAAAATACAGACAGGAACGTTAAATCGTAAATCATGACAGACATTTAAAATTAAGCGCAGAAAATTTTTATGCATTGAAAAACACACATAAATTTTGTAGGCTGCATTGAATATTTGTATTTTTAAATATTTGATTCAAATATTGAATACTTGACTTTTTTACCAAAACATACTTCATATGTTTATTTATATTTAGTGTATAAGATGGAAGCATATAAATATCCACCTCATACACTAAATCAGAAATATTCATTCTCTTAATAAAAGGTAAAGAAAGTGAATAAAATTGGTAAGAACTCTATTAGTATTTGTTTATTTTAGACTTAATATATTCTGTATCTATGAAATCATAATACGTATTGCAAATCTGCACACATTAAACGTATTTATTTCTATATTTCACTCTATAATTAAAAATTTTAATTAAATGTATTTAGTATATCAAAGAAAAATGCATTAAGATAGGCCTTATCCATTAAGAAAGGCCTCATCCAGTTTTATTTAACTTTTGAATTATTTTTAAATTGTATTGGAATTTGAAATTTTGGTTCACTTACTTTGTATGACGTCAAAGTCACATGTCGAGGGAGTTTGGTGATTACACTTGTCTGCTTGATGCCACATAAACTTTATTGAATTTGAAACTTACAGATTAAAAGGAATTGTGCGCTTCTATTTATTTCATCATTTTGTCTTCAATTTGTTCATCCTTTGGTCTATAATGTTGTCCATCATGAGAATTTTAGTGAAACCAATATTTTTTAAAACGTTCCTCTTTTAAAGTGAAATGGCTACCAAGTTACAGCTATGGAGATATTTTGGCGAAAGCTTCGGCAACTTTACAATATGTAAACTGCTCTTCATTTTTTTTATCTTCTATCATTTCATATAAAACAATTCTAATGCGAACTTTTTTGCCAAAATAAATCCTTTTTTTCCGCCATTTTGTCCCAATATCGTATTTTGTTACCAATGTTGTTAAAGACAAACTATTTCAGTGAAGCAAATTTTTTAGAATGTTATTCTGTTTAATGGAAATGGTGACTACACTTGAGCTATAGTGTTATTTTAACAAAAAATTTGGCAGCTGTTGATGATACAATACAAACTGGTATCTTCTATCAGTTCACATAAAACAAATCTGAAGACAAATTTCTCTTGTCTCTTTGATTTTTAAAGACAGAGAACTGCTTTTTTCTCTTACTTTCGAAAATTATTCAGCTTATTCAAGCACAGAATAATGTAAGAAAGTGTAAATATTCAGTGGTGTTTTTCATCATTGGGACATTCAGTCTTTACTATGAAGTTAATGGATAAAATTAAATTGCACACATTTACAGAAATCAAATACGAATATACAAAAATAATATAAACAATCTATATTTAGTATTTATCACTTGACAACTACCATGAGCATAAGTGCCACCTGGTGGTGAACTGGCTCCATTTATGCTGCTGCACCCCCATGCACACAACCCTCTGGCACTGCTCCCCAAATCAGAAACACGAGTGCAGTAATGTGTTATTGCTGATAAATAATAGCTTTAATTTATGACAGTTATCATGAATATTTTACTAACTCTTTAGAGTTATGTTATTAAACATCTGTGCAGTTAATTTATCTACACTTGGGGATTTCAGTGCGCATTATTTAAAAATATTTTTGTGATGCTGTATGTTGACCGTGTTAATAAATATCACCTGCATTCCGCATGCAGTACCTGTGGGTTGCATGCACAAAAGAGCATTCTTTAAATATTACATCTCTAATTGCAAAAATTGGAGCAAGAAGATGGAAATATATTGAATTGCAATGAAAGCTGGAATAAGTAATACAGATATATTTTTCAAAAATATCACAAAACAAAGAGAAAAAACTATAAATATGAAAAATAGTGTTTACAATATTAAACATAAGCTTATTTTTACTTATAAACTTCAAAAATACATAACACATTATTACACTTTTTATAATAATCTAGTGTCTTAAAGATATTTAATCTGAAAGATTGAGAAATGCATTTATAAATGTATAAGATAATTACTATTTAACAATATTATTTTCCTACTCTAAATAATATATGATAATAAAAAAATTACTTTAAAAATTAATAAATATGGGGAGAAAAAATAGATAACAAACATGATATTTATTTTCCGCTGATATCAATAAAAGAAAAAAGAACAATAAAAAAATGGGCCTAAAATAGCAAATGAAGTTAATTTATACCAATAAAATTCCTTACACAAAACATGCTGGTCATTACACTTTTATTACGGTCTAATGTCTTAAAGTTATTTAATCTAAAAAATTCTGTAATAGAATAATTGATTTTTTCTCACTTTGCACATTAATCATCTTTCCTTGTTTTGATTTTTTTTTCACCTTCATCAATCTAAAAAAGAATCATTTTTGAAAACTAAAAAATAATGAGGCACTCATTTTATTTGTTATTTTCCATGAATTAATTTCAGAGAGTTTTTTTTTTATTTGAAATTAAAAAGCGAAAATTGTGTTTTTACTATTAATTTATGTGCTACTCATTTTTGTTCGTAATAAACACATTTATGAAAAATTGAAAAATGCATTTAAGAAAAGATAAAATAAATGTTATTTAACAACATTATTTCACAACTCTACATAATTACAAAATCACTTTACATAATTACAAACAAAAATTACTTTAAAAATGAATTATTAATTAATATTTAATTTAAATATTTCTTATATTTCATTATATTTTGATAGTGCAAAAAGCATTTTATTTGATTAAATTACTTTTTAATGGAATCGCACTCTTTCAGTCCTTTTTATTTTACTCTTCGTTTTCAAACTAATTTTAAAACACATGTAAAATAATTTCCTAAGATTATATTTTCAAAGTAATAGAACAAAATATATTTAGTTAAAATTATTCCTGCTTTCATCAATTTAAAACTTAATTTTATGTAAGATTTGAATAAAAAACTTTTTTACTCATTCTTAGATATGCATTAAAAACTAAATAAAAGAGAACTTGGCTAATTTTTCATCATAATGCAAACACTACGGAAAAACAGATCTTTCATAAAATACTTATTTTGTTATTATAATGATTAAAATAATATTTCATAAGATTAGTTTTATTTTAAAACTTTTATCGCAAATGGTTTGTTGTGCTCTCATTTTTTTTTCAGAATTTAATTTTTTTTTTAGTTTATTGCTCATTTGATTTTTTTTAAGAAATAACGGAATTTTCATTATGTAGTCAAAAGAAAATTGTTCTTGTTTTTAGAATATTTTATAATTTAATATGTACACCATACTGAGTGTGTGTGTCCTAATCTTACTTATCAGTTTTCTATATGCACGAATTCTTAGCTGTCTCTTTTAACACCCGTACCATTAAAATTTATAAATATATGCTTATCTTTAATTTTTAAAATTTACTGTTTGATGAGATTCCTTAAGTTTGCGTGATGGAAAGACACTGCAAAATATGTAAGTATGTGAACCGAAGTAGTAACATTAAAATAAATTGTTTTATTGCTAAACTAAATAGCAAATTATTATTCCTATGTATATAGCTATATGTACTTTTCCTACTTTTATCCAAAAACTGTTGTCATAAAATTCCTAACTTATATATTCCCTTCATAATTCCTTAAGTTGAATATTTCTATTGCAATAGTACGCCTTTGAAAAGAAAATATATTAGAAAAGCATACAAAATTTTCCTATCAATAAAAGCAAATATTGAATGAAGGTAAATTTAATAATATTCTATAAGCTAGAACTAATTAAAATAAATGTATATTTTATTTATCTTAATAATGTTTATCAACATAAATAAATCCAGATTCTAAGCATTTCCTGAAGGAAATTATTTTTGTCATCTCGCTATTCGATGACTGCAGAATTAAACTCCGGTACTATTGGAATCGAGAATAATATTTCAGTTTTCAGAGCAAAAATTTTATTTCTGGATTGATTCTGAGAAATGTTAAAATAGTTGAGAAGATAAAATATGTCATTTATATAATCCACTAAGAATAAAAAGAAGAGAATATCATACCATCAATATTTTCTGCTAAAAAAATCTTAACCATTTACTTAAGAAACATAAAAGAATTAAATTGCAGGTATGTTATTTAATACGGAAAGTTAATTAACGAGAAAAATTAAAGAAAATAATTTAAAAACATAAAATGAGTTGTTTTAAGACACGAAGTGAATGCTTGCAATTGAGATACAAAATTCTATTTATTAAATTTACACTATGTTCTGTACTTTCTATAAACTGCACGGAAAAGAGAACTCATTAATGTTGCTGAATAGGATTTTTTGATTTTATATCCAGCTTCTATTGCCGCATGGGAACAGCAATTTAATAACTCTAAGAAAAGCAGCAGCAATTTTCATTTCATACCACAGCAATGAGAGCATTACTTCAGCCGTTCTGCGTTAGCAACTGTTGTTTCAATGCACTCAGAAGCACTCAAAAACACGTGCTCTGACTTTGTGTCGAGTTTAAGCATACTGATTTCGACGAAACCTTGCGAGTAATATCCCATAAGAATTAGGTTAATACCATGAGAATAGTTCTTATGTTAAAAATTAATATTAAATAATATATATAAGCCAAAATCCGCGTCGGATGTTTCAATGAATGCACTCTCCATAGACTTGCGTCTTATATTATCTTCATTACATTGCTCACAAAAGAGAAATTACGATTATTCTTTTTGTTTGTTATATATATAATATAGGACAACAAAATAAGTATTTTTAACTAACAAAATATATTATTAAGTAAAGGCAACTTTATATATAAAATTGGGAAAACCTATTTTGAACTTTTCGAGAAGTAAATTATACTGATTAAATAAATTAAAATAATATTTAACATCCGACTTCAGTTGATCATATTTTAAGCTGATTGGGACTTCTCTGGCAGGAGATTTTCATCTCTCCTCTCCTTGTTTTCGATTTACTCCTCGTCCATGGATTTATGGATATGGTCTGACTCCGTCAGATATCTGGAGATAAGAACCAACCCAAAATAACATTTGAATTGTTACATTTTTTGTTTGAATTTTGAATGAACACATAATCATTTCAAAGTACCTTAATATTATCTAAGCTTTTACAATGAATTTTAAACAAAAAAGAATTAAGAAATTCATTACTAATTTCATTCAAGTTGTACATATAGTGCGTAAAGTTTCGACATATAGTGCATAAAATAAATTAAAAAAGTATCATTAATCAAATTAATGTATCCCATTTGTTGTTCAATTGAAAGTGATCTTGGAATTTAAATCAAATATATCGAATCAAATATTCGAATTTTAAATCGAAACGAAATCCTTAATATCCCTTGAAGTTTGACATGAAAATTTTTTGAAAAGAGATGAATTCGCAATCAAATTAAGGCAGCAGAAGTTCAATGGAATAAATTAAATCCCACTGGTCGAAGTCGAAGTTTCTTGGCAGACACCTGTTATTTTCGATGTGGCAGCTTCCTTTGGGATTCTGTTGTAGTCAAAGTCATATGACGTCCAGGCCACCAAAGAATTAACAAGTTATTCTTCTGACTTCTCACAGATAATTGAATAAAGTGTCTGTGTTCGGAAAACTGACGAAGTATATATTATATATATACCATATTTTGGGTGAAAAAGATTTTGAAAGTACAGATTTTGAACAAAACTACTAATAGTAATAATATATAAAACATATTAAATGCTTCTCATACAATTCGCACACTTTCCCGCGAACTGAACACACAATTCCCACTGGAAGCTTATATCCTCAAAATTGGTGTGCTTCTTGCATGCCAATGTGTTGCAACTACTAAAGTTTTAAAAAGCTTTCTCAAAAATACCAGTTTTCGATGTCTGAAGATTTCTGAACCTAATTTTTTTAAAAAAGTCCAGAGGCTTTCACACATCCTGAAAGAGTGGGTGAATGCTTGAACGATGTAAAAAAAATGCTTTAGAAATCGTGTTTTAAAGTATTTATTTATCAATATTACACAAAATGCAGTAAAAGAGGAATGTTAAATACTTTAGGATGTTTCCTTTATAAATTTGTCAAGAGTTTGTTGAATACCACCTTTCTTTTCTTGATAAAGGTTTCTATAGTTTCTCGATTGTCCTACATACTTGAGATATACGTTCTCCATTGGGATCACATTCTTCCAGGATGGTCGAAAATTTGTCAAGATGCGTGAAGGCTTCATTCACATTTTTAGTTGTCAAAATCTTGACGTTTTTAACAGCTTCCTCACTATTACTCAATTAAGTATTCATTTGACAGCGGCGCTGAGTAAGATTCAATTAACTCATTAACATCTTCGTTGAAGTCCATGTTTAGTGCATTCATTACGCCAACTACTCCATTTGTGAGAATTTCCGGTGTTTCTTCAAAATTTATAAAATCTCCCATGATTTCTGGGCATATTTGTTTCCTGGAACCTTTCAGTGTCGACTCTTTTATAAATCTTGTGTAAAAGTTTTCTTCAGTATTTTATTTATTGCGTTCTATATATTCAAATCCTTTCAAATATCTCTTAATGCTAACCTGCCTTGCCTGTCAGCTGCTTTGAAGGCCTTGGTCATTATCGTCCTCATATATAGCTGGTTTGAACACGGGCTGTGTGATGCAGGTAGTATTGGGAGGAAAAAACACAACGTTGTGACTTCCAGGTATAAATTCTGCTGAGAGCTTTATGTCCTGGAGCGCGCGCGCGCACACACACACACACACACACAAATTGTCTAAAACTAATAATGCGCTTTAAATTGAAAATTATTATTTTTACAATATTGTTTAACTGTTGGGACAAAACAAATAATAAAGGAATATTGTATCTACTATAAAGTAATCAAAAATATGTTAATTCAATGTCTCAGGCTAAGCTTTAAATTTGAAACAAAATTCCATTCTAGTTAAAAAAAAATATAAAAACACATTTACAAAGATAAACACGTTTACAAAAAAAGGAGATTTACAAGATTTGCAGCACATGACAATAGTATCGCAAACTTTGAGTAAAGTAAGAAAACTTAAGAAGGAAGGGTTTAAAATAATGAAAAACAAAAATCTAACTGATTAAGAAACAAAAATTAAAAGCGTGGTTAAAAGAACACAATTTTTAAAAGGAACTAATCTATGCAAATGTATTATTAATTACGAAATATAAGGATTTCGTTTACATCCAGCTCCACCAGATTTTCTTTCATCATTTTTCATCAGCAACCTTTTCCCTTCTCCAAGTCTGATTCATTCCACGCATTGTTTTCCTCGACATGACGCAATAATTATAAAATGCAAAAATTTTTTCTGGGAATAAAATTGATATGATCGAACTAAGAATGAAATTTTCTGAAAATTTTTTCTTATCTTTGAAATAATTATCCGAGCCGCTGGGACGATGGGTCTCCCTTGCCATTTGACAGAGAGCTTTAAGAAGTGTGCAGAAGAGCGAAAGTCGAGTGCCATCTGTACTTAAAATTACACTCAAATCTATTTTAATTCGGTGGATAGGAACTGCGTGAAAAGTCGCACAAAACAGTTTTCGCGCCACCCAATTGAAAAATATTTTATGCTGTGAATAGGGCCCACACAAAGGATTCGTGTTAATTACTCAAAATCTTTTGCCATCACTGGAAATTGCTATTTTAAACGAAGTCAAGACACGTGCTCAGTACAAAGAAGAACAAGCTTTACAAAAATAACACAATTTTTAAATGAAAACTGTACTCAACAAAAGAACTTGATATCATTGGATATATAAATGCAGTTTGTACTGATGTAACAATACATATGTAACGCGACTAGCTGACACAATAATAATGGAAAAATACATAAGTAAAGTCGGAAAAACAAAAAGATCGATCTAATCATTTCTTTTTTAATTGGTAATTTAGTCAACTATATATTGAGTTGAAATTTTCACGCGCCTTGGAGAAAACTACTCGTGTTAATAGATTATTCATTCCACTTGTTAAAAGATGCTTTTTGTAAAGGATGACATTAAATTATTGTAGGGTTTTACTCAGTGTGATAAAAGAACGAATGCATGGATAAGTATCATCTGTCTAGTGAAAATCGTCTACCAAAAAGTTCATGAACTAAGCGAATAAATATTCATAACTTTTGTAGTGTTTGTTTGTTATTTGTTTCCAGTTGTCTATTTTGCCAGCTGAAAGGTCGCTCAACACATCCAGTCACTACGATTTTTTTGAACAACAGTGAAATGACGCCTTAGCTTGTACTTTCCTCTTCACTCCTCATGGAGACCATGGCCTGTTGTTCCAGTCTCCATTAGTGAACACGAAGCATCTTCGATTGGTGCAGGCTGAAGCTTATAAGGAAGACGATGCCTTTCCGCTCCAGCCCTCAGCACTGCTCACCGATATTCAAAATTTATAAAAAACGATAGCAATTTATTGTATTGATTCAATCGCATTCGATTCTTATATCAGTAATCTCTGAATTCAGGATGAGCTCGAGTTGAAGAGTTTCTGCAGAATCTCATCATCCGGAATTCTAGGACATCGTAAGGCTCGTGTGTCGACGGTAGGGGAATCTCATAAATTCCTCTCCCCTTTGCTATATTTTCCCGCGGTGATTGTGAGAGATTTGTACAGTGAAAGCTTCCAAGTCGCTTCATTTTGAATTGTTATTTTGGTACAAGTAATCAATGATGGGAATTGATGTAAAGAGGACACTTGAAACAAACAGGATCTGTTATTTTCTTGTAAAATGTACAGTGGCACAAAAATATTCAAAATACAAAAAAACATGCTTTTTTGTAACAAACATGTCAAAACACAAAAAAACATGTCAAAAATAAACCCCAATACAAAAAAAAACATGTTTTTTTTTTTGTATTGGGGTTTATTTTTGCAGAATTTCTCCTACATTTATACTACTGAAACCAAATAATTCTTTCTCTGGTTTCTGAATTTGTCGTCTCAGAAATGGATATTGTATTAATTCTTGTTTGAGTCCTATCATAAATAGTGGTGCTGGCGAGCCCTGCATTAAAAGTTAAGGTTAACAGGGTTGGAATACTACGAAGTCACCCCTTTACTGGGCCCCACCTATCCACATGCCAAGCCTGTTACACTCATGGAGTGCCCTACCATAGATTGTCGTTTGGCTCAGCTTGCGCTGCAAAACCCAAACAATCAACCATCAACTGCACTATCAAAGGCTACATACGGTTTGACTAAGATTTCCAAACACAGAGGGCGCTCCGTGGCTGAGTGGTCTATAGCAACACCGCTAATCGCTTGAGAGCGTAGGAGTGTGGGTTCGATTCCCACCGTGGCCCTGGGTGTTTTCTTCGTTATTCTTCTGTGGTTGTACATCTGTCATTGTGCTATTTGTCCTATTATCGACGAAGACTTACAAGCGGATCTCAAGAATCATGCATACAAGTCGGAATATATGTAATGTAATAAAATAAATAAATAAAAAGAAACACAGACTTTTAAAGTGAACCTTTCCATCGATTCTGCTTATGTGGAATTTTTGTACTGCTAATCGCTCTGTATAAGTAAGTATAATATAAATGTTTGGAAAACATTTGAAGTAAAGCTGCAAATTCCTTACATGTAGAATATTTTTTCGCAATTTTTTTATCAAATTAAATTTTCCATATTTTAATGCGAATCTGTTGTTACAGTAATGCTATAAATTGGTATATTACTGAAAAGTGACCTGTATTATTTACGTATATTATACTGAAAATACAAGTATATTTAAAAATTGTGCGCACAACATAAAATTTGCAAGAAGCTGGGAATAAGATGAATGGAGCTAAAAGGAGGTTTCACGAAGGAAATAAACAATCTCTGCAAGAGGACCCTCTAGCGGAAGCAGAAGAGACACAAACTAGCCTTCCTTGAAAAGTCACGGACTTCAATTCCTGGTAATAAATAACGGACATAATGAAAGGAGTTAGTACACAGTTCAATTTATAGCAATGAAAATTCAATGAATTAGAAAAATTCATGTATTGCAGAAAATTTTAAAAAAATAACTTATTTTTAAAATATACTTTTATTTACTTTTTTCATTAAATTTTTCTTATTTATCTAAAGAACTATGTTTACTTTTAAAGCAAAAATACATATTTCTTAAAACAAGTAATATCGATTGTACATTTTTTAAAAAAAATTCCTAATAATGTTGATTGATACAATTTTATTCAGTTGAATATTCAGTTATGCTTCAGTTTTACAAAAACAAAGTTTATGTTGGTTATGTAAATAAACTATTATTTGTTAATAATTTAATACGATAATGGAATTTTTATATTGGTGGTAGATTTATTATATTTTATTTATATTGAGAAACTATCATTGATTATAATTGTTAGATTAAACATAAAATATTCATAAAACTCAATTTTAGAATGAGTCAAAGTTTGAATCGAATATTTTATTATATTTTAGAAATAGTAATTTTTTTACTCAGAGCGCACTTAGGGACTGCATGAAAAAACTTGTACCAAGCTCTTCGCAAAATATAAAAAATAATTTTCGTAACATTTTAAAAGGAATGTTTTTTTATGCCGTGACTATAAGAATCGCATAAAAAAATTCTCACTTAGAAAAAAGCAAAAACCTCACAAAATAATGAAAAACTGCTTCTTTTTTTAAAAAATAGATAAAAACAAAAATAATTAAAAAGAGAATTCTCAGTGTTGGCGTCGGCAAATCATTAGTTTTAAGATTTAAGAAAGGCGGTTTAAAAGCATTGAAATTATTAATTTAAAATTCTGTTAATTAATGAATGAAATTTGAAAAAATTTAAATCGTCCTTGATGATTTAAACTAACTATAAAAGTGGATGTTTTGTCTTGCCTTATCGTTTCCATTTTGCTTTTTCTTCTGTTATATTGTCAGCGTGTTAATGGGTTCTCAAACTGATATTATGGTCTTTGTATAAGAAATCGTTTTATTCACAAAATGAACTTCGATGATATTTCCAGGCATTCGACGGAAATTTCGCCCTCTTTGCTGCTGCTCGAAGAATAAGATTTGAAACCAAGAAAGAAAATCGTCGGATTTCGAACGCTGTCTCAAAAAGGTGTGACACAGATGAAACGTTATCTGATGTCATGGATAATTTAAACCAATGAGAATCGTAATAAAGTGGAATAGTCATAATTTCAACTGTGGAATGAAAAAGCTTTATAATTGTTTAAAAAACAAAGGAAAAAGAAACAAAATTTATAAATACGAAGCTAGTACATTTAGATGAGCGTTACCCGGTAAGGCAAAGTGGGAAAACGAACTTTACAAAAGAAAAATACGCAAACATTTTGAATGAAAATTAAATAAATATAGTGGAAAAAAATTAAAAAAGAGCAGAGTACTAAACTAGGAACTAGAAAATACTAGATACGCACATAAATTTAGGGTGTATTGGGGCAACGATATGTATGTAAAGAAAGTGGCAGACGCAATAATTACGTCACGTGATGAACTAGATGCAGGCCACATCATGAGAATGAGTACAGAGAGAACATCAAATCAACGCCACCGCTTTCTGTAGTAGATCAAGAAGAAAATCCAAAAAGAAATGGAAGGACTGTCTGGAAGAAGACTTCAACATACTTAAAGTCAAGAACTGGAGGTCGATTTATAGAAAAGGGTCGGAATAGCAGAGACTTCTGAAGAAGACCAAGGCCCACAAAGGGCTGTCGTGCCAGGGCTGATGGTGATGAACTAGATATGGAAAACGGCAGACCAAAGACATCAATTATTTTATTAATAATTTCGTCAAATGCGCGTACCCATGTGTTTGAAACTTTCATCTACTGCACAAAAAAAAAAAAAAAAAGACTGGTCAAAAACATGTTTGAGTGAATATGAGGAGAAATAAGTACAAATACAAACTTAACTTTTTGGAACGCTATTAGTTAAATTTATAAAAAAGTATAGTTGTGAGTTTAAAGAACTTTTCCCTTATTTGTGTCAAAATTTAGCGTCTGGTTACATTCAGCTTAAGGCAAGGTCAATGAAAAGGGTTAATACTAAAAAATGATATTCTTTCAAAGCAAAGCTTCATTAGTATCTTATAATCATATGATACTTTTCATACAATAAGAATTTTTAATTAATGTATTTTTATGAATAGATCAATGTTACTTAATATTATATCACAGCTATTTCATATGTAAGCGCTATAAAGAATAAGGTTGCATTATGCTTACAAAATAAAATACAATTTTTATTATTTTATCATTTTTCATCCAAAAAGGGATTGTTATATTTATTGTCTTATTGTGGTTGATAAACATTATGCTGAATGAAGATATTGGTTGGTATAATAAGTATATTAAATTGAATTTATAGAAATTTACCGTATTCACTTGAACTTTTCACGGTTTTCTAGTTTTCAGAGGGAATTTTTATATATATCTGCAAAAAATGCAATTCTGCGTGATGCGTGATGTCGTGTAAAGAAGAAATAAAGAATGAAATCAATAAATGTGTAAATTTATTTTTAATTTATGAATTTTTTTCTCAAGAGTCAAACATTTCACGATACAACTGTATTATTTAAATATTATTTATATCATTGATTAAATACAAATATTTATTAAATATTATATATACAAGTATTGATTTAAAAACTTTATTTTTAACATTTAATTTAAATGAAATGCAAATTGCAGCTACAGATTTAAGTTGTTAAACTCAAATCCAAAGTTTATAAAACAGTATATTACAGTTTCGATGTCAGTTATAAAAGCCACAGAGTACTGCGAAATGTAGGGAGCAGTTTGCCGACTCACACACACAGTTATCTACACTTTAGAACGATCTAAAATTAGGGATCCCTCTTTATCAATGCCTTTTTTTAAATTTATGTTAAAAAAGCTATCATTCTTAAGTGTGTGTCTCTTTAGGGATACACTGCTGTTCAATTGCTAATGACAGATCACAAATTGCAATGTAGATAACATTAAGCGAGACACGTGAGACCTAGTAGGATAAATTATAGTTGCCACACTGTTCAGACATTAGAATAAAGAATATTTATTCTTCTGGAAAGTACAAAAGCTAAGAAACATCTGAAAGAAAAAAATGTTCATTTGATGCTGCAAATGGAAAAATGGAACAATGCATCTAAAAGTCAGCAGGCACCTTGAAGAAAGGTATCGGTGTGGGATATGTCCACCGTGGAGTGTGATGCAACATTCCACACGTCGTATAATACTTTGCACAACATTATCCAGCAGCTGTTTAGGCAATATATCCCATTTCTCTGGGAATACACGGATGAGGGTGCTCTTGTTTGTCGGAAGATAGTTTCGACGAGCAAATTACCTCCCCAAAGCATCCCACAAAATTTCCAAGGAGTTTAGATCTGGAGAACATGATGGCCATACGAGGCGTTGAATACCCTCGCTGTCTAGACAATCCTGAACAGCGAGTGTTTGATGACATGCTGAGTTGTCGTCCATATAAACAAATTTATCACCGGCAACACAACGGAAAAGACGAACATGAGGAAGTAGAACTTCATTAATGTATCGTTGGACCGTCATAGTCCCATTCATAGCCACATGTAGGGGCGTGCGGCCATTGATCATGATGCCGGCCCACACCAATACACTGCATGTCGGATATCGGTCCCTTTCCTATATATTTTCTGGACGATAAGCAGTACCACTCTCGCGCCAGATCAGTTGGCGTCTACAATCCGATGACAGACTGAACCTACTCTCATCTGAGAATAGTACGCATGCCCAGTCCTGTTCAGTCCAACTGCGATGCTTACGACACCATTGCAAACGAGCAGTATGGTGCTGTCTGGTCAATGGGACACACACAACAGGTCTGCGGGCATATAGTCCTCCTCCCCTCAAATGTCGGGCAACAGTTTTTCGCGAGATCTGCTTTCCTGAGGCAGCAAGAAACTGATTTACCACCTGCTGAGTTGTGGTGCGCTTATTCCTTTTTGCTGATAGGACGATATATCTATCTTCTGCAGGCGTCGTACTTCTAACGCGACCTCCCCCGTGCCACCCACTACACATTGCAGTAGTTTTAAATGACTTCCTTAGCCGTGAAACAACGCTGTGAGCGATGTCGAACTCCCTGGCAACATCTGTTATTTTTCACCCTTCTTCGATCTTTCCAATACCAAGCTGGCAGCCGAATGGTTAGCACTCATGCCTTCGGTTCAACAGTTCGTGGGTTCGAATCCCACCTTGAGCATGGATGTTTGTAGTGGTTCAGAATCCACTTTAAACCGTAGGTCCCGGTCTAATTAGCCCTAGTGTGCAAAAAATGACCGTTAAGCGACAAACAAACCAAACCATTGATCTTTCCAATAATTCGGCCACGCATAAAATCATCTATGCGACCTTACCTGGAAGACATGCTAAAAATTTGAAGTTCGTCTATTAAATCTTTCCTGCAAAACTTTGACTTGAAACAACAACTGTCCACAAGCGTCAAAACCTTTAAAGCTCTTAATGAACGCTATCACGTGATGAACAGACGTGGAAAAAAATTTGCATACCCATACTTCCTCTTATTATATCCCGCACTTATTCTAATTTTCCACATTTTGCTTCCTTTCATTTTGTGGTTGCTGAGGATGATAGTGTTAATCATCCTTAGCAATTGTACAGCAGTGTATAAATGCAATAATCATTTTCATTTTTTAAATACTAAAATGTTTTATTTTATATAAAAGCATATTGATTAGGATTCGAAAGTAACTCTTATTATTTCAGTTGGTTTAAATATATTCTATAGATCAAATACTGTAGAGTGTTCGCTTAAAGGGAAACACAATTCTTAATTCTGTGTGAAAAATGTTTATAAAATTGGAAAAATATCCCTTTACTTAAGTGCTCTAACTTCGGTTGAAAATTTTCAAATTCTTCCTTAACTTCAGGCTCTTAAGGATTCGCAAGCTTGTTTAAGACCAGCGGCGCAGCATGGGAAAGGAGGGGAGGAACAAAGCTTTATTTATGACTTCACTTCGTTTCATTCTGTTCGACTTAATCATCTCTCATGGTTGGGATATAAAAGAATTTTTTCCCCGCATAAACACGTGGAAGGAAAAAAGTTCTTGAATAAAATCTTCCTTTTTCTCACTGCAATGCGTAACATCCCATTAAAACATCCCTCCCTCTCCCCCTTTGAAGTGGGCGGGAACTGTTGGAGGGAAAACAACAACCATTTCGCATGATAAACGTATGCGACCTTACCTGAATTTAAAATTCAAATGCATCTGTCCTGCCTCTCATCAGCTGGTTGAAGAGATTTTTTTCTCTCCCGAAGAGACGCTTTCTTGTCAAAGATAAACACAATCAGACAGAAGTGCATTTTTAGGATTTCTGAATTTAATTTTCGTTAATCTGGTAGTTGATGTAAAAATAAGAATTCTGATGGGCAGAAATTCTAACGACGTGTACATTTTTCACGCTTACCTTCAGAATCTTTTAAATCTCTCGGCTTTGTTATCAGCAGCATGCGAGGAAATGAAGCTTATCTCTGGAGTCAGGTTAACAGGCAGCATAAATCCTTAATACATCAACTGTATCATTAATTCATTATTAACACGATGAGAGGGGAACCGAATATTTTTTTTCTTATTTCTTCAACGTCCAGGACTGAATTCAGTCTGCTGTACGGAGCGGAAGAACTTCATGAGTACTGACCTGTGCTTCCTCTCTGCGCTTTCAATTCATTTAAGCCGTCATTAACGTTGATTTGAAATCACTGTGAAGTTGTTTATTTCGCAACAAATGCCGCTTTGGAGCGCTGTTGGGCGAGGCCACGTGTATCGCTTGAAAGTGTGATCCCTGTGCAGTCACTGGAGGCAGGTGCATTGCGTGCGGTACTCCCTCCCTTCTACTTCCTCACACGTTTCCTAGGTAAATTACGATGTCTAACAACATTTCTCTTTGATTTTTTTATTTGCTTACAGCGAACGCGTTTTCCAGTTTTCTAATATGTCACTAGCTGTAAATGGAAAGGCATAAGGAATGAAGGGAAGTTTTTATTTCAACACTTAATGACTTCGTTGCTTAGGTAAATTCTTAAGCGTTCAATGCCATAATATATTTCTTTTTAACTGATTTACAGGCATTGTCTTCTTAGGCTTGAAATGAGGTTAAAAAGAGCACATTTTCATCCCACTAACTTTTACGTTTTACGCACAGACCTCCCTGTGACTAGCTCGGGATGAGCTTAAATAGTTTAAGTAGAGATCAGCGAAATAATTTATTTGAATTTATTTTATAATTACAAGGAAGGGATTTAAA
Source organism: Latrodectus hesperus (assembly GCA_037975125.1). Taxonomy (NCBI): domain Eukaryota; kingdom Metazoa; phylum Arthropoda; class Arachnida; order Araneae; family Theridiidae; genus Latrodectus; species Latrodectus hesperus. The sequence goes on from CM075855.1 coordinate 19,083,635, forward strand.
GCGCTTCTAAGCAACAAATAAGCAAAAAGAAAAAGTTAGATTAAATAAATTAAATTATTTTCATGCGTTATATACGTAGGATAAAAGTAAAATCTAAAATATTATAATTAAAATGAAATTACATAGTTCATTCTGAATGTGCAAAAGCTTTGTTCTTTAAAACAGGAAATCAAAGTTTAAGGTGGATGGAATTTTTGTTCCTTAAATGTTTGAAAAACTCATTTGTTTGGTTTTCTAAGCATTTCTTTTTGAAGGTAAATTCTAGGTCTTCATTTTTCGGCTACATTTCTTTTGTTTGAACACCAATACTTCAAGGTCTATTTGATTACTGAGCATGGCATGTCAATTTTGCATAAATTTTTTTCTCCGAATTGATTCCCACTGAGCTGCTCGAGCCACCAAATGTCAAGTAATGCAGTCCCTCTTGAACACACGGAGTAATAAATAGTTATCAATGTCAATAAAGTATTGTTATTTTACAAAATTACCATTTTTTCTAAAAATTAAATATTGGCCGCTTTTTTTTTTTCTATGAAAATAAGTCTGAAAAACTGATTGCGTCCTATGCGCCAAAACTCAAGAGACATTCATTTCTGGAAGTTTCTTCTTTTAGAGTTCTGCGAATTTTTCGTGTTTCCTTGCGGAAAATATTATTTATGGAGTAAATAATCTTTAAGTATGTGTTTCTGCTGTTCAAGTTTCCTAAATTTGTTGGCAAGTTAAGGCTTGATGTATCGGACAACCACAAATAAGATCTCTTTTTGGAAGCAGAAATAGGAGCTGAAAGAAAGCAATTCGTTGTAAACATAACCTACAAGACTTGTACAGAACGGAGATAGTGGTTCCGTCATCCAGGGAATGCCCTGGAGGGTGCAGAGGACAGTCCGTCTCAGGAGGACTCACTTGTTGAATGAAAAAGAGGTTTCAAGCGGTTCAGCTCTGGAGATGAGAGTCTGGGTGTTGACGAAGAAGATTAAAAAGTGTTCTTTCCCACTGGGTACTTGCGAAAGATATGGCTTTGCATTGGTATTACTTTCAAAATTTCACAGCAATCCAATGCTCTCTAAATTGAATTTTCAAAAAGAAAAAATTGCAAGTCGATATAGTACTATATTTAATCAACACTGAAAATCTCACCCATATTAGTATACTCTCGGAAATAAGTCTACGAAAGATTGCGTATTGATTATCTAAAATTTGATAGATAAGCAACTCTTCATTAACATTTCACAGCAAATAACTACTCACGAAATTAAATTTTGAAAAACAATTGAGTGTCAATTGCATGATATTTAACATTCAAAATTTTATCAACATTAGTAATGAAATAGTCTTGAAATAGAGTTTTTCATCAACACTTCTCAATATAATCTCAATGAAATATTCTCAAAATAGAGTTTTCAAAATAATATCGCTTCAATGAGAGAAAAGTGAGCAACACTTGACAGAAAGTTTGAACGAATATTCGTTTCAAAATTGCGAGAATTTGAGCCGTTGATTTGGTTTGTCTTCGATCCTTTATCGCATACTCGGTCATTCAATCTAGAGAGATACAGTGATTAGGAAATTAAAAACAACTGTAAACATCAAAAGAGTTGCGAATCAAACTTACGAACTATTGAACTGAAGGTAAAACCACTTTTGAGCTGCCACTTCGAGCACATTACTCGTATTACAAGTCCAGGTCAAGTACTAGGAAGTATGGAACGAGCACATTTTTTGGTACTTGACTCGGACTTGGATTCTACCAGTTAAAAGATGCAGCCAGGTGTGAGTCTTCGTTATACATACGTACATAGCTGCGAAGGCGACCCCTTGACTGTAACTTTAGATTAACGGGTTTAGATTACTCACTCATCACCAAGTGCCTCTTAATTTTGAACCACAGTTAGATGACGTTTTCACACCTGAGCTGGCACCCTCCTCTACACATCCACGCCACACCAGCGGAAGAACTTTGAACATCAAATATTAACATGGAAACGTCTCCAATTCGTCTAGCTTCATCAACAAACACAGTGAAGGAGAGTGCAGAGTCTTCATTATACATAAACAGGAACCAAAAAAGAAAACCCCCATACTTGACCTGCCACCCCAGCGTTTCAATTGTGACCATGACCTATTTAAAGTTCTCCAGCCGCCTTTAGGGAACAATAGGAGGATCTTCGGTTAAGTCACAATTCAAGCGCACTACGTTAAAGTACTAAGAAGTCCCTAACCAACCATTCTAATAATCAGATGTTTGACAATTAGCATGATTTTTAAAGGTACCAGCTGAAGATTACCTGTTGTACCAGGGTATACTAATTGTCTTATTATACTTTATAATTTATACTTATGCTAGAGTTTATGCTAGTTAAACAATATTAGTAACAAACATTCAATATAAATTCCCAGGTTCGTATTATCTATCTATCTATATATATATGAAGTTTGTTATTTCACTAATTAATATGAACTTGGGATTAAACTTGACCACATGTTATTTATGTTATTCCAAAATTCCAAATATTAATTTGGAATAACATGGATAACACGGTCAAGTTTAATGCAGGGTCGACCTCATTATGGATAGTAACATTTTTGAAACACTTATTATTAAAACATAAAATTGTATACTTAAAGCAGAACTAAGGGTTGCTTAAAATGCTTAATTAGATTACACAAATGAAACTTCCACATAACTTACGAGGGTATCTGGAGACGCATGGGTAGCCCACGTGGGAAGAGGTGGACGTGACAACCAGAAACCCTATTGTGACTCGTTCAACTGGATCATAATGGATGAACTCTACCGGCTCGTGCCCAGTTTCTAGAAATTAGCGGAACTGACACAGCCTCAGTGGAAAATACCATACATCTTCGTTGACCATCTCCTTTCCCAGTTGCCCTCCGAAATGTTTCGGTTCTTTTTACTCGCGAGTCCCGTCTTCTTTCTCTTGATGGAGCCAAACACTTTTCCTGGCTATTTCGTTACTTCACTTTGACATGCGCTCTCCACATTCAAACCCCCAGCGCCCCCTCACAAACAGTTCTAGTTGCCAGCCACAAGAATTGTATCCATTTGTGGTCAGCACAAGGGGTGATTAGGAAGCCAGAGAGTTTGAATTGAGATTCTTATCTTGAGCAGAACTCAGAGGAAGAATATTTCCTGTTTTGTGAACATTTCATTCGAAAACTGTTTCTGTTTCAAATAACTAAGCCACCAAGTATCAGCCCAAATGTTTACGTGATTAAATATTCTCTATTAAGATTCCCATCTTGAACAGAACTCATGGAAAATTGAGAATTAGTATTAAAAAATCTCTTGAAACACACATATGAAGGAAATCTTATGTGTATAAACTGTAGTACGTAAATTATACACAATAAAATCACTACAACCCATTGTATCCTAAAGGATCTCTTATAATAAATCAAGTTTGATGGAAAATAATAAGTTGTTATTTACTAACACTATTAATTTGAATATTTTTGTAGACAATATTATTTATTTAAACATATAATTTCAACTAAAAAACAGTGTTTCGTTAAAATATTCATTTTTAAATACATATTTTCATAATAATTTTATTCTCTTCCATAATGTTAGTCTTAAAATATGTTTATGAAATTTAGCTTTACAAACTAAAAACTTAGATTCCACTTTTTTGATATTTTCCCAAACATAAAAAATAAGATAGGTAATATTTTAAAGACAAAGAATAATGAAGTTGTTATTTGCTAAAAAGTTATTATTTTGAATATTTAGAAAATATTTATTTAAAAATATATATTATTTCAAAATTCCGATAAAAATATTTGTAAACATTCATTTTTAAATAAATATTTTCATAAATCTTATTCCCTTTCATAATTTTAATGTTAAAATATTTAAGAAACTTAGCAAATTATAATTTTAAATTTCAGTTTTTGAGATTCTTCCCTTACACTTGAAACAGCAAAGCACCGCTATTCAAAGTTGTTTTATTTTGACAATTTTAACTATTCAAAATTAAGCTGTAGCTCTGAAAATGTATCCAGAAAAAGTATTTATTTAAAATATGTTGCATAATGTTCATGTATTATGTATGTATTGCGATAACAAATATAAAATATTGAAATAGACAAATGAACATAATGTACATCAGATTAAAAATGTTTCATTCAAATTTCAAAGAAGAATGATATCCTTTAAATACAACAAGCATTTCGTGCATTAATTAAATGAAGACAAATATTTGAATAAGATGAAATCACAGATATTTTTCTCTAATAATTGAAAGTGTTTCATATTTTAGAAAATTTTCCATTAAGATGACACAATTCTAATTAATCCCGTCAGCTAATTAGCCTCTACGCTTCTATTTATTTTCGAGAGTTCCCATTAGGAGACTGGAATTGTGAAATGAAAAGATCAGGAAAGTATTTGACGGAACAAAGACTTAACTGCAACCGTCGTAAGCAAAATGAATTTGAAAATAAATGGATTTAAAATATTACCACAAGCATCTTGAATTGGTTTGTCAATGTTTATTTTTGAATTTAAATGAACCAATGAAAAATAAATTAATTAAATTGAAAACATATTTTCTACTTATATATTTTAGTCAATAAAATATTATATTTATAAAAGTTTAAAAAAAACAATAAAATAGATGATTACATTATTATTGTATATGTAAACTATGTATTTTTAGCTTCAAAATATATCAACATCAAAAGTGCTAAATAATTTTTATTTAAAACTGTACCTTTTCATAATAATAAACACTTTTATACACTTAAAAATAAAATCGATAGAATTTTGCAGAAATTTAAAAATCATTTAAGAAATTGCAATAAATAAATTATTTAAGTCACTGGGAGTGGCAGTTAATGTTTTGGCTTTCGGTTCAACAGTTCGATTCTCACTTCAGACACATATTTGTATTGGTAGGGCTTGGAAATACACTTAAAAACACAAGTTCAGAGATTTCATAAGCCCTCGTGTACAAAAAAGGAGCTCAAGCGACAAATAAGCCAATAATAAAGTCCTATTTGCCTAAATTAACTGAAATAAGTATTCTCAACAATTGGTAAAATAGAAGTTCTTCTTGCTTACAAAAAAGCTTTAAATTCCTTAATTCAACTTACGAGTTCTCTTTATTTACAAATTATACCTTCAATTCTGTGTTATTCAAATTTTTTGTTAAATTTAATTCCATTATTTTCTAATATACTATATTATGTTCTAAATGTTTTATACAATATTACATTATATTGTATTTAAATAAGAAACTGAGGTATTTAGATAATGAGTTTAAAAGATTGTTTTGGTAGAAAAAAATCTAGAAATTCTAAACAATGAAATAATGCAACAGAGATAAAATAAAATTCACACCATTCAAATGCAAAATTTATTTTGATCAAGCTCAGTGTAAATAGCTTAGTATCACTGGACTGATATCAGAGCAGTGGAGTACCTTCACGTAACACTGATGCACGCACGCAAGAAAAGTGACATTTCATGGAAAGACATCCGTTAAAGCTTAAAATCCTTTTCTTTCCATAGAGTCACTAGGTACTTACGTAAACCTTTCGTTAAGTGAGCTAAAATATTGAATTCCAAGATTTAGCTATGTACTAGTGGTGATTTGTTCGTTGAAATATAGAGTGCGCCGTTCGAAAGTTCATTGAAACTGCTTTAGCTGCATTTAATCAGTTTTGAACCGCTTACAGCTGCTTTGCAATGATGTGGGTGTGTATGCTTCATACCGTTGTTTTCAGAAGCAGTATTAAGATGAGGTGTTTATGTTAGCGATTTACAGTTTGGCTCCTTGAAAAATACTTTTGCAACCTGCTTTAACGCAATGTCTACAGCAGAGACGGACCCATCTGTACGTACGTAAGATGTAATTCAAGAGAGCCATCATTCATTACGCCTGAAACAAAGGTGTTGTATTTGGGGAAATTACCCACTGCTGTAGCAAAAGTAAAAAGGGCTACAACAGTATGTAGAAAAAAGTACCACTTGATTACTCCAGCAGCACATCTTTGATATAGGATCAATAATTAATAAAACAACGTTAAAATTGCTTTGTGAAAACCAAAAGCTCATTATGGAAGAAACGGAAGAAATGTTAACATTTCTTAAGAAAAAGAAGTACAACGTAAAGCGCGAGGAGAGTTGGGATGTGTGTGCAGACAGAGAGGACACCTGTCTGTAGGAACGGAATTCTGTTCAGGTTTCTTAAGCCACAGTTTAATCGATTTTCATGGTGTCTGCATACGCCAGTCTCGTTATGCCTAATTGTTGAATATTTCTTCTTGAGACAGCTTACGAATGAGTATTTTTTAATTGAAACATCAGTCTCGAAACTAATGATTAGTTAACTGTTTGGCCTTTTAATCCACGTTAAATGTAGATTATCAATATATGAGACACCAGTCTCTTATCTTTTGTTTTCTCAAGCTATATTTGATTTCGGATAAATGTATGTTTTGTAATGCTCAGAAATGTAAATTAATATTAGCACCTTAATAATTGTGATTATATTTTCAAAAAGCTATGTAAGCTATTAAAAACGGATCACATTTTTGAATAGAATAAAACTTAGTTTCTTATTTTTTACTTTCATTGGGTCTATCATTTGTTATTTTATAGAATAACTAGTTAAAATATGAAATTGTTCATTTATTTTGCATTTCAACTGACTTGTCTCTATAAATTTTATGAAATACCTAGCAATATATATATATATATATATATATATATATATATATATATATATATATATATACACACACACACACACACATATATATATATATATATATTTACTGCCTGAAATTAAAAATGCAATACAGAAAAGGTGGCCAGAAAATTATCATTTCAGGATTGACGCACGTAACCGAGTTATACAAATGATGTGAAATGCGCGGTCCTCCAGCTCATGTAGGATAAGATGTAAGATGAGGAACCACCAGAGTGGGCAATATTCGCCCCTTTGCGTTATTGCTGATTGAAAATAATCGTTGAAAATTTGTTCTCGTCGTAGAGAATGGCAGGCCATCATCGACGGAGTCAGTTCAGCAGACAGACGAGTTTACCAAGGCCATGGTGATCGAACTGAGAAGGGAAGGTCAGTCGTGACGGCAATGGCTGTCATGAAGATGGTTAGAGCAAGGAACTGAAGAACATTTGCTGGTTGCCGGTGCAGCAGGATTGAGGTCAGCACACGTGCATCAACGCGTCCGACGGGAAGCGATGGCAGCCCCGTAAGGGTATCTACTGTAAATCTGCGGCATGTGCAAGGCACCCTAGATGCTTCCACACAGAATAGAGCCATTTCCGTCGATTGGTTGCTTGTGGACTCTTATATCAACCGTCAGGAAGACTGACATTGACCTCACAGCATACAAGCCAATGTCTGGAATGATGATGGATTAGAGGGATTTGGCCGACCGCGAGTGGATATATATATATATATATATATATATATATATATATATATATATATATATATATATATATATATATATATATATATATATATATATATATATATATATATATATATATATATATATATATATATATATATATATATATATATGTATGTATAGTTTTAATATAATATCAAAAATATATATATTAAATTGCCTTTAACACATTTTAATTTCAAATTTACCTTTGGCAACTCTCCTATTATTCTAATACACAAATACAATCTGTTTTGCAGATTTTGGTATTATGTTTTTTTCTACTGTATTTATGTTTCACATCTCTTGTGAGTATTTTTATTTTTCTCCATTTATATTTATTCTAAATTTTGAACTAAATGTATCTTTGTTTTTTTTTAATACGAATATTCTTCGAGGGAATTGCTCGAAGATATTTAGACATTTGCCTTCTTGCATGTCAAAAAAGATTGTTTATTTGGCATAGCTGGCCATCTCCCTCCTGATGAAGACGTGGTCCCTATGCCTTCTTTTTATCATTTGCATCGTATATTTTAGTATTTTTCCAATTTTATATTTCTGTTTTCAATATTTTTCATGTTTTATCTTAGACACATACACACACATACAAATATATATATATATATATATATATATATATATATATATATATATATATATATATATATATATATATATATATATAGGAGACTCCTGCGCGTGCTCCCAACTCGTGTTCAAGTTTTTCAATAACACAAAAATATTAACATCGCAGTTACAAAATTGAAACAGTTATCTCAGACTCATTTTGAATATCAGGCTTTTCTGCTTTTTGCACTGTTTTATAATAAACCAAATAAAGCATATTTTAATTTAATACAGTTCATTTATCTTCAATTTCACTGAAATATAATAAATATTTCAATGAAAAATAAAAGATACACGAACTCTTAACTAATCTGATCTGCATTTTTTCAATTCTTTCATTACAGTTCATTTAACTTTATTGAGCAGAGGGAGTTTGAGCCTTGCTTTCTGGCGTTTCTGTGGACGTCAGAAAATGTTTCCATGTTGTGGCGGGAATTTAATTTACGAGAAATTGCATCAGCGTGTAACAAGCGGGGGTTAGGGTTAATCATCTTTATCATAAATCTTCCCGGAACATGCCCCTGAGAATGAATAAGGAAGCTTTTTATTTTGAGCTTCTACAAGAGAATGCTTTTGGTTAGGTAAACCAACATCACAAAGAATTTGCTATTTTACTTTGGCTCAACAAGAGATAAGGCAAATTAAACTGATTTTCTTAAAAGGGTGTCATAAATTTGAGTGTGATATGCTTATTAATTTACATCATAAACATAAATATATAATGAGAATAAAAATAATTTCGAATGCATAAATTATCCCAGCATTGAGCTCTAACTTGTATAAAATAGTAGAAACTTTGAGGTTAAAATATTTCAGTTCAATTCCAATGCATTTGGTAAAATAAAAATGACCTTAACAATATATGAGTTGCTGTAAAATTATTATCATCATCAATATAAGCAAAATTTTTATATTTTTAAGTGTCTAATTATTATTTTAATTTGTCTTAAATCAAATATTTTGGCCTCAGGATAATTAATGCATGTCATAAACATTTTTGCACTTGATGCGAGTGAGCAGAAAATAAAAGCTGTACAGTAGGCAAAATGATTATTTGTACACAACTTTTTTTAAAGTTTAGAAACACGTAATCCGCTATTTTATTCCTTGTGATGTGTGAGCTTGAGTTTGTTGTTTATTTCGAAGTAAACGAAAAGAATATTTTGAAATAATTGAAAATATAATTTAAATCTTACAAACTTGGAAAATTTCTTGCAAAAAGTATATTTACACCTATATATCCGGTAAGTATTACTATCATTTCATGTAATTTTTCACATGATAGTTAATTTTTTTGGGTAGTTCGTATTTTTTAAATATCGAAGGTTATCTTTTTTAACAGTGAAGGTTACTCACAGAGAAAATTTTAGAAATGACCATGAAATCAAAAGAAGTCTCTTCAGACATGAAAACTCATATTGTTAACTTTAATAAAAGTGGAATATCTTATCGCGAAATCCAAAAGATGGTTAAGTAACCCTCTGCAACTATTGGTTACATCGAAAGAAAATATAAAAATACTGGATGCGTTGAAAATGAACGCTGACCAGGTGGCCCGAGTAAATTAACTTCAAGAAATAAACAAAGTATTTTTAAAGCAGCTATTAGAAAACCACAAATTTCTGCTCAGAAAATTGCAGATGACCCTCTCACATCTTCTAACATTGGAGTGACCGCTCAGACAATGAGAAATGTGTTACATAGTGCTGATTTAAAGGGTAGAACTCAGAGAAAATACCAATGATCTCTGAAGTTAATAGAAAGAAACGTCTAGAATTTGCTATGAAATACAAAGACAAACCGATGAACTTCTGGAAAAAGGTTATTTTTTCAGATGAGAATAAGTTTGAAATTTTTTCACCCCCTGGTATCCGAAAAATTTGGCGAAAAATAAAACAGCCCTTGATAGTAAAAATGTACTTCAGACCCTGAAACATAGTGGTGGAAATGTGATGGTTTGGGGCTGTGTAGCTCACGGTGGGGTTGGAAAATTACACTTTATTGACACAAAAATGGCAGCTTTAGGTTACATTGACATGTTACGGCATAACTTATTAGACAGTTCTAGAAAACTGGGCATCGGAGACACTTTCTTATTCCAACAAGATAAAGATCCGAAACACACTGCGAATGTTACTAAAACATGGTTGCTTTATAATGCACCAAGACGCCTTGAAACTCCACCATAATCCCCGGATATGAATCCAATTGAAAACTTGTGGATGCTATTGGATGCTCAAGCCTGAAAAAAATATTACAAGTAAAAATAGTTTCCAGGGTTCCTCGCTTCTTAAGCATTTTGACCACTGCCTCTGTGTCATACAAGTCCCGAAGCTTGCATTTTCTGCGATACTCTTCCTCTGTTTCCGCTAAGATCTTCTTGGTTGGGGGGGAGGGGGCTTGAAATCAGTATCTCTGTATGAAATGTTCTTCAGCAAACGCAATTTGTATTCTTTGTTATAGCTATTTCGACATTGTTTTTTAGCCATAACTTGCCAACAAAATTAAGGAAATTGAAATTTCACAAACTTAAAAGCCGGTCAGAAAATCGAAAAAGATTAAGCGAACCAATTCGCCTGTGACAGGGCATTCACTGAATTCTACATAACTGTCATATCCCCAAGAAGAAAAAAACCGCATTATTCTGAATACCGGAAATGTTGACGCATTTAAGATGACCCATTTTTTAGGCCTATTTCCAAAGAAAAATTGTGCGTCTCATAAGCACCGGCAAATACGGTGAGTTGAAACCTAGAAACCCTGACTTCAACTCCTTACAAACAACAAAGCGTATACTGTCCAAAAGCTCGGCTAAATTCAGTCATTTATCATTTCTGTAATTTTAAAATTGTCATATCTCGTTGCTAGAAATTTCAAGAAAAAAATTTAAAAAAAATTATAGTGCCATTTACTATTGTTTTCCATTTTTAAAAGAATAACTTTTTGAATCGAACAGCGTTTCTATTTTTTCAAATCGCCGCTCTTCAGACATGCATTTGAAACGAATCCTGGCGTCTTTGAAAATCAATTTTTAAGTGTTTTCTTTAGTTGTAAGTTTTCGAATTTATATAAGATAAGTTGTTAAATTGAAAGACTCACTGCTAGTATTAGTGGAACTTATTAGCTTTAAACTCGGTTTTTTGCTCAGCTATTTAATGAAAAGAAATTTTCTTGATTCTTTTTAAAAAACTCATTTTTATATCGTTAAATAACACGTTGTGAAACGGATCAAGCTAAAGTAATTCATGTTTTGAAGTACGAGTGGAAGTTATTGATATCGCATTAACTGGATTTATCATTTACCCTTAATAACCTGAACATATGTGGGGTTTCGTGATATTGATCATTTTTTGTTTTCCTAACCCACACTTAAAAAACAAATATCACCAGAAATTGTACACTTTATTTGAATATAGAACATTTCTGAATGTCAATTTCATTCTTATACATTTCTTTACTTTTTGCATTTTGTTTGAATTTTTCAGTTTTTTATTGCCTTTTTTCTATTTTTATACCTCTTCGTTTCTTAAAGAAATAGCAAAAGGACTTACTATTCCTTTCGCTATTTCTTTTTTTTATTTTATTATTTCTTTTCAACCTCAGGCTTTTCGATTTTTGTATTTTAATTTTGCTTTTCATTTTTGTTTTCTCTTTCTGAATCATTAAAAAAAACTTATGAATATAAAATCCTCTTATTGTATATTCATACATGAGAATGAATCCATGATATATTTTTTTCATTTTAATTATTAGAAATTTTTAAACTTTTTATATTAAAGAAAAGTCATTTATTGTGAACGAAGTAATTTACACTTAAAAATATAGTAATTTGAAAAAAGTGCCATTTTTTACAGTAGATTCTCATATACAATTCCAATACAGATATATAACAAGTACTCACTTTAATCAAATAACAGTTGTTCATAAATATGGTAAAATGTTTTAAAAACAATAATTTTTTAATGTCATGTTGATTTAATTTTTTTAAAAATGAAAGGATTTCATTTGATTAGAGAAATATTGTGTGAAAACTAACAACATAATTTGTTGACAAATCTGCATCACAATTTGATGAAGAGAAATAATGTGAAAACTTAAAGCCGTGGATAAGTGAATTATTAGAAATTATTACAAGCTAAATAAAAGGGAAATCTCAAAATGCAACAAAATACGTGAACTGTATTTCAGCTTCTCTGCGATCTCAATACAAGTGGAGTCTTCTTCATTCATTCCTTCAAAGTCAACTTCTTGCGAAAGACTCAACGGAATTCAGCGACACTTCACCCAACTTAAGACATGGCAAATGTTTCATGACGAAATTCGGATCACAGTATTAGGATCGAATCCCATTCGGACCCACTCCATTTTTGAATTCTCTACAGCCCTGATGCACCCCTAATGGCAGAGGCAGTGGTCAAGACTTTCGATGGAATTTGGAGACTTTCCTTATTATCTGTTATCTACACTAATTTCATGGACACGAGAACAACAACAACCCATTCCATCTCCAAGAATGAAAGGGAAAGACTGCTGATTACCGCGCCAAACGGGATTCCTTACAACAACAAATTTCGAAATCATTGGTTACGGTTCTATGAAAACTAATACCAGGAAGCATTTTTAAAATGAATGCGCAGACTCAATAATTTCTTAAAATAAATTAAAATGATATTCTTAGAGAAAAATTTTAAATCTGCTTAAAATTAAATAATGTTTTTTGGAAATTTCAATGAAAAACGATATTGTTCTTACATTTATTGCTCTAACATTTTAAAAATAGTTAATGAATTAGAATTATGAGGTATATAGGAAACAATTTTTTCTTCTTTTAAACTTCTTGCAAAAAGCAAACGATTTTTATTCTAAGAGTTCATTCTTAGAATAATAAGCATCACAATACGATGCTTAAACATTACATTCTGGTTTGTTTTTTAAAAGTTTATAAAGAGAGTAGTCCTTTTTTTAATATGAATAATACGAATTTAAGTGAGCGGAAAGATTTCACTATTAGTTTCGATTCAATTGTAAAGACATTGAGAAAAAGAAATCAAATTACTAATTCTGAATTTGAAATTAAGATGCAAATCTAAGATTTGATTGTGTTTGTGTGCTGCAAGTAAATGTTACGGAAATGTTGTTGCTTTTACTAGCGCCCCCTGGTGCAGGAAAGTATATTCCTGCTGAACCCACAGGGGCCTGCAAGAGGCGCCCCCTATTGGTAAGAGAGCAGGACTTTCGGGTGGGGGAGGAATAGAAACAAGGAGGAAAAATTATACTGAGGATTGGGGGTGTCCCGCCCAGGGAAGTGGTACAGTTTCATCCTGCATTGTCCGTCATCGCAGGAGAATCCGGGACGCGTTCGGGATTTAGGGGGGAGCGTCTCGTCCGAAAAGTAAACAACAGCCTTCCCATGTTATAGTAATAAAATGTAAAAATTAATGAACTTTAAAAAAAATGAATTCCAATGTGATGTCATTCACGTTATTTAATTAGCTATATTGCTCAATTCTTTGAATTCTTTCGTAAAGTAGAGCTGTCATATGCTAATAAAAGAAATACTCGAAATTACGATTAAATCGTAAAATTTCGGTTTGCGGGATATATATCAATATACATACCTGCATATAATTAGATTGAAGATATTATGACACAGAATAAGATTTTTTAAAATCATCTGCACATCCTCAATAAAAATCATTGTTGATTGCAAGTACTGTCATCAAATCTCTTGTCCTTTTGGTCCGAGAGTTTCTCTCATACACTCCGAAACTTTCCCCCTTTGAAGCCACTTCTAAAATCAGAATGAGTTGAGTTTTAAGTATCCCTTTGAAGACGCTCTTGGGGGCTTTCTGTGGTCGGGTGCAGTCTGGAGAGGTCGGTCGGCCCCCCCCCCCATCCACCTGCCGGAGGAGCTGTTGTGATGCAGAAGGAGATTCCGCTGCTGCACTGTAAGTTGTCCCTCCCACGACTTCTAACTTCATGCACTCAAGGGTGTCAATACTCCCACGCTTTTTAAGAAAAATGTAAAGCGATAGAATATGCATGTATTCAGTTAATAACTTAATTAAAGAGTAAAAATAATAAATTGTATTGTATTTTGTAATTTCTTAAAAATTAAATCCTTTTCAAATCTTAATTATACAGATACGCTTGTCTTAATCATATATAGACTTACATCGATTTACACTGTATTTTTCAAAACATAGAATGATTTTCCAACCGTTAGTTCAACAGTTCGACTCTAACTTCAAGTGTGATGTCTTTGTAGTGTTGAATATATTTTAAATTATAGGCCACACCATTGTCATCCAACGATTTTTTTTGTACTTTTCATTGCAAAATGTAGTCCAAAGGAAGTTAAATTTTTATTTCTTTAATGTGAGTTAGGTTTATCATTTTGTGAAATTTCTTTAAAATATACGCGTTTGTGTAAAGCAGTAAATAAAAGCTAATTAACTTACTCTCTGATGTAGGACTGAATAATTTGCCTCTTTATTAATTGTGCATCAACTGTTAGCATTCTTAGCATTTTACGAAGAAAGTAATTTAAGTTAAAGTTTCCCACCTACTGGAAAAAAGAACCTTTCATCGGAAAATATATATCATTTGGAAATCCATTTTGAAAGAAATGAATTTATTCTTTCTTAATCAAATTTTCTGCAACATATTTAATAGGAAAGGAAATGCAGATGTGAGTGTGTGAATTAAGTAAAAATTATTTAAAATACTGAAGTTAATCTTAAATAAATAAGAAGTTAATCTGAAATGACATCCATTTATTCTCATAAGTAAAATCCATTAGAAAACGTTTCTGGTAATATTTCTGAAATGTACCAATTTTAAGCAATGATAATCTGAGGTTGAAAAAATTAGATTGTTTCTAGATTTAAATAATAACTTTAGGAATACAGAAACCCTAAAAATACATTTTTGCGAAGGCTTTAATTACAGCTGAATCATTTTGTTATTATGTACAGATGATGAAAAATTACTATAAAATTATTATCATAATACCCTGCTGCTGGAATCCTTCCCCTCACCTTCAGCACTGCAGAAGAGATGGCACTTTATCTATGGGGGAGGGGACAACCGGCAGGTATCCCGTCTTTCATCCCGAAAGTTGGTGATTATTCGTAATTCAGAAGCAGAATACCCCAGAAGCATCATTTCACTTAAACGTCACTGCAACCACAACCTGTTTTCGCGTCCCAGCCGCCATCACCGATCACGACGGAGCTTCGGTTGATGCGACCTCTCCGAGTTCCGATGATGCGAGGGGTGCTCCGAGGATCCCCGCCCCCGCAGCCGGCGACGAAAGACACGAGCTCCCCCCCCGCCCTCTTTCTACGAATCGGTCCACCCCTCTCTTGGTGAGATCAATCTATGAAAGCAGGATAATTTTGGAATAAAATTGTTTCTGTTGTCATTTTATAATCGATATTCGATGTGTTTTAATATTGTATCAGAGATTAGAAAAACGGGTCTAATATAACTTTCTATTCTACAAGAGCCATTGAACATGTTCTTGGAGGAATGACATATTAAATGGAATTCCATGTCTTTCATGATGTGGATATTTGCGACAAAGCTGCAGAAAGAGTTTATCTATATACTCTAAAAATGTGTCATTAACATAAAAGCAAGTTATTAAAAGTATTAATTTTTTTTTTTCATTTTCGCTTGTATAAAGTCATAATAACAACCACAAGTTAAACTTAGAATCAGAAGCTAAGCTTGTCACCAACACCTCTCAGTTTCTTCTTCACTCCCCATTTCGCACAAGGATCTATTGAAAATAAAATCAGAAATCACAATTGAAAGCAAAGTCCAAACAATTAAAAAAATTCCTATATAGTGGGGGGGATGCAAACACACTGAAGCTGTTGCATCAAAGCTCAGGGAGTGTTCAGCCATCCTTTTGTGGCTCTTCGATCTCATTTTCAGCTGGTAATCATCATATTGTATTCAATTGTAAGAGAGTAAAAAAATGTGATATTAATGAGAGTAAATGTAAAAATTTAGGAAATATTTGTTATTATTGGGGAAATTAGTAGCAGCATCAATAGCGTTATTTTTTTTATGAAATATCAATTTTTATTTAGATGTGACTATCATATACATGGAATAAATATGTTTTGTTTTTATCTAATTAAAAAAATAGATAAATGTCTAATATATATAGAATTTAGAAAACAATATATTATAAGAACATAAAAACGCGCGCGTGTTATCTTACAAAGCCAATTAAAGAAGTAAAACACACAATTATGTTAACAATTATTCGAACTATTGAAAATTATTTAAACTCTTTCTTCACTTTACGAAATAAATGTCTCTAAAAGCTGTTAAATATTTATTTTAGAGAAAAATGTGACATTTTTCAATTTGTTGCATGACAGTTCGCAAATTATCTATTTTTTTCATTTCCACCCTATCAAATCATTTTAATTTATTTATTTAGGCTGATAGAATCCAAATGAGAAAATTGTTTTGTACTGTGCTTATATTATTCATAAAAGAGAATTAATTTATGGAAATTGAGAATAAAATTAAAAAACTTTTCTGAAATATTTTATTCCGCAGTTAAATTGTACGCTTGGGTTGATGTAAATACTTATTTTGTAAAACTTATGAAAACACAAAATTGTATGAAAATAAACTGGCTAATTTTTTTTCAGAACCTTAATCTTTTTTTTAATATAAAATATGCTGAAGTACATTGAGTATTGTATTTAATTATTTACAATTTTTTTCATTTTAATTTAAGGAATTTCTTTATTATTAACTACTATTTTCTACTTCAAAGTTCTTAAAAATATTTACGTACATTATAAGTTTTAAGAAAGAAAATAGTTTTCCCTCTTTCTTCTATATTGCTACAAATATTTCTCTTAAAATATATACTAAAATTAAATATTATTAGCAAGTACTTTTAAATTCAACAAATTTGGAATTAATAATATATTTTTAAA
This sequence comes from Latrodectus hesperus, assembly GCA_037975125.1. Classification (NCBI taxonomy): domain Eukaryota; kingdom Metazoa; phylum Arthropoda; class Arachnida; order Araneae; family Theridiidae; genus Latrodectus; species Latrodectus hesperus. The sequence goes on from CM075855.1 coordinate 19,100,677, forward strand.
GAACATATTTTAAGAGCAATGGAGAATAACTAAATGAAAAATGCTCTAATATATATTTTACGCATATTTTTAAAACCGAATTTTTTACATCGAAATTAAATATCAACGCTTAGACTCTGATGATATCTTAAAATCTTTAATAAGTAATTCTACTAACAGAATGATCAAGTTCATATTATTAAAGAAAATATTTATTATTTTTAAAAATAACCAACATATAACTTTCATCATCAGAAAACATATTTTATGTAAAGAATTGTTATGAGAAGATAAATTCAAGAATTTCGTATGACCTGACAAATACGTAAATATTAAAGGCTTCATTATTTGTACTGCAGGAAAAAGAAAGAAAAAGTTACGTAGAATTGATGCCAGTCAATACCTTTCTAAGAAAATTTTGAGATTTTTTAAACTTATTTTTTAATTTTTACACTTATTGAGATTTTTTCAAAGAACATATGGCAAAAGTAGATGCTGCATAACTAAATATCAAAGTTTTCCATATTGCATTATCTATTCCCTAAAATAATCCGTTCCTGAAAGTATAACAATTACCTAATTGAAAAATATTGACTATAATTTAGTTTAACATGTTTTGAGTGAACAATGCTTTTTGCATTTTTTTTACACAAAATTACTGATAAACTGGGGTAAAATAGAATTTAGCAGCATTTTTCGCATATTCAAACTAAAATACAATTGTTTTTGAAACATAAAATCCTTTTAAACTCATCTTTGAAGAATTTTGACACCGAAAGTATTCGGCTAAATTAATATGAAGTTAATTTATGCATTTAAGTGTTCGAATTTAAATTCCCAGAAAACATATTAAATCCTCCCCCTCAATTCATTGAAAGGTCTTTCAGAAGAGATACAAGTCTCCGAATTCCTCAAGGTCTTCTGGATTGAGTTAAGCAGCGTTGTTTGTTCTGCGAACACCCTTCAGGAGTTGGCGATCCAATTAAGACTACAGAAAGTCAACAAGGCAAACTCGGACTGTTAAGTGGTCGATGTCAGCGGAGACATATTTTATTTACTCTGTCCCCTTCGAGGCTATCAGTCTTGACACTTCCCCGATGGGATCGACTCCAGTAATCAGAAGGTTTTCTGCCACTCCCTCTGTTTTCAGAAAAATAGAGAAAAATAAATAGCAATACGTCCAAAACTCATGCATTATTAAAAAAATATTTGATTTGAATTGTTTTCATTTCATTTCGATTTTAGTTTATTAGTTTCTAATTTCGTATTAAATACAATCAATTCAATATACTCAGAAAAAGCTAGTTTAATTTTCGTATTTTAAATATAAAATAAGTATGGAATTATTCTCTGCGGAATAGCTATCACTGAATGCAATCTTCAGAGAACCCGAATTTGATAACTGAAATATAAATTTCAGTTGAATTATTTTTATTTCATGTCAGTTTTAATTTATTATTTCCCAATTCATTAATGAATGAAATCAATTCAATAAATTCAAAGCTAGTTTCATTTTCGTATTTTAAAAGTAATATGACAAATGATAGCGATAGATATATTCTACACTGCTGGCCACCGTAAATGCCACACCCTGGAGGAAGCATGGAAATAAAATGAGATTTACAACATGCATTAGTGGAGGGGAGGTATGCAAAGGATTGGGATTTCAGCGCAGATGCACATAACGCGCGCCTGAGCCGCCATTTATAAGCGCTACTTAAGGCTTGAAGATTCGACGATTTCAAGTTCGGCAGTTGTGTTTTTCTTGTGGTTTCTTAAAAAGAATAAAAAAGAAACGATTAATTATGTTTTGTAGAAAACAGTTATCATTTTTTGATCAAATATCCAAATTCAACAGAGGAAGTATTGTGGCCTACCGAGATTATGGAATATCTTTCAGGGAAATCGGTAGTCGTGTTGGGCGAAATTAAACAACTGAAATGCGCATATGTGATCTTTGGATGCAGGAGGGTGTGACGGACCGACATTTTCGACCCAATCTACCTCAGCGCACCACCCACCTTGGGCATGGATGTTTGTAGTGGTTCGGAATCCACTTTAAACCGTTGGTCCCGGTCTAATTAGCCCTCGTGTGCAAAAAATGACCGTTGAGCGACGAACAAACCAAACCAAACCTCAGTGCACCACTTCACGTGATGACAGGCAAATTATGCGCATGGCAGTGACGGATTGCTCAGCCACATTACGAACCATAGCACAGCACATTCAGTGTGTAACGCTTCATCCAGTGTATGTGCGTACCATTCGACGCCGTTTACAGCAAAGTAGTCTGTTCGCAAGACGTGCATATCTTCGTCTACCCTTGACGCAGAACCACAGATGTCTCCACCGCCAATGGTTGGATGAAAGAAAGATGTGAACGGCAGACTAGTAAGAAATTGTCTTTACAGACGAGTCACGCTTTTGTCTACAGTACACGACGGTCACATTCGAGTCTGGAGACACCGTAGAGAGAGGATGCTGAACGTCTGTGTTACAGAACCACATACTTGTCCTGCACCGGGTATTATGGTATGGGGAGGTATTGGATATCACTCTCTCACTCTTATAGTACGCACTGATAGTACATTAAACGACCAGCGCTATATCTCCGAGCCAATTGCATTTCCTTAGCTTTAGGGCTTGCCCAATCCATATTTCAACAAGATATTGCATGCCACACGTGGCGCACATTATCTAAGGATTCTTCGTCAATGTCCAGATTGAATTGCTGAGCTGGCCATCTCACTCTCCCAATCTTTCGCCGATAGAAAACATGTGATCCATGGTTGCACAATGATTGATCTAGATTACATCCCCAGCTGCCACACCAGATCAACTTTGGCAACGCGTAGAAGCTGCTTGATGTACTGTAACCGAAGAACCCATCCTAAGACTCTCAGAATCAATGCCGAGGCGTGTGGCAGCGTTCATCTCCAACAATGGCGGCTACTCTGGTTACTGATTTTGACAGGGACCCCACTTCACAGAACTCTATAAATTTAATCTTTGATATTTGGTCAAAAAATCTACAAAAATAATTTTTTTGTGATATCTTTTGTCTTTCTTGTTGTAGTAGTTTGGGTGGCCAGCAGTGTATTTTTTCGATGGAATTGCGTATAGCATCCTCAGTAGAACCCATGTCTGATTACAAATGAAATTCCAAATGAAAAGAATGAAAAATGATATTATTTTACTAAATTCAACTAAAATATTTGCTAAAGTTTTAATTCCAAGCAAAATATAACCAAACATTTTATTGAAATTCGGGCAAGAAACCGAGAAAGCTAGAAAATGCTTTTGCTTCTTTTTATTTTTATTAATTCAGAATTTATTTGTTTCGTCAAATAAAAATTTTATGTAAAAATGCATAGTATCATAAAGTAAATTCCTATTCACTTTCTGATATTTTATGTCAGGAATTATTATAAATCGTTCTTTCTATTATTTATAGCGAAGTCAAAAATTTTCCCTTCAATAGAGCACATCTCTGAAAGAACAAGATTCTCAGCAATTTTAATAATAATAATCATAATAATAACAAATTAATTAATCTACTCTGAAAGTACAGAGATGCGTACTTTTATGGATACCTCGTATCTACCTTAATGATACGTGAATTCAGAAAAAGGCAGGAAAACAATCTCCAGACCATAATCCTTTGGTCTCCAGCCTGGAGTGATTGAAAGTCGCCTGCTCTCACAGGTTTCACATCGTATTCAGCAACGTCCATCTGTCCGATCGAGCATAAAACGTGATTCGTCGGAAAACGCAACCTGCCGCTCAGGGAGCGTCCTCTTCCTGAGCAAATTCCAGCCTTCAGACGCGATGGAGAGCAGTCAGCACAGGTGCACGAAGTCTGATTCGGACTAATACTCAACTGTGGCACATCTATTTCGCTTACTTTGGACAGTAACCATTTTAACAGATACAATATGTTTTTACCTAGGCAGCACGCGAACAAACATTGCCGTTTCGGAATTGCCTCCACCCTCGACCCGAAAGTTGATGGTCATGTCTTTTTGGATTTCGGATAATAATAATAATAAAATAATTTAGACCTACATAAACGGTTATATTTGTCAACTGAAATGCTTATCAATATTTTTGAAAATCAAGATTAGTAGGAATGCAAATTTAAGAAACTATTAATGTAATTAGAAAATTATGGGGAAGAAAAGAATGATTGTATTTTCTATTTTTTCATTTTCCGTAATTTTTTTAAATATGAAATTCAAGATAAGAATTCCTTATAATTAAATTTAGAAATCTTTTTCGGAAGGGAGTAATGGAAACTTATATTCTTTTCCATAATAAATCGTTGGAGCCCTGTAAGAAAAAATTATATTCTTTTGAACGAAAATTCTTGGGTTTGAATCTGCAACGATTGTTACATGTTGATGGACGGTGAGCTCAGTGAACATTCTTCGCGCATAACTTGTATCATTCAATGGAAGTCATATGAAGTGGGTGGTAGGAAAACTATTGTGTTGGAATGGTCAAACTTGTTTTTGTGCTGCGGAAAGGATGAGAAAAAGAGAGCTCAAAATATAATAAATACTTCTTGACCTTGTGTCTCTGTTAAAATGTCAGTCATGGTAGTGGATCTGTCATGATATGGGTTGCCGGTTCATGGCCTTTTGCTTGCCAAATTGTCGCACTTGATGAAGGATAACTGAGGAGAAGGAGAGGAAATTGTTCCTTATCTGATCCATCCTGTGATGCAGAGTTTATTTCTTGCGGGAAGTGGAATTTTCTTGGATGATAATACAAATATCCACGTAGCGTTGGCTGTGCAATCGTGTGTTTGATGAACTCGAGAATGACACTAGAAACCTATCTACCTTGGACCCCAATGTCAATATAATTGAAACGTTAAAATTTTTTTTTTTTTTTTTTTTTTTTTTTTTTAAGTTCGATACTGAATTGATATTTACCACAGGGATTGCTAACAGAACTTTCATAACATTTCTACAGAAAATTTATCATACTCCTGCGTGAAATATTCCATGACTTGATTCCTAGTCGAATCCAAGCTTTGTTACATAACGAAGACATCTTATACAATATTAATAAATGGTTCTTTATAAAATCTAAGGCAATTTCATTATTTTGTTAATCATTTTCATGTTAGATTACTTTGCATTTCTTAGTCGAGGGATGACCACTGTGTTTATTTCATATATCATTTCGCGCAGTCTAAGGCACACTGAGGCGACAGAAGATGAGCAGCACGACATCACGCCGTTAAAACTGGTTTTCCCTATGCTGCGCACGCACACTGGAGCAATATTTATCGAGAGCGCGTCAGCTTCACTTAAGTGACAGGTGTCTACCATTTGTGACTTGCGCTATTTTTATCGCTTGTCGCTTACATGTATATATCTTTGTGTTTGATTTCATTTCTTCAAAAGTGAATTTCCATTGTTCACAAATGAGAGAATATGCTGAATTTAACCAGTTTCATTAATTTTGTGAAAAAATATTTCATGCATTATATGTTTTTAGCGAAGATTATTCTAATCAAAATAGTTGTATTTAAGTCAAAAAACCTTTGATGGAAATATCTATTGAAATGAAATTTCCTGGTTATTTTTATTCTAATTTTTAATGATTTGTAGTTTACTTATATGTAAATTTAAAATTTGTAATTTAAAAATTTTACGAAATTTAAATAAAATTAATAAATTTCCCGTGCAAAACATTTTTAATCGATAAGTATTTGCAGTTGAAATAAATCATCTTATGAAGTAAATTTTATACAAGTTTTTTTTAAATTTCTTGTTTAAATGCATAGATGTTTCTGAACTATTCGTTTCTAAATTTTAAAAAATTATCAAATTAAAATAATCTTATTAAAAAAACTAGTTTAAATACTATAGTACTATTAAGAACCTCTATCGATATGAGTTGATATGGGTTTTAGTATTCACATATCTTCTTGTACATTATTATAATATTGTTCAAATTAGTTTTTAAGTAACATAAAACATAATAAAAGTTACTATTTGGATTGCTTAGTTATTTTGCATTTAAAATACTTTTTATATAATTTTTTAATAATTTCCATTGACATATATTATTTTTGATTACTTTTAGTTTTGAACTGATTCATATTGAACTAATTTGTTATAATGCATAAATATGCATTAATTTATACTTAAATATCATAACAAATTTTAAATATCATTAAAAAGTTACTAAAATATATAAAAAAACTAATATACTTAAAATAACTTTAACAAAATATTTCTAATGTCATTTTTGAGTCCATGAATTGAAGAAACATTAAAATAATACCTATTGTGAACTGGGCAGAAATATCAGAAAGTTACCAGGTAAAAAGAACATTTTTTGCTCCTTTAAAAAACTTATTGTTTTCCAGTTAGTATTTAATACTTATGGTTTTAGTTTTAAAACCATTTAAAATTATTAGCATTTACAATTAACATATCCCAGCAAGAGATTATTACGATCTTATTCACAACAGAAGTATTGGAAAGTACATCGCATTTAATTTTTTTATGTTAATGTTACATAAAGAAATGAAACTTAGTTTCAATGTATACTTTTAAATCAAATAATAAATTTACAACCTTTGCAAATTTACCTTTTTTTTATAAAAAAATTTAAATTTGTGTATTTTAATGCCATTTTAGTCGGACTTAAACCTGAAGTATGAACCAGTGTAAATTTAGTGTTGTGTTAATTAATAAATTGGAAGAATGCGCCTTTGCTCTGAGAGTACAGTAAATAACATTCAATAGAAATCAGTTGTGATTTGAAATAACAATCAAGCATTTTCTTAAGTTTTGTATCTTGCCTATTGCAATAATTTTATTTTTCAAATGCGAGACAAAATGAAATTATATTTTGTGTTTACAATACAAGTCATATTAATATCATTTTTTTAATAAAGTATTTTCTTTTCTTTTTAAAACTTCTAATATTTAATAATTTCAACGATTTAGAGGCCACATAAGTTCTCAGGCAAACGCAGAGGCAGAAAACTATGAAACAGACTATTAAACACCGGAACCGATAGAAATGTAAACAATATCAGCTCCGATGTACTGCGCATGCGTTAGATCTTCCTCCCATCGCTTCAGTGTGTGGTACTTTTCGTCATGCCGCTCGCGTGTAGCAGCACTATCGAGAAGCAATAGGAGCGCGTTGAACACATGCTCCCTCAGTGTGCGGCCTGCCTAATGTAGACATTTTAATACGTTTGTTATTAGATTGAAATTTTCTTAATTGCAAACAAAATGGAAACAATACTTCAGAAGAAAGTTGCTTATGTATGTACCCCAAAACTTGACGCTAAAGTTATTTTGGTTTCAGAAAAGGTATTTATATGTTATGCATGTATAAACTCATACTATAATGTAATCTCTATAACACAATTTTATAGCAGACTTTTAAATTTGCTTTTCATAATCATTTCAAATTTATCTCAATAATATTTATGAATGAAGTCAATTTCATTTTTGTTGCAATTCGTTAAACGAACAAGAGTCCATGAATCGCAAAAAGAAGCAAGTTACAAAGAAAGAAATTATACATATACTAAACTAAGAGAACAGAACATGGTGTATTTATAGATTTTGGACAGCTTGAACACAACCACCAATCAGAAGGCAGCGCAGCAGATGTTGGTGTAGAATTTGCTTACGTCTTAGAAGACTACAGCTTTACAAACGAAAAGAGACTGACTTTGTGTTTATTTGAGATTACTAGTATTATTTTATTTACAACAATTTGTATACTTCAAAAATGGATAAATTCATTTAATTCGATTATCATGTATGTGAATGTTTCCTAATGTTGCGCTATTTAATACTTAGAAACCTCTCTATATTAATGTTTTGAATTAAAAATTCTTTTGCATATTTTAAAAAATAACAGGCAGTCGAGTCATTTTGCACGAAGTTTAATCGTATTGGATTGGTTCCATTTATTGGTGAAATATCTGTATGCGAGGCCACGTTGGCCCGGTTTGTTTGGCTGTTCGCATCTCGAAGGTAATGATGGGTCGGATGCCGATCTCGTAGAATATCCGTCCATAGGTTGTTAGTGGCTGTTGGGGCACATGAAATTAGGTCATGGTCTCAATATCATCCAAAAGGAATTATATCGCTGCTGTGGAGGCCAAGTCTGTTGGGTCCCTGCTTCTGAAAGAGCCACCCACACGTTCTGCTAAAAGCTTGGCAGGCAAAAGTCAGGCCTTTGGCGCCCTTTCTGAAGCTGCATCTCATACCCTTCAACCCTAACCCTCGCAGATTCATAGACTAGATGGATGCCACAGTTGATCAAGTTGGATGAGACAAAACATTGCATTGTAAGTTTAAGGAAAATCAAACATCATGTCTTACTTAATTCAAAAAACTTTATAGATTCATTTAATATTCGTAATGGCCTGTACTGTCGCGAATTGGTTATTTTTGCTTAATTGATATAAGTTTAGTCTTATGATTACTAGTTTTCCTCATGCATGTGTAAAATTAGAGAGATTATGATAATATAAGCTTAAGAATTCAAAAACTTAATTCTGCTACTATATATATTTAGTCTAATCATTCTATTATGCCTTCAATTATATTTTGACAAGTATTTCATACTCATGATTAAGCAAATAATCTAAAAATTAGTACAATCAAAAATAATTTGCTAAAGATAAAAGAAAATCATATTAAAGAAAGATAGACATATTCTTTAAGTAAACTCAAGCTCTATTGAATGCTTCTCCTATATTTGCAGATTTTGTATTATTTGTATTATATATATATATATATATATATATATATATATATATATATATATATATATATATATATATATATATATATATATATATATATATATATATATATATATATATATATATAATCCTTGTGCGCATAAACAAAGTTATAGACTAGTATAATGTAAATTTAAAACAATAGTACCGCCAAAATTTCTTCATAAATGCTAAAAATTAATTATTAGAGAAGTAAATTATGTTTTTCAAATAAACTTTAACTTAATTGAATCTCAAAAAAATCTCAAGAATCTTCCAAAATATTATATATTTTCCTCTGGTAGGAAAAATTGTATATTTAAGAAATTCAATTCAAAATATGCGTACATGAATAACATTATAGTTCTTTCATCAAAACATCTCGAAATTCCTATTTTTGGAATAAGCGTTCGTTTTGAATGATTATTCAAAAATTTTCTTAACATCCACTGCAATCAGCGCGTCCCCAAGAAGTGGAAATAGAAAACAATGGCACACTTTTTTTACTGACAAATTCCCATCGTTTGATTTGATATAACTCATTCAATCACGTGTAAGGAAGGAACTCTTTCTACTTTTCTTTCCTGTTATAAAAATCTTACAGAAGAATGGAATCTGAGATTAAAAAAAAAAAAAAAAAACAGTGGTTTAAATTATCCTTCGAAGAGCTGGCGATTCAAAACATTGCCTTTTTCGACTGCACTGGGTCAATAGAGACTGGGGTAAGAAAGAGAAATAACAAGCAAAAATATTAAAGAAATGAACATATCTTTTCACTAAATAAGCTCAGGTTTTTGTCTTTTGATATTCTAATCAATAAGTTTTACACTAGACTAAAATAATAGTAAGGAAAATGGTGTTTTGTTATACGAGCTCCCGAACAAAAGTTCAATCTCCTGTAGGATAAGTTTCTAATAAATCTCATAAAAAGATCCAAAACTGATAAATTAATAATTGAATCATAATTTAAATCTTAATTCTGACGGAAGGAAAAGTAAGAAAAAAGAAAAAAAATCGTTTTATCTGTTCAAAATAAATCAGTTTCTGATGATCAAAAATGGAACATCACACAAAATTAGAATAGCTCAAAATGTATTAAATGTAATCCACACTTGCAGCATTGGGCGGACGTGCAAATGAATGCGATAAATTCCACGTTTGTTTCACTCTTTGCCTGGCCTGACAGCATGTCAGATCATCCACTGGGGAATGATCAGCCGTGATTGTCCAACACGCGTGAGAAAGGTCCGAAACAAAGGCTCAATCTCTTGAAGGAAAAACTTGAACTATGATTAAAATATCTGATATAGCAAAATTATTAATTCACACTTCCAAAACTGCATATCGGATGGAAAGAAAGCAAAATGCTTTTTCAGGAAAGCATTTTGAGTTGCATTTCTGGTAATCAAAATGGAAACACTAAAACCTGAAGACTTAAAAAGGTTGAAATATGAACAATGTTTACAATAGAGTAAGCTTTGCAAATGATTAAAGCAGTTAAATATCACTGGTTGCAGGATTTGCCGGTTCTGCAGCATCATTAAGTTGAGAAGAACAAGCCTGTATTATCAATATGTTAGATCACTGGTTGGAGAATGAGTGATCTCGATTAATTAATGTATACGAACGGTCATATAAAACATCTAAATTAGTTAATATGTTTATTTCTATTGACCTAAATCCTGGATTGGATAGAAGGCGAATTGAAAGAGGAAAAAAATATTTAGAATTACAGTGAAAATATTTATACAAACTGGTGTTTAAAGTGCTTTCTCATTCGATTGTAAATGTTTCATGTCTTTTCTCGTTTAGGCTTCAGTGTCAATAACATTTATATTTCTTTCCATTAGTTAAATTAAAACTCTATTGAAAATGAAAATCCATAGGTCATAGATTTCTATCTGCATAAACTTACTGTAAAACTTTTGTTTTATCCGAAAAAAAGGAAAAATATATTAAAGAGAGGTAATGCTTATGGCGAGACTGTCTGAAGTACCTCGGCGAATTAGTTGGAGTGTTTTTGAACGTCATGTGGATTAATCGCCATCAGTTTGAGAAAAGTAACAGAACAAACAGAAACATATAATTGTATCAAATAATTTAATTTATCAAAGAACGTGAAGATCTGTCATCTTCCGGGGTCACTACGGCACACCCACAGCGTGCCCCACTGTATAAATGAGGGTTGACCAACGTGGGGCTCGCGAGCCATTATGTGGCTCTTTAAAGGATTATCTGTGGCTCTCAATAACTGTACACGAGTTCCCTTTTCATTTTTGTATTATTATATTTAAAAAAATTACAATCGTTCCATAGGTATGTCAAAATGTCTTTTAAATGACATACAACAAATATGAAAAATTAGTTGTAACAAATTTAATTTCGGTGCAAAATAAGAATGATATGACTCATCAAAAACTGCGCAAACGAACCTAAACAGTGGCGCAATCTCCCCTAATCGACCCACTCCAGATCGACTTTGAATTCCTAAACTTTCATTGGAACGGGCAGTGGACATTGTATCTTGCATGTTTGCTTAAGCTAAATTGAATGCCCTGATGTTAAATTGTATATCTTGTAATTTCCATTGTGCCAATGTTTTATTTCAATGTATTTTGTTTTGATGTTCCATAAATTTGTCAATTGGGGACAGCCAGAGGCAGCAGAGGGGTGCCCTCCAGATGTATCTGGAGCTGTTGCGGGGGACGTGCCCCGCCATTAGTGGTGGTGCCACTTTCCTTTATTCTTTCTAGCAACTCCCATCTAAACTGGTAGAACCCTTCTTGGGTTAAATACAGAGGAGTTGGCTGGTGTATACAGTGGACATTGTGCACTGGGGAGAAGCAATTTGTATCTCTCTTGTAAAGGATGTATAATTTGTAATCTGGAATTTTTGGTAAGTTAACTATAATTTTTTTTGCAGTATGAAATGCGTGTTGTTATAATTTTAATAATAAAAAAATTGTATATTTTCTATGTTTCTTTATTTATTTATAGCTTTTAAAAATACGAGGACTCAGAACGAAAATGAAAATAGAAAATGCGAATAAGAAATTAGAAATTTTAATAATGATACGGAGAAGAATTTCTTTATTAACAATAACGGAAAAAAAACATTGTGTGTTATTTGTAATTCTACAGTCAAAATTTACAAAGCAAGCAATTTACGTCGACATTAGGAAACCAGTCATCTTCAGTTTTATAATCAATATCCACCAAATTCCAAATTCAGATTAGATAAACTTGCTTGTTTAAAATCAAATTTAAATAAACATCAATCAATTTTGATGACTCTTAACAATCATGCTAATAATGTGGCTGAAGCCAGTTTTGGTATTGGCTGAAATATTGCAAAACGCTCGTATGGAGATACAGTGTTTATTAAAAAAAGCTTGGAAGATGTACTTAAATTATTAATTAATGTTTCAGATCCAAATAATGCAGCATTGCGCAAAGTTGTTTCGCAAATTACCATCTCGAGACACATAATCGAATGACACATTTTTGCAATTCATACATGTCTTGAATTAAATTTAAAAAATGAATTAATGAACTTTATTGCATTTAGCTTACTCCATGTTGAATCAACAGATCTTCGGCAACTGGCAGTTTTCATATGCTTTATTTTACCTGACTTCGTTTGTAAGAATTATTAGATTTCGTAGCAGTTCACAAATCCAAGAGTCAAACAGCAGTGTCGATTTTAAAAATGTATTAGATTCCATACTGAAAAATTCTGATGTTCTTAATAAACTTTTAAGCATTATAATTGATGGAGCTCCGGCAATGCTGGGTAAAAAAAATCTGTTTTATTGGGCTTTCAAGAAATGATTCTCAAACTTCACAATTCGTTTCAATTCAATTCAAACAAAAAAACAAACTGCATGATTCACTGAGAACATCTATAGTTACCATATATTTAAAATATCTTGATGTTATGAAAAAGGCATGACATTGTAAAGTACATTCGCACTGAGGCAACTCAGCCACAGTAAATCCCTAGAAAGGGAAAGAGAAGCGCATCTTCCCTATCAAGATGGGGAATCCAGCTCAGTTGCTGTTTGGATGCGGTCGAATGAAGACCGTATTGGCACCAGAGTATTATGGTGGGGAACTCATTTTATAGAAATTAATTATGAAAGTTGTTATTTATAAAATACTCATTGCTAGATTATTGATTGTGTTGTTGTTGTTGTTACTAATGACACTTGGACAAGCCAAACTCGTTATGCCTTGGCTATGCGAATTTAAGTCAATTGGGAGCGTCTTTCGTTTTAATCAGAGCACCATGAAGGTGAAAGTACGACTTTGCTCTACACACATGCCATAGGGACCCGTTTATAGGGTAGGCAACCCTTCACACCTCATTCATACAAGGAAAGGACAAAGACAGGAGAAATAGAGAGAGAAAGTACATGCATGCCGGAACCGGGATTCGAATCCCGGACCTCCTTATCCACAGTCAGGCATGCTGACCACTAGACAAGTTGGGCGGCAGATTATTGATTGTTAAAATAAAATATTAAAGAAATATATAGGACTTATTAATGAATAAATCACGCAACCAAAACATAGCGCAATAACCCTCGAACGCGATTGTTTGGATTATTATTTTGAAAGAGCGCTCAAGGCTCCAGAGAGCTGAGATTTGAGGTAGGCCCATTTTTCCCTTATTAAAATTTAACATTTTAAGATATTGGATTTAGAACGCTTAAAAGAAAAACCTAAAATTTTAAGAACTTCATTTACGAAACATTTAAATAAAGTAGAAACTACATTGGTTAAGGAAATTTCAAATGAATTTTCTAATAAAACAAAAATTGAGGAGCTTTTCAGTTTAAAATCTCAATTCGCAGAAGAATTGAATGATTTAATGAGGGCAGATGAGGAAATACACTTAAAAATTGAAATCAAAGATGTGTCCAATGAAATAACTATGAGCGGCGAAGAATAATGGAAAAGCAGCGAAATCGAAAGGCAGTTGGAAACTGCACACCCTAAACCACCAAGCGATCAAATTACAGGTGATTTGATGTAACTCCCGCAAATGTATAACTATCCCTTTAGAACTGAAACAAAAAAATGTAAAGCTTCCAAAACTGAACATACAAACATTTCATGGAGACTGTCATCAATTTTCAGATTTTTGGAATTCCTATGAAGTCGCAATGCACAATAATCCTTCTCTTACAAAAACTGAAAAATTTACATATTTAAAATCTTATCTTGGAGGAGTTGCGCTAAGTGCAGTTAAAGGATTTTCCCTCACAGATCAAAATGACGATGCGTCAATACAATTAATAAAGGACAGATTGGGTCGAACAGATATGATAATGTCAGCACATATGCACAAACTTTTAATAATAGAACCAGTCAAGTCTTGATCAAATATTATTGGCTTAAGAAAAATGCATGACGCCATTGAAGTACAAATAAGGCCCTTGCAATCCTTGGGAATAGCCGCTGACACATTCAGTAATTTATTGTATCCTGTAATTCTGCAAAAATTGCCCGAAGAATTAAAATTTAAATTATAATCTTCAGCATAAATCAGATGAATTGTTTGATATCGTAAAATTAGTAGATTTTATAAGAAAAGTTGTAGAATGTAGAGAAGCGTCATTAATATTAGGTAATCCGAGAAATTTTAACGCTAAGGAATATCCATTTCGAAAAAAAAAATAACAGATCAAATTTACCCAACATTACTCAAATTATTTTACATATTAACAAAATTACATTTCTCAAACTCAAGGAGAAGCGACGCGAGCAATAAATTTAGGAGCGGGGTCGTCTTGAGCACTCAAGTAAGTAATAAATATCCCTGCGGACTTCGAAAATACGAACCGAGCGCTACGTGTAAACGTAACTTTTATAGAATAGAAAATAACCAAAAATGTGTTTTTTGTACACAAATTCATTTGAATTATGATTGCCCTCCAAGTGTTCATGATAAAAGGAGAGCTTTAATGCTAAAGGTTCTTTGTTTCATTTGTTTTCAAAATCACATAAGAAAATTTTGCGACCGTAATTATCTAAAATGTAAAATGAGCGGTTCTCAAGGTCACAACTCCCTGCTATGCTGAGCATGGAGGAAGTTTTAAAAAAGTATCGAGGGAAATATGATGAAGCATGTGAAATGCTTAAAGAACTTTACGTAGATGATCATATCAATAGAATTTCTAAATATTAAAGACGCTTTAAAATTAATTACAGAAATGATTATAATATTTAGTGAAGCTAGTATGAACCTTCGTCGATGGGTGACGAATTCCTCGATTATTGATGAATACCTCAAAAGTGCTAATATTGACTGTCGAAAAACATCAGCGGACCAAGGTGTGCCATTAAAAGTTTTAGGTCTAATTTGGGACAATGAAAATGATGTCATTAGCTTCGATATTGATCAATTTGAACGGTTTAAAAACCGAAAAATAGTAACGAAGCTAATTATTTTTGTGGCATGCGGTATGTTATTTGATCTTATAGGCTTAATGAACCCATTCACAATGAGAATGAAGTTGCAATTATCAAGGATTTGGGAACTAATCCTGTAATGGGACGAATGTGTTCCCCTAGAAATAGAAATAGCATTTTTGGACTGGTTAAACTAAATGGAAATTGTAAGAAACTTTGAAATTCCAAGATTATATTTTCATGAAATCAGTTGGGAATCTTTAGAGGTCCATATGTTTTCTGACGCCAGCCCTAAATGTTATGGATCATTATGTTATTTTCGAATGAAGCACTCAGATGGGTATGAAACTATATTCGTTTTGCCAAAATCACGTTTAGCTCCATTAAAGAAACTTACACTCCCTCTGTTGGAAGTATTAGGAACCTTAATTTCAGCACGTATGGGACATTATCTATGAGACACTTTTCGCCTGTTACTTAACAGTAACCTGCATTATTGGGCAGACTCACAAATTTGCCTTCATTGGATCAAGGGAAATAGCGACGAGTGGAAGCAATTCGTCCGCAATCGTGTCATGGAAATTAAAGATAAAACAGATCGGAACAGTTGGCATCACTGTCAGGGAAAGACAACCCTGCCGATAAACTTACAAGGGGAATTAAGGCTCAAATTCTTGTGAATGATAGTATCTGGTTCCATGGTCCTTCATGGCTTTTGAAAGGTGACATCCCTTGCTCTGAGACAGGCTCTAGACTGGATACTTTGCATTGTGTAAAAGAAGAAAGAAGAAGTGTAGCAGAGTGTCTTTTCAAACGAATATTGAAAATTTACAGCCCCTACTGAATTTGAAGGACTTCAGTGAATTGAACAAGGATTTTAGAATCACTGGTTACATATTAAGATTTATAAAAAACTGTAAAGCAACCCACGAACGAGAAACTGGAGTTATCACTAAGAGTGAACTAGCTAACGCTGAAAGATATTGGATTCGGACTGTGCAGCAAAATGAATTCGAGAAAGAATACATTTGCCTTAAAAACAACCACCCAATTCCCTCACGTTTCAAACTTTTTACTCTAAACCCAGTTTTGGACTCCAAAGATTTAATAGTTTTAAAAGGAAAACTTCAGAACTCCGAATTCAATTATCAATCCTAACATCCAATTATCATCCTTTATAAATCAAGATTCACAAATCTTTTAATAGATATGGAGCACAAAAACTTGTACCCTTAAGGTGTCTCCGATATTCTTACCCAATTGAGAGAACGATTTTGGATCATCCGTGGTAGACAAGCGGTGAAAAATTGTCTTAACAAGTGTTTTAAGTGTAGACGATTTCAAATCAAGCATGGAAATCAAATTGTAGCCCCACTACCTGCCGACAGAATCAGTGAAACTGATCCCTTTGAAGAAGTGGGTATTGATTTTGTGGGCCCCTTATACTCAAAGGACCGAAAGAAGGTTTATTTTGCCTTATTTACATGCGCTGTAACACTTGCCGTTCACCTTGAAGTTGTCTTCGGATTAAGTACAGAACATTTTCATTTGACATTTAGACGTTTCATCTCCAGGAGAGGTATTTGCCGCATTGTTCATTTTGACAATGCAATGACATTTAAAAATGCTGAGACTGAACTTAAAATTCTATGCAAACATAACTGAATCTGTTTCCAGAATAGTTTCGGAAGGAAAGGAATTAAATGGTGATATATTGTTGAACGTGCTGCATGGTGGGATATTTATTGGGAGAGAACGGTTCGAATAGATAAGGAAAATTTTGGGAAGGGTATTATAGTTTCTTTTGACGAGTTACAAACTCTTTTTTCAGAAATTGAAGCTATAATTAACTCGCGTCCTTTAACTTATATTTATAATGAACCTAATGAACCATTCCCTCTCACACCGGCAAACTTCTTAATCGGAAGAAGATTAACTACCTTAACAAATTGGTCAGATAATCGAAATTGCAAATTGTTTACCGTAAAAAGAGATTTAATAAAAATATTTCTTTATAGAGAAAAATCTTAAATAATTTTTGGAAAAGATGGAAAGGTGAATATCTTCTTCTATTAAAGGATGTGAATTTCTCCAAACCTGTCAATGTAAAATGTGTATTGAATGTAAATGATGTAGTTTTAATAGGTGAAGATAAGGTTCCGAGACAGATGTGGGAGCTGGCCAAGGTACTGGAAGTCCATAGAAGCAGGGACAACCAAGTAAGAGCGGTGACCTTAAAGACTCCATCAGGGGTCATAAAACGTCCTATACAGTTCTTGTATAGTTTAGAAGTCCAGGAGTAATATTCCTCCTCCTCTGCTCCACTCTGTTTTAATTAAAGCCTATGTTTCAATGCAATTATTGCTCCCCGGGATGGGTACTATCACTTCTCTTGATTTATAAAAAGCAATTTAGAATCATCCTGTATAAATAGAATCTTTTATTCTGTTCGTAAGCCAAATCATTTTAGCTAACTTTTATTTGAGAGTAGTTGCATGTAAATCAATGAATATACCAGGACAGGGCATCTGGCTAAATTAAAATACAGGCTATATTTTCTTAATTTTGAAAGAATCGGCTGTTATTCTAAGTTGACACGATTGGAAAACATTGTGTATTCGATTATACCAAGGTGCAAACCATCTCTGTTTCTTTCGAGAGTATCAGGAGTGGTTTCAAACCACTGAGGACGGAGAAAAATTAGTCCGGCATTGGATTATCCTGCCTTCCACATTAATTTTTCTAAGCGAAAATTACTATTTGTTCAGCTGCTAAAAATATTCGTTTCAAATACTTCCGTGCTTGTTTCAGTATAATGCAGTGAATAAATGCAGTGAAAAGTTTTCTACTCCAATATTTTATAATATTGGACAAAATTTCACAAAATGTTTATAAATTAATCTAAGCTATAGAACTCTTTTTTTGGTCCATACTTGAAGGGATTATTTGAAATGCTGATAAAATTTCATATTTAAAAGCATTTAGATTTGTGAATTTCAGCAACGAATGTACATTTTTCGAGACAACATACTCATTTCTATGTACATGAATTTTTTCTTAACCATCTAAACTTTCACAGAACCATTTCTTCCAATTACAGTCTTTAGGTTAAAATTAACAAAAATTTTTCATCATTTTGATCGCAGCTAATTTTCAAATTTGAGCGCTTTTGGTTTTGGCAACTAATAAATTTTCAAATTAAAAAAGTTTTAAGATGTGTGAATTAACTTTTTTGTGAAGTATGCACCTACTTCCAAATTGATTCCTTTTCTGTATCCATGAATTCCTTTCTCGAGTCAGCATCATTGAAATTTTGAGGACCGTTTCTTTCAGCAATAAAATTCAGATTAAAATTACCAAACTTTTATTATTTTAGTTAATCATCACCGGGGACCATTTCCTGTGATTTTGACATCTTGATGAAATTCGTATACTTAAAATTCCTTGATACTTTCTGTTGTAAATAATATAATGCAAGTAATCGCAAAGAAACACAAAGTAAGTCTCTTTTCGTCTGTAAAACTGTAGTCTTCTAAGACGTCCGCAATCGTCTGCTGCTACAAATCGTCTGCTGCGCTGCCTTCTGATTGGTGGTTGTGTTCAAGCCGTCCAAAATCTATAAATACACCATGTTCTGTTCTATTAGTTTAGTATATGTGTAATTTCTTTCTTTGTAACTTGCTTCATTAAATATTATTTTTGCGATTCATGGACTCTTGTTCGTTTAACGAATTTCAACACTTTCTAATCGATGAATTAAAACGAATACATTTATAGTGAACTTTACTCATTCACAATATTGTCTCAGTTGACGTTGCGTAAATTTTGTCCATTCGATACTTTTAGTAAATTTTAAAGTTTTAAAAGCTCAAAGTCTTCAAACGTTTTGCAAAATAGAATTAGAAAATTAATTAATATAAACGCTTCTTATCCTTATAAACGAAATATGTATTGAAGCCAAAGTAAATAAACGAAAACGCATTTAATTTTAAAAATCTGAATAATAAAATGTCAAAAACATTTATTTTAAATAATTAATTGTTTATTTCAAATATTAAGTTTTCTTTCCATAGAAATTAATGGGAATGTACTTCATTTTATATTCATCAACCAATTTCCGGTATTGCACAGTTATTCAATTTTCGATGCAATCAAATAATAAACCCAAAGTAGAAAATATGAAGAAAAAGTGACTTTAGATATACCTGGAAAAATGGAAGCTGAAAAAGAAATCTTAAAATATTTTAATAAGTTTTTTTCGGAATCTTTCATTAATATATTGGTGAGAGATATTTACGAAAAAGGTAAAAATAAAATATTTATAAAAATATTTCTTTTAAAGACCCAATTTTCAAAATGTAATTATACGTAATTCATTGTAATTATCTGTTTATTTATCCTTACTCAAAATATTCTCCTTATTACACTAATTATTCCTTGCATTATTAATCAAAAAAAAGTAAATAAAAAGCCTGGGTAATTTTCTCAGAAGACTGCTTAACGAAATTATGTTAATTTTTTAAACTTCATCCTCAAAGATTTAATTCTAGAAATAATAGCGAAACATTAAGGAATGAATTTTTGAGTATGATTTTTATTTTATTTTATCGTTTCACACTCCTAACAAATCAGAGAAGATATAGAACTTATCAAATAGGATAAATTCCAGAAAACGATTTAGGAAATTCTATGAATATATTTCCCACGTAATTTATATTTCGAAAAATTCAAGATGATGTTAAAGCATATTAATAAAAACAGGAAGGAAAGATGAATGTTCAATACTGAATTAGATTTTTTATAAAAAAGACTTAGAGTACCTTTCAGAAATATTGTTTAATACAATACTTAATTTTGTTAATATATTATTTAATTTTATTAAAAATAAACGAAAATCAAATCAAGTGTATAATTCATTAATAGAATATTTACTTTTTTGTTAGTTTCAACAAAATGTAGGATAATTTTCATTTGTTATATAATATGTGAGGACGATCAATGTAATTCGAGATCAATAAGAAAATTAGAAAAAAATTGAGGAAACAAATTATATAATGAAACTAAACGCTTAACTTTATTTAAAATTTGACAAAAAATTTCATTATAGGATACATAAATTATTAATTCTATAAACTTTAATTATAAATAATAAATTGAATTAGATTTCTACCACTTTTTTTGCCGAGCTGACAGCCGAATAGTTTGCACAACAAATCCTGCTTTCGAGCCGCATTTCCAGCATGGGTGTTCGCTGAGGTTCGAAATCCACTATAAGCTATAGATCTCTAAATAGCTATAAGCTATAGATCCTCGTCTGCAGAAAGTGATCACTGAGCGAGAAACAGGGCGCTCCGTGGCTCAGTGGTCAAAAGCATCACTCTGCTAATCGCTTGAGAGCGTAGGAGTGTGGGTTCAATTCCCACCGTGGCCCTGGGTGTTTTCTTCGTTATAATCTGTAGTTGTACATCTGTCATCGTGCTATTTGTCCTATTATCGACGAAGACTTACAAGCGGATCTCAAGAATCAAGCATACAAGTCTGAATATATGTAATGTAATAAATAAATAAATAAAATAAGCGAGAAACCATTCACAGGCCACTTTTTTCCCTATTTTACTGGAAGATATTAGATTAATCAATTAAAGCTGTGGTCCGCAACTTTCGGGACATGGAGCGTTGCTGATCCGTGCATGAAATGGCAATCGACCGATCCTTAAATCACTTCCGTCTTTTTATGTAATATACACAGAGTTATAAAATCTATGGAAAACCTGTAAATAAAAGTGACATATTTGAATGTACTCGTAATTATTAAAATATTATAAAAGCTACCACTATTTTCTCATAAATAGAAATGTATATATTCTGGTAGTATGTGGCGGATTAATTAAAGTTCTGCATGTCTTTGATTTTTTAAAAGGGTAAAGTTGTTGATTTGTTTGGTCTTTCAGATTTTGTAGGAGGCTAAATTGTAACAGCTAGAGTAAGTGTGACCGGAATATCATACCTTTAATGCGTCTCTGACACGCAGTACGGTGAAGTTAAGGAAGAGAGAGGCTCAGTGAAAGCGTATTGTAATGTCTAAAAGGCAAAAAATTGCTGCAGAATTGTAAGCGAGGTTAATTGCAGAGAAAGATGCTGTTGCAAGATTACCAAATTTGGAGTTGTTGTACAACGCATCCGCCTCTTATAAGCGTCAGCAGTAGCGTTAGTTAGCTACTGTATAACAAAAACAGTTAATCAATCAACGAAATGCCATATCAGAACTTCTGAGGATGACAGAAAAGCTAGAAGTGACCGCATCATTAAAATGTCTCATAAAAGAAACTTGCGAACTGTTTATTTTGTTTCGGTAATTGTTATTGTAATTTGATGTAATTTAAAATAAAGGCTTGCTTATAGGTGAGTGGTATTGAATTGAAACTCTACTTGATTATTATCTGTTTTGAAATATCTTTTTAATTAGCAAATGGAAACTTTAGTTTTGTTAATTACTATTTATGCAGTAAGGAATGGTTTTGAGTTACTTTTAATATATTGACATTATTTATGCATTCTGAGTGTTATACAACTAAAAGCAGTAAGTAAACTGTTTTGTGTTATTGTAGACCAATAGAGGTTTCATTGAATGATTCATTGTACCAACTAGAAAATTAATGTTTTCTGATGTCGAAGATTGAACAAAACATTCGTAGCTACGAAGAAAATCATAAGGTAAATCATAATTTAAAAACAATAAATTCTCTGAACTTTTCCAAGTTTTAAGGAATTACCTCAAAAGTTTGAAAGTAAAAATTTTAAAATTTGGTAAAAACATAGTATACGTAATGCGTTCGGTGGTATTTTGAAAAATCTCGCCAATGGCTAAATAAGACTTTTTTGTCCCCAGATCGTTGCCTATGATAAAATGACGTTTTAAAGATTGTATCTTAAAGACTAAGAAATGGTATTATCTCAAAAATATAGAAAATAATAATTTTAAAAACCAAATACCTAAATATAAAATAAAAATAGAATCTAAATCATATTTAGCAATATGGCAAATGGCTGAAAAGTTATAACCCACCCAATCTCTCCGAATCAACAACAGCAGATGGTAAACTTTATCGTGCTCCTAATGTCGCTAAACATCACCAAATCTGCTCGAATACTTACATTAAAGTATAATCTGCCTAATATTAAAGTAATGTAGGTACTTATGAAAAAAGATTTTGTGTGTGTGTAATAAAAAAAGATAGAAGTTAGTAAAAAAACAAAAGAACTTTAAACTATAAAGGGGAAAAAAACTATCACTTTGATGAACAAATTCTCAGCAGTAAAAATAATTATAAATGTAGTGTGTATTCTTAAAAACGAAAGTAAGCAGAACACTCTGAGTTCGAGACTATAAGAATGTTTACAAACAGAACAATTCGATAATGTCAATACATGTATGTGTGTATAAGTGTGTCATCCCATTTTTGAATAAAATAATTATTGCACTCCGGCTGCTTCAATGAACGTTACTCTAAAATACAGTACAATAAGAAAAGTTAAAACCATGTTTTTTGTATAGTAATAATGTTGGATAACATGAAATGTCTTTGTGAATTCGCAGAAAAATTTTTCCTTTTCAACAATGCCTACACTCTTACAAAAATCGAGTGGTTTTTCACCACTCGATGAGCGACGGATAATTTGTACTCCATAAAGATACAAAATGAATCCTTTTGTACTTAAATGGGTAGAGAGGTTCTCTTTCAAACGCTATATCCTCTTTCTTTGACGTGTTTATGGCACAAAGCAAATGTGATGTGCTCGGATTGGTTTAAATCATCACGTGACTCTATGCTTTCGGTTTAGTTTCGCTAAAAATGGAGGAATTTTAAACTTCATTTTGTAAAAGCGATCTATTTAAATTTTAAAAAATATAATTGGACAGGAAGGAGTGCAGAAACATTACAGTAAGTCTTTATTTCTTATAATCATTGAATGACTAAATCAAATCTTCGTATTTGTGTGATTTTTCATCATGATATAAACTTTCCTATTCGAAAGTGTGAATGAATGAATTCTATTGAATTTATATTCATGTAATATTTATAATATTTGAAATTTCTGCTTAATTGATAATGTTTAATAATATAAAAATGTGTTTGGAAATTTTATTTTTTATTTCAAATACTATTTTCTGCCAAAATTTAGTTTATTATTAATGATTAGTAAATTATAATGAATGCATATTTAAATTCTTTTAATTTCGAAACTGCGCGAATATGACTATTAATTTTCTCGTTGATTTAATTATCCAATGTATATTATAAAAATATTATTTAATGCAGTTTATTGTACTGAATTGAAAGTGCGATTTATATCAAATACAATATTTTACCAATCAATAAGAATAAATTTTTTCATAAATAAAATTCGAAACTTTATAATTTAAATGTTAATACAATATAAAGCAAATATTAATCTACAGAATATTACTTGACAGTAAGTATTTTATTTATTAAATTTCCCTGACAATATGTATTTTATTTATTAAAATTTCAATGAATAATTTTTGATTTGACTATTACTATGTAAAAGCATTCGTAGATAAAACGGAAAAAAATTTTTATATGTATCAAAATTTAATATTGTATAATATTTTAGAATTTCCAACTAAAAATTTTGTCAATGGAAATATAATTTATATTTGTATTTTATGGTTGTTATTATCATCAGCATAGAAAAAATAAAAACAAAATTAGCAAAAGCAAATCTGAATTTTGAAGATGATGAAATACAATGTAAGGAAGAAATGGCTGATAATGTGTAATCGATATAAGTTTTATGGAGACTGTGTGAGAAAATGTTAACTATTGTGTTATAACTTAAAGTATTAATTTCATTTTGCTTTTAAAATTTATTTAAAAGTTTCCAATCAATATTTTCAGTTAAAATCTCTTATTAAAGTTTTTTGTTTTTAAAATTGATTTCAAAATAATGAAGAGTAATTATTCATTAAATTATATATTAACTTAATATTACTTGGTTAGCTTAAGAAATTTTTATAATGTTTTTAAATCTATTTTGAAATAAAGTTTTGTTTGTTTTTACTGCTAAAACCAAATTCTAATTAACTTTATAATAAATTTATAATTCGTTTAAAATTTTCAAAATTTTTAATTTGAATTTAATTGATTAAAAAATAAATATCTAGTATTTATAATACACTTGACCATTAGTTTTTACATGTATATTATTGAGTAAACACATATGTGTACATATATGTATTTAGTTTTCCTTTCAGATAAAATGATTACAATTTGAAATGCCTAATGAATTTCATTGAGAAAAAATATTTGAACTTATGAAGAAAATGTTTTAAGCAAAATAAGGAACAAGTTCAGTATCCCCATACACTGATTTCTCGCCAAATCTGGTAACCGTTGTTTACGTTGTAGTGTTGCCGATTTCAGCTTTTGTTTTTATTGTATTGTTGCCAAATTTAGTTTTTGTTACTATTTTTATTTTTTTGTTGCCAGATTCTGTTTTTCTCGCGTTTTAAATAATTTTTACGTTATATATGTGCTTTTTTTAAGTGGCAATAGCTTTTTTAGTTTCACTTCGAGAACTTTCCAGAACTTTCTTTGCTAATTGTTCTACGTTTTAATTGCTAGTCATTTTAATTTCGTTTACTGTTGCTGATGGAATCAGTGAATTTCCCGCTCTTCTGTTTCGTTGTCGCCAGTGTCCAATTATCGTAATTTTTTTTTTTTTTTTACTATTTCTTTTATATTATTTACTTTTATTTGGTTTAATTTTAATATATATTTTTTTATTAAATTATATATTTTATTTTATATATTTAAAATCTTTAAACATTCTTTTTTCCTTATTTCGTTTTCTTAATTTATTATCATCTTTTTAATGTTTTAATTACCTTATTTATTGTTTTAATTTAAAATGTCTCATGCTCAAAATGTTGTTGAAAAATATCAACAAATTATTTTAGCAAAAATTAAAGATAATGATAGATTATTGCTCAGGATTCCAAATTATTAATTAATTTAGGATTCGCAAATATTAATTAATTTTTTAACGGAAATTTGGGTTTGGAAAAGGTGTTATTATTTTATTTAAATTTTATTGCTTACATGTATTTTTTTATTGTATTCGTGTTTCATTTTTATTTTCTTAAAAAGTGCTTGTATTTAAAAAAATTTTTTTTCATGTTTTTTTTTAAATTTTAAAAAATGTATGTATTTGAAAAATAAGTTTTTGCATGCTATTTTTTAAACTTTATAAAGTGTATATATTTAGAAAAATATTTTTGCATGCGTTTTTTGTAAAATTAGATAATTATTTTTACTGAAATGTGACACTGGTGACTAACGAATAAAATGTCGAAATAAATATACCAATCGGTTGTCAGTTTAACTTCATATCAAGTAAGTCCATTATTTACATTTATTTCCCTTTTTAAAATTTCTGAAATGCTTATTTTTCGATTGAACTTCGGGAAATTTCCCGTGTTTATAAACGCGCTCCTAGCTTGGCGACTTGGCGACAAAAAATTTGCCGCATCGCCAAGTGTATGGGGATACTGAACTTGTTCCCAAAATAACATTTTGTGATGAAAAATAGACCGTCTATTCTATAATGGAATTTATTTCTCTAAGTATCCAAAATAGGCTGCTTTCAATGAAACATTGGTAGTATAAAACCTCATTTTTTTAGCATATTTGAGGAGGAATTTTAAAATATTCATGAAAGTGCTAAACTTTTATATCACATTATTATTTTTACACACCAAAATTTATAATTCCTTGCATAATTATTTATGGTAGAACATGAAACACTCTGTGCATACATTCATTTCTAAGTTTTTTTTATTGCAAATGAATAAGATGTTTTATATTATTTTAATGCCAAAAGCATTTAGTTGAAATTTTGTAGAGAAAGGATTTTTTTAATATAAAGATAGAGGAAAAATCTCTCATAGTTATTTTGATATTTATTTAATCATTGCATGATGCAAAAGAAAGTAATTAAAGTCTATATTTTACAAAATTTTCAGTATTGTTTATGTGTCTTTTATTATATTGTATTTTTATATCTTGTATTTTTAAAAATCATTTTAATTACAATGCATTTCAATATTAGTATATGTGATACAAAAACATAGTTTCAAAATTTTTTTCTTGTAAATCGTAAAAAAAAATTATTCATTTAGTTCAAACATTTGTAGAGCTATGATGTGAGCTCGTATCCAAAAGAGTAACTATAATATAAAATAGTAATTAGTCGAGGCTTCGAAGAAAAGAAGGCATAACAATGTAGAATGGAAGATGCTCCAGCAGATAATTCAATAATCCCAGTTATGGAGCTGAAATGTATTAATTAACCACAATTTTCATGTTAAATCTTGTTTTTCTCAAAATGATGTTTTTTGTTTAATAAAGAACAATTTCTGAGTGAAAAAGTACTTAATTAAACATCTTAAAACTTAGGAGACTTAAAAAATACATTATTTTACATGCTTTGACCAAGGATTTTTTCAACGATAAATTTAAATATTTCTTAAAATTTTATAATTTACATTGTGTGAAACTTAACGATGTAAGTGACAAATACGTGTTAGTATAGTTATTTATTTTCTTAAAAAGAAATAAACTATCAAATAAAAATGCTCGGGTTAAATTATGTGAAAGTATGTATTTAACTAGGAAAAAAATTTCAAATAATTTGGCTTAATAGTTATTCCTTAAACATTCCTAAAGCAAGTTTTAACATTATCGGTATAGAACTTTGAAAATCTACCCCATTAAAGGGAAATTTTTATAGAAAAAATTCAATCTCTATTAAAATGCACCTAACTTTTTTAAAATTTTAATAAAAAATAATGATGCCCTTATAGCCAAATTTTTAAAAATAATTAATTAAAAATGAGAGATTAAAGATACATTATATTTTAAGCATATTATAAGTAGCAAAAAAATTGTATTGTGTAAACGATTTTAAAGAATAAAATTCTGTTCTAAGTTTAAACTCTACGCAAAGGTTTGACTTTTAAAAGTTTTAAAAAAAGTTGTGTTGTGTTTTTAAAAACATGAGTTTGCGCGTGCGCGTGAATGAATATTCAGGACATGAACTGTGTAAATAAGTGTTTTCATTATTCATATTATTAATTCTAAATTTGAAATTAAATTAGAAAGCTAAGAATGAGATTTGTGTAAGTGTGCTGCAAGTATTATAGAATATTTAAAAAAATGAATTTTTAAAATTGAATTTAAATATGTTAAATTTGGCAATGAAATTTTATAAAAACGGTCATATGCATTCGAATGATCTAGCAAAAATAAGCAGCATTGCTATTACGCACTTCTTACTGCTTCAGATTTTATTATACATATTATTATATACTAAATGAATTTATACATTAACATTTCCTCTTAAATTATGTCTGTAATACGATAATAAAAGAAATATTTAAAATCGCGTTACTCAAAATCAAGCGAAACCGCGTGATTTGTCGCTATTTTATCCCAATTTTGCAGAGCTGTGTGCTAAAAAAGGATTTTACCAAAGTAATCTGCAAAATTTAAACACGAGCTCAAGTCGTTTGATGTGACTGAACAAAATCAGTCAACTAAAAAAAATTGAAAAACTCTTTACGAACTTATAAAAAAAAATGAAGTTCCTTTTTTATAGTCTCTTATAATCGCATGAAAGAAATAAATAGAAAAAAATAAGTAATCTTCGTGAAGAAAATTTGCTTTTCTTTTTATAAGGTGTCGAGTGTAATTCTTTATTAAAAACAGCTCTCTTCCAATCCGGACGGTCAGAAACAGTTGAGGGAAAAAAAGGACGTATCCAAAGGTTAAGAAAAACAACAAACCATTTGCATAATATTCGTTTGCCTCCTCTATTTGAATTTAAAATTCAAATGAAACTGTCCTCGCTTTCTTCGAACTCTTTTTCTTTACTTTCGCAGTGAGGGAGGTTTGTTTTCGATTCCTTACGACAGAAATGTATATTTCTGTAGTACTCCTGAATTCATTTCGCGTTATACATGTAAACGATGTGCAAAGAGGCCTCTTGTCGGAGGGGGGGGGCAGCATCCCCTGTTTCGCATCAAGGATGTTTTCGTTGGAGAAATATCTCTACATCTGTCCTCTCCGTGATGGGTTCCTAAAATTGATTTTTTTCTTCTGTTAATAAAACATGAGGGATGGATGGAATCAAATTAATAGATCTTAAAAAACCGTCGTTGGTTTAGTTTATTTCGAAATATTTGGAGTTCCAAACTGGTTCTGGAACAAGATTGCGCTTCCAAAACTACAGCTCCATTCCGTGCACGTTTAACATTTTTCACTCGAATTATAGTAAATGTATTTTCTAAGAACTGTTAACCCGCTCATACATATTTATATGTATGCACATACTTAACAGGACAATAAACAGTGTGCAGTAAACAGTACGTCCTGAGCGTCATCTAATCTGCTATTCGAACGGGAGAGAAGCATTTGAAGCTTTAAAAAATTACAATACAAATCTATTTAAAGACAACATTAAACAAAAATTATCAACTTTGTCAATTCCTCAGAGTCAAGTCTCACAAATTCTTGAAGTTATTACACAAAGTGACTTATTTTAATTGTGTAATGGTACTAAATTAAGAACAAATCATATGCGCAAAAGTCATTAAAAAATTAAGTATGTTGCATCTGTTCAAATATTTCTTGGAAAAAACTATTATAACCAATATAGTTATACACAATATATTCCCATAAAAGAAACTCTCAGAAGTTTGCTTTTTAGTATTCCTCCTTCCATGGATGTCAATTCCACAAACTGTGGCAAATTAACGGATTTCATCGATGGAAAACTCTTTAAAGAAGATAAGTTTCATCATAATTAACCTGACGCATTAAAGATTATTTTATATTAGGACTCTTTTAAATTAGTTAATCCTTTAGGATCCATCAAAAAAGACATAAAATTCTGGCCTTTTACTTAACTTTAGGCAATTCAAATCCTATTGATAGGATGAATATTGACAACATTCAACTAGTTTTATTATGTAAAGAAATTGACTTTAAAAATTTTGGGCAAGAAAAACTTTTTTCAAAATTAATTACCGATTTAAGATAAATTGAAACTAATGGCATTTGGTTAAATAATGTTAATATTAAAGGGACAGTGTATTCTGCTCTTGGAGATAATTTAGATCTCATGAAAACGGGGGCTTTGAAGAAAAGTTTACTGCATAGTACTTTTGTCGTGATTGTTTGATAACTTCAAAATAATTTCGGGAAAATCCTTTAAAACTTGGAGAAATACGTAATACTAATAATTATGTTAATATTAAACATGGCTGATATATAACATAGCTAATTGTGATAAGGAGGATAAATAAGGTTCTATTTTAAATACTTTAGAGCAGTGTTTCTCAACTGAATTTACTCCAAGGACCGGTAAAATATTTCGGTACGTTCTCGCGGACCGGTAATATTAATAATTTGACCCAATGCACAATTTTTCACAAAGATAAATCATGAAGACAAATATAATTTTTAAATCATTTTGTTTGTTATAATTTACATTTGTATATTCAACTTACTTATATAATATTGCATCGAGAATAAAAGCACCAAAACTTAATTAAAACTCCAAGAAAATTCCAACGTGAATGATATATATATATTTTTTTAATTAATATATCAGCCAAAACAACAATGAATCGAAATGTGAACAACGTAAGTAGATACCAAATAAGCAAAAAATAATTTACCAAAAAAAAGGATATATAAAAACTAAAATTAATGAGGGTGCTGCTGGTTTTTGTTGTTGACTAAACTGTCAATCCTAGGCTTTAAACCAGTTATAGCAAT
Organism: Latrodectus hesperus; assembly: GCA_037975125.1. NCBI lineage: Eukaryota > Metazoa > Arthropoda > Arachnida > Araneae > Theridiidae > Latrodectus > Latrodectus hesperus. The sequence goes on from CM075855.1 coordinate 19,130,713, forward strand.
GTATAAAGCAGGTGCAAGAGCAAGTCGATTTCTATATTTCGTCTTAATAACAGTCATAGCCGAAAATGTAGCTTCACACAAATAAGTTGAGGAAACGCGTTTAGGTACATAGTTGCCAGTTTGTTGTATTTTTCATCAAAGATTACATAATTTTTTAAACTAGTAAACTATTATTCTTGTAATGTAGGTACTGTATCGGTAGTCGGCCTATAAAAGCTGGATATTTCGCGGACCGGTAAATATTTCTTGCGAACCGGTAACGGTCCGCGGACCGGCGGTTGAGAAACACTGCTTTAGAGCATTACCATGTTTACCTACCAGATTTACCACCCTGTCTTCCTCATGATATATTATTAGAAGGTACAGTATCATATGATATGGCATTATACTTACAATATTTTATTAAAGTTCAAAAAGAGTTTGATTATAAGGAAGTAAATTATTTGATTTCAAGTATTAAGTATGATGGGAATGACTCAAAAAATAAGCCTGCAATTGTAAATGTATCATGCAACAAATTAATGGGTAAATCAGTTCAAAATTGGAGTTTTTTACACCTCTTTCCTCTAATTTGTAAGTCTTATTTAAGTAAAGTTGATGAAAAACTTTGGAGCCTTATTCTACAATTAAAATAAATAGTTGAAATAGTATGTCCACCAAACACGTATCACTCAAATTGCATTGTCTGAAAGGTATGGTTGAAGATTATATAGATTGCCGCAGAATAAAATTCCGTGATATGATAATTTAAAACCTAAACATTACTATCGATTGCATTATGCTGAACTATCTGCATTATTTGGACCTTTAATAAGAATGTTTATTTTGAGATTTGAAAGCAAACACAGTTTTTTTTTTAAAAAATGTACTGAAACATCTCACAATTTTAGAAATGTTAGCTGTTCGTCATCAGTTAAGAAATTCAGGGCAACGTTATTAACATAAGATTCATACTGATGGGTGTGTTGAGTATGATGAAAATATATTCTCCGATAAAATGAAAGAAGCTGTAAAAAACTATTTTTAAGAATTGACAATATTTTAACATCATAAAATATAATTGTATAAGGGACGTTATATAAAAAAGAACCATTTGCAATAATACATAAAACGGAAAATGGCCTTAGGTTTGGCAAAATATAAATAATTATTGTTGAAAACAATTCTGTTTATTTGGTAATTTCCCTTTTTAATTCAGTTTTGTGTTCTGATACACTATCCTATGTAATTACTGAAGAAAAGGACATAATTATTTGTATAGATATTGAAAAATTACTCGATAATTATTCGTTAACATCTTATACTATAGAAAAAGTTACATATATCACACTCCATCATTCTTATTGTGATTGAAATTTTAATTACACAATAGGAATGATTAAAATGTTTATCACTAAATTAAGACTATTTCCTGCATTTCTTTTATTAATAAAATAAAGGTATAAAGTAGTCTTAATTTGTTACCTATGAATGACAAATTAGATACCTTTTGTCTTTTTTATCAGAATTTTTTAATTTTTTGCATTATAAAATGAAATATTATTGTCTCGTATTTATTATTAGTTAAATCATTTATGATTTAAAATAATTATTTTTATAAAGGTGATAACTGTATGAAAAAAATTGATATTACCTCTGAACAGTGTGTGGATACTGCTTTTAATAGCAATTGAAGAAACGATTTCCAGATACAATTGCCTATTTCTTTGTCAAAAAAGATAAAAGAGGGAAAACGACCAACTCCTGTAGGCAAGAAAGAAAGCAGATGGTCAGGACTACTGCTTACGAAATAAGGAAAACAACGCTCTTGCCAGGAAAGAAAGCCATCGACTTAATAACGAAAAAAGTTGTGGAAACTTCTTAAACTTTTCAAGGAAGATCCAAAATATTTAAATGTTGAAGGGGTTGGTAAACTAATATTCGAGACTTTTGCTTTCCAATGAAGAGATATCAACACAATTTTTGATATTTCCAAATTAAAAGAAAGATGGCCTTGCTTATTTTTAAAGCAAGGGCTTTTAGAACATTTTAAGTGTCTGACATCTATCGATTTAAAGGAAAGGCTTAACTTTGCGTCAAAAAGCAAAATTAAAAGAATTGTTAATTTTCTGAAAACTTTTCCTCCCGGAAGTTGCAAAACACCTTCTTCAGCTATTAAGGAATTGAATGGAAAAGAGGATGTTGGAGCATGTATTGTTATTTTATCTACATATTTTGGAGAAGACTTTAAAAATATTTAGAAGTGTTGTGGTAAAGTATTCAAAACTTTTTTTTTAAATTTTACTGTTTAGTAAATTGTAAATTAAAAATTTAGAAATGAACATTAAATTAATCTGATTAGTAAATTAAACAGCATCTGAAATTGTTTATTGGTTTTAGATTTTGTTAACTTCTCAGGATGCAGTAGATGTCATAAACTTACTTTGCACACCATGTGTATTAATTGTGATAGGTATTATTTACATAATTCATAAAGTTTGAAATGTTTTAACTCAAAAGCAAAAATTTGTTACATTTATTGACCTCTTCAAACAATGCTAACATTCTATTTCAGATAAATGATATGAAAGTTTTTGATACTTCAATTGTATTTTCCTTGATTTGCCTCTAAGTACATTGATAATACGTAAATATACAGACTTTATTTACAGGAAATGTTTTATTTTTTAATAATTTTGCACCATTTCATATAATTTTTTATTGAAATTAAAGTTTTCATAGAGGAAAATTCTTAACTCTAATACAACTTTGATTTCACTTTTGAGATAACTATTTACAAAGTCAAAGAAATTCAGTTTTAAACAAATGTTTTATAAAATTTTATTTCATAAATTATTACTTTCACACATTGTAGAATTTTAAATTTTCTGTTTATTTTTGTTCAAAATATTTACAAATTGTGTATATATGTGTGTAAAAAATGCTTATGTATACATATTCTCTACAAAAGTTATTATTTAAATCTAAAATCGGCTTTTGTTAGTTATCTTTAAAATGGGCATAAAGTATCATGTTTCTCACAATATTTCTAAAAATTTGTAATTCGCAGTTCCCACTGGAAATGTTATAGATTCGCTTCTCAAAAGATTTACTTTATTCAGTAAAACAATAATGATAATAGTTTGCTGTTATTATTTATACACATATTCCTTAACAATTATACATATTATTAATTTTGCTTCTTTATTAAAATTATCAAGTTTGGCCATGCTGATCTAATAATACTGTAATATTTTGGCATGAAATGTTTGAGTTGATAATTTTAAACTTATTGTTTCCAGGGGCTGATATATATTCTACAAAATACATTATGTTGATTGATGGAATAGTAGTAAATGAAGATTTGAATAATTTTATGAACACATTCCTTGCCTTCTTTTCTGCATTTTATATCTTTAACATAAAATATCCGGAAGAGTTGTCTGAAATTCATTCAAAGGTATATTTTCATTTAGAAATATTTCAGTGGCATCGGAATAATTTATCTTCATGAACCTGATCCATGTTATATCAAATTAATTTTTTGTTAATAGTTTTAAAAATATCTTGTGTTTCTTAACTTATGTGTGGGGAAAATATTCACTATTTATTTAAAAAAATAATTGTAAATTTACTTTATTGCTTCTCATTCCTTTTCGTAATATGATTAAAAGAATTTAAAGAAATTCAATTAATGATATAAAAAATAATAAAAAGTTCTAAATATTGAACTATTAAATAATTTTTCTTCTGAGATATTCAGCTCTTGAAATTTCAAATTATTTGTCTGAATTCTATTTTTTTGTTTTTCAGATGCTTGTTCAACATTAATCCATTGCGGGGAATTAAAGCAAAAAAATATATCAAGGATGGTATCCAATCACGTGTTTTGTCATTATCAAATAATTTATCCAACTTTGAATGACTGTAATCATAAAAATGTAGAATAAATAAAAAGAATTTTTACTATTGATTATGTGTGTTATCGACAATTGCTTTATTTCCTCAGAATCTTCATTAGCTTTTATTATAATGAAAAAAACCAATTACTTTAAATAATATCAAAAAGAAAATTTTTATTGCCTTTACATTATAATTAAAATACTATATCATTAACTAATTACCCTTTGGTGTTTTTAGTAAAAGGGAATGTGTTGTAAGGATTATATCCTAAATCTGAAGAATCACAAGTAAATCAAAATTTTATGTTTAGTTTTGTCTTATTCAAAATAATTATTTTGTCTTAATTTTTTAAAAAAAGAAATTTAATATGAAATTCAACCCACTGTTAAAGTTATGATTGTTAGATATAAAAGTTAAACAATCTCGTTAGGTATTGAAAGTTAAATTATTGATCACAGAATGCTCTGAAAAGTGACATCTTCTGCAATATAATATATGTTTTTTGTGCTTTGTATATTGTGTATAAAATTGCTTTGTAATAATAGTTGGCATATAATTAGGAAATTAGCTATTGTGTATTCAAAATTCATTTACACTCTCAGTTACAAGTAAAATGCAACATTAAAATTTTTTCTATAAATTTCCCTTCTGCTTGAAAATTAATAAAATTTGCCAAAAATTGAAATTAAGGCTTTTTTGTGTTCACTCATTAAATATTAAAATGAAATATGTTTATAATGTAAACGATTTAACAGAATATAATACAAATATTTATTTCAAATGAAAATAATTAACAAAAAATTTATTTAAATTAATTCTGAAAAATAATTAACAAATAAAAAGGGTTTGAAAATAATTACGACCTATAATGTAAATCATTATCCATCCTTAATATGTTTAGAATTTCAAAATATTATGAATCCACTTATTTAATGAAAAGGGGTGATTTGTTCCTTACAATGAAGAAAATAATGCACATTTCTTTCAAAAATTAATTTTTTGCATAAAATAAGCTCCTAAAATAAAGTTTCATAAGAACTAGAACAAAATGGAAAAAAAAAAATACTTTGTAAAAATCGTACTAAGATTTTTGAAAACACGGTGATAGTTGTAAATAGCTATAGCAATAGGCTTTGTAGAATATGCAGCAAAATGCATAGTAAAATGAACTGTAGAAATAACAATAAAAAGTGTTGCAAAAATTACAATATGAAGTGCTGTAAAAATAACAGCAAAAAGTGCTGTAAAAATAACAGCAAAAAGTGCTGTAAAAATAACAGTAAAAAGTTCTGTAAAATATACAGTAAAAAGTGCTGCAAAAATTACGGTTAAAAGTGCTGTAAAAATTATAGTAAAAAGAACTGTAAAAGTTTTATGAATATGCAGTAAAATTTACAGCATATTGTACTGGCGTCCAAAACGCCAGCACATTTTGCTGTGAAGTTACAGTACTTTTTCTTAGAGTGAAGATGTTTGAGAATCTTGATGATTTTTTACGCTGGTGTAAGCGAGAATTAAATGATAGCCAATCATCAATTAGTATACAGACGAGCATGATTCCAAAAATAAAATCAAGAATATGCTCTCAAGAATACTTGAATTTTGGATTAACTTGCACTAAAATAAATGAAGAAGGAAGACTGCAGTGGATCATTTCCTGAAAAGAGCAGACAGCCTGAAACTGAATCAATTGAAAACGCTTGACAGTAATACGCCAACAAACAGCAGTTTTCTGCACTGAAACAAGGGCATTTCGAATTTGGTTACCATTTTCAACATCATACCTTTGAGGGACTGCATTTTTCTGCACTTGCTTCCTTGAAGACAAAATACAGAACTTAGCTGAGGTTGTCACTTTCTAATGTTAAGCCTTCCTTCGTAAGGCCATGCTCTGCAAGATGAAATCACGAATAATTATAAAATTTCTCTCTAATTTAATAAGTTTTTGTGATTTAATAAGTCAATTATATATATATATATATATATATATATATATATATATATATATATATATATATATATATATATATATATATAATTGACATAATTGACTTATTAAATCATATATATATATATATATATATATATATATATATATATATATATATATGTATTTGGACGTTAACACCTTTGCAGCTGTCAACGAGATTTATTTCCCTTGATTTCCCACGTTTGAATTCCTGGAACAACATAGAACCCAAACACAATCAATTTGTTCTAATTCTAAGATGATGTGAGAATAGCAAACATGATTCGTGAATGGTTATTAAGTCCTTCATAAAAAATATAATTCTTCAAATTGAACAGGAATCACCTGGTGAATGGGCATGTGCTTTCTAAGAATTTAGAATTTATTGCCTCTTCACTCTTTCTGATTCAAATCGGTGGAGAGGCTGGAAGTAGAGATCGAAAAGTGACATTAGAAGATGGATCTGGAGATTACTGGAGGCCAGATGTTGGGGGAAAGTTTGTATTTAGCTTTTTTTTTATCCTACGCCGAGTCTTGGCCAATCGGTCATGCGCTGTCTTTCTGACCAGTAAAGATGTGAAGAACTGAAGGGGAAATATTTCCAATGTCTATATCTTTTAGACCAGAACACTCCCAAAGATGACGTCCATTTATAGAGCCACGGTCACAGAAGGGACAAGAGGCAGAGGAAGCCAGCCCAATTCTATGTAGATGTTGTTGAAGATAGTCAAGGCCTGTCAATAACCGGAAGCAGTCAACACCAATTCTTCTGGGCAAACCCGAAGGAAGTCTATTTTCATGCTATAACAGACACTCCCAACTCTTACCGGAAGCCAAATTAGCATAATGCAGCTCCCTTGATGTCTTGAGCCCCGATGCCACCAAAGACTTGAAGTTATGAATTGGGATAGGAGAACGACACTGGGGCATACCCAGTGCAAATTTTGCAAAAGTGTCAGCCTTCTCATTACCTGAGATACCAACATGACTTGGGATCCACTGAAGTACAATTTTATTACCATTTTTCAATAATATTACTTAGGATACTTTCACACCTAACTTCTTCAGATGAAGTAGAAACACCTCTATTTACCAAGGTCTGGATTGCAGCCTGAGAGTCAATGAGAAAAACAGTTTTGCCATGTCTAAAGTTCAGCAAGGCCTCCGCTGCAAAAAGTACGGCCGAGATCTCACCATCAAACTTATCTCGAAAAGCCGCCAAAGGTTTACTGAGTTGAAAAAGCTGACAGGAAACACCAGCGCCAGCAATCTTCAGGACAGGATCAGTGGATCCATCAGTATATACATGGAGCCATTCAGGCAGAGGATACCTCTCATAGAGGGTCACCAAGGCAAAGGCTCTCAGTTCAGGTTCAGAAAAAGTGACCTTACTACAAGGAAAGTCAAGTTCAAGACTTATCTCAACTGTTTTAAGGTAACAGTTGCAAAATTCTCAATAAAGGGTTATTCATCAAAAACAGTCAAGTCAAGAGAATCACCAATTTCCTCAATAAAATCAAAAAAGGTAGATTGGGATTTAAGTCTTCTAACAATAGGTCTTCAATTACTTCTCAATACTTAAAATTACTTCCAATCAACTAGCGGGTATTTAACTAGTAGGCTCCTGTGAGGGCGGAGGAGAGCTTCGACTTTTGTGTTGTGTTCCTGATACTTCTCTCAAACAGGTCCCGGAGCGGACAAGTCCCAGCGACGGAACGAGGAGCGTGAACCACCTCGAGATCATAAGACTGACGCGGAATCGAGTCTGAGACAGAATCGAGATCAGAGAGACTGACGCTAGGTCTCGAGTTTTATCAACACTGATGCTCCAGTGCTATCCGGAGAGTATCGTCGACTTTATCGAGTGACTGTCCGAGACGGTGTTCCCGAGTACGGAATTTAGGAGTCTGGTTTCCAATACCGGCAAGGAGTTTTTCCACTACCAAATGTGCAGCAAACGTTCCAGAAAGTGAGAAATTTATCAGTTTTCCTGGTGCCTACAATTTATGACACTTCTTGTATATAAACCTGTTATTTTGTAAATAAATATATAGTCCACAATATTAAATAATAACGTCAGCCTGATTCCTTAACGGCCTTTGCTTACCTAAAAGTCCAGACTGAGTATATATATATATATATATATATATATATATATATATATATATATATATATATATATATATATATATATATATATATATATATATATATATATATATATATAACAATTCTTATATATAGAGCCTCATATTTAATTAACACATATTTACAAATACAAATATATACAATTTTGGAATATTTATATTTAATCGTCTTAATGATAATAGCATGAAATTTAAAGTTAGGGGGAAAGGAGCAGTCTACTTGCTGCTATCAAACACAGCGTCTTCGTCTTTCGTGTTACTCCCGCTCAATGGAGAAGATGTTGCGCTTCACGAGCCTCTTCCTAAATGGCACTTGAAAATATAACGTCGGCCAAGTTCATCCACCAGTGTTCGGCCGTCCTGAAATAGGCTGGCCATCCAGACGACACTGCAAATATATAAAAAAGAAAAACAGGGAAGGAAAATAGGCAAAACAGGATAATTCTCTGAAAAGAAACAAATTTTATATACAGCTTCTTATCTTCTTAGATCTGAAATAAAGATATGAATCAGTTTTTTTAACTTCATTTTAGTCTGTTCGACTACAGACTATCTTTCAGAAATTCGACTTTAATTTAACTCTCACTTGCATAACGTCCTCATCCTTTGGCATACTATACCAGGGCTTTATAAATTCAGCACAAATCATGGTACAGTTACGTCCTTCATGACTTCCATCTTTGATTACATCATAGGTGTTGCCTCCTTTAACTTTATTAACTCTGTACGGTCCTTAATATTTTGGTTTTAATTTTAAGTGCGATCCAAACTGAGTTCTTTCAATAGCGAACAAATCGTTAATTCCATAAGATTGTGGTTCTTTTCTTCTCAATTTATACGTTTTCCTATTTTCTTCTTGTATCTTGAAAATTTGTTGTTTAGCATGTTTTCTGAGTTCATCTCTTTGACCTTCGAAATTAGTTTGAAATTTCATTTCAATCATTTCTTTGAGCTTACTAAGACCACCAAGGTTCAACTTCGTACCAAAAAGCAACTCAAAATGTGCGGTATCTATGCTTCGTTGATATGTTGAGTTAATCGTCTGCTGTAGTTTGTTCGTAAATTAATACCACTGAGCTGGATTCTCTAAAGATAGCTTTGAAAGAACTTTGACTGATCCTTCCAACTTGTCCATTAGCTCTTGTAAGCCAGTGGTTATTAAATGATGCTTAATATTCTCTTTAAAACAATAATCTTTGAATTCACCAAACTAAAAGTTGTACTTCTATCAGAAACTATTTGGAAGGATTTCCAAAGACTGATTTTAGAGTTTCTAATTCAGAAATGACTTCAGCAGATATTGTGGGTCTTCATAGTGAAAATCCAAACGAACTTAGTAAATGCGTCAATAATTGTTAAAGCATATTTATAATTTTTATGTGTGTTTTCTAAAGGTCCTATGTAATCAGTATGGTACGTGTATAGTCGTACGTCATTTTTATGTAATATGTATAATAAGCCCTCCTTCTTTCCTTTTTTGTGATTCACAAGAATACAGTGAACGCAGTTAGATATGATATTTTCCACTTTCTTTCTAAGTTTGGGAACGAGATAATGATCCTCAATACTTTTCTCTGTATATTTGATTCCAATATGTCCTTTTTCATGCGCACTTCTAATAATTTCCATCTGCATACATCTTGGCACAACCACTAGATCCTTACCTCATACAAATTTATAAATAACTACGATTTATCAAAATAGTCTTCCTATTTAGGAGTTTTTAATAAATCTTTGATCGTTTTTATTTTATCATAATTAATTTGGGCCGACATTAATTTCGGTATGATATTATCGCTTGAGATACAAAATACGCTTACAGGGGATCTGCTTAGTGTGTCGACATTACCCATTCTTGAACCGGAACCATGTTCAATACTATAATTAAATTATTGCAGTAACGTAGCCCAACGTCAGTTGTAGCCCAACGAGCTACAAGAATTGACGAATTTCTTTTTTGCATGTTCTTTGCGAATGTGAAACAGTCAGTGACAAGTTTAAATTGAATTCCTAATAAGTAAACGCAGAATCATTTTAACGTTTCAATAATTGCAAGAGTTCCAGTTCGTAACTGGAATACTTTTTTTTGACATCTTATGTCTTTTTACTCATGAAATAGACAGGATGTAAATTTTTATTATTTGGGGATTTCTATAATAAAATAGCTCCGTATCCTTCTACGCTGGCGTCACAATGCAGTTCAGTTTCGTAATTTTAATTGTATATACTTAACGCAGGTTTTTCAGCTTAAATTAACTTAAAACATAAAAGAGATTCTTTCTTCTTCACCAAATTTCAATTTCCGATCTTTCTTCAAAAGATAATGGTCTAGCAATAATGGAATATTTTAGGATACATTTGCTGAAATATCCAGTTAATCCTAAAAAACAATGGACCTGTTTTAAATTACGTGGCTCAGTGAAAGGAAACACTGCTTTGGTCTTCAAAGTAGATGGGAAAACGTTACATTTTTGGATGACATGACCTAAAAATTCAATGCGCTTTTCCAAAAAATGGGATTTCCTAAAATTTATTTCTAGTCCATATTCGCTCGCTAAATTTAAGACCTTTTCAAGCCGTTGGACTCCTTGCTCAGTTGAGGAAGACAAAATAATTGTATCGTCCATATAAGGTGAAAAAACACCATAATTAATTAATGGACAAAAAATAGCGCTATTAAGCCTTTGAAACACGGCTGGAGAATTACACAGTCTAAAAGAAACTTTAAGAAATTGGTACTGGCCTTCTTGAGTTACAAATGAAGTGTATTTTCTACTATACTTCTTTACATCTACGTGGAAAATTTTGTTTTTGAGATCAATTGTACTAAGCCCACACGATTCCTTCAAGCTATCTAATATATCTTCAATCAATGGGAGGGGAAATCTATCTTTTACAATTTCTGTATTTAATATCCGATAATCTACGAAAAAACGAGATGTTCCGTCTTTTTTCTTTACGATTACTACTGGGCTACAATATTCTGAAGAACTGGGTTCAATTATACCATTCATCTATTTGAGTTTCAACAATCTTTTTTTGTAAGAATGGTAATCTAAGGGATTGATTAAATATAATCTTATTACTTTTAACAAAATATCTAATTGAACATTAGTTTATTTTTTTTACGTGTTTCACGTGGTACATAACTCGAAACTAATTGTTGTACCCTATATTAAAAATTTTTTGGAATATTAGGTTCAATGTTCAGTTTAACTTTCTTAAATGTTAAATCAACAGGTAGGCTAGATATATTAATTTTTTTTTACTTACTGATATTTATTTTTAATCTTAATTCCGTTTTCATTAATTAATGTTTCACCCTGCATTAGTACATTCATTCCTATGATGGCATCATAAGACATAACATCATTTTCAACCACATAAATATCTTCTTCACACTTAAAATCATCTATTTTAATATTTCCCTTAAAATAGCCTAACGGCTTTACTACACATTTACCAATACCACTTAACGAAGAATTTAACGGAAATAACTCTACATTTAATTTATCAAAGACAGATTTACGAACCAAAGTTACTTTGCCTCCAGTATTTATTAGTGCAATAACATTTAGATTATTAATCATAACATCATTCAGTTTGGGTTTTACGTTTACATTTAATTTCATTGTGGCTACTTCAGGTTTAGAATTAGTTTCTGGGCACAATGCAGTTTTATCATCAAAATTATTAAATTGAAAACATTTAACACCCTTCTCGTTTATGTTCACAAAATTCAGAAATATTATTTTCACCACAATTAAAGCAAACGTTATTTTTACTATCATCAAAATCACTGTATTTCAACTTTCTAAAATCATCATTATATCTTATTTAATTTACTCTTTCGTTTTAAGAGAATTAACTCTATTACTGTATTTTTATTTTCATTTCGTTTGATCAAAATTATTATATTTATCATAAGAGTTATATTTTGTTTTCGTTTTATCGAAAGCAATTTTACTTTTGACAGAACAACTTTTTATTGTTTCATAAACTTTGAGTTTTCCTTTAAATTAACTTAAATTCTTACATCCATAAAAATAATTTTGTTAATTTTGTTTCTTTTCTATCATTTATTCCATTAATAACACAATGCATTAAGGCAGATTCTTCAATTTTACTCTGCAATTGTACAACTCTTTCATTTTTAAAAAATACTCTTGAACAGATTCAGAATAACGCATTTTTCTTTTACGCAAAAGATCGGGTAAATTATCTGAGTTTATTTCAAACGAAAATCCACCAATCAAGACTTTGGGTTACTGCCGCTCTCTGGAGAAGTTGTTGTCGAGCCCTACCTAAGTGGATATCTGAAATATTGACTTCAACTATTATTTAGTTCATCCACCATATATATATATATATATATATATATATATATATATATATATATATATATATATATATATATATATATATTATAGTTCCAAATTTATTTTTTATGTAAGCGCTTTCCTATCAGTTAACTAATCAATTTCTTAAATAATATTTTTCTCATGGATAATTCTCCTCTCTTTCAGTGTGATGGCGCCATCCTCAAGGGCCACGCCCCACTCGTTGAATATCGCTGATTTAAGCAATATTTTAAACAGTAAATCGGCTAGAATTAAATAGTTTTGTCTGAATTAGAAATGACTGTATGAAATATTTATATGAATATCTTTGTGTGAATGCATGAAATAAAAAGAACCACATAAATACAATGTAAATATTAAAAGTTCATAAATGATTATTTGTGTATGAAGTAAGAGATTATGTAGAATAAAATAAGTGAAATCGTTATATATTAGTTCTATTGAATTGTTGATGCCACAAAAGTTTCTTACCAAAATTGTTATATGTGTTTAAATATCGGAATAAAAATTATTTTTTGAACTTAGGGAAGTAACTGAGCATCTATTATTTTCTCTTATTCTCAAAAAGATTGCAAGAAACTGAGAAAGATATAATCAATTCATTCATAAAGTATTATCATGATAATACCTGACTGTTAAGTTTTCATGTACAGTGCTTCCAGCACAATGTGCGAAAGGGAAGGCATTTCGTCCAGGGAGCGGCATGCCCTTGCACCTCGAAGTTGGTGAGTCTTCATCGGACCCAGCAGAAGATGTCTAGAGTTAGAGTGCAAATCCTGGAGATAGGATTTCCCTGTGCCGACATTGCAACTCCTTCATCTTTTACAGTTTTCATCGACATGATCAAACAAGGATGGATCTTCAGCTGGGTAAGAATTCAAGTTCTCTACCTTCCGATAAAGAGAACAAACGCACTCACCAATGAGGTCACAGCGAACAGTTCGTTCTTCAAGAACGAACTACAATTTTTGCTATTAGTATCTCATACAGAATACTCATTGAGTTAATCCTTTGAAATATTTAAGAACTGTTATTTTTGTCATTAGCTTACAACAAAAACACTAAAACCTTTTCTAATATACGTATAAGCGAGGGAAATATTTGCAACAAAGAATACTACATTCAAATTTTGAAATAGGATTCTTTTAAATATTGATTTTCTATTACCATATTTTAAAATATTTTATGCATAGATGTTCTTGTGGTATCAGTTCATATGGTAATAATATAAAAACAGACATACGAAAATCATATTAAGATTTATAAGACATTTTTTCCTTTCATTTCACAATTTCAAACAATTTCGATTTTAAAATCAAAACCACAATTTACTCATTATATTGCTTGATAAAGTTGGTAAAAACGAGCTGTGCATGCGTTTGATCACTTGTGTTGAACCTGGTCGGCTGCCGTCAGTTGAAAAAGAGCAGCTCAATAAAGTATCGATGAAACACGAAAGAACTCAAGTGAGCGTCCGCAGAGTTGCATTCCAGAAAATTTAAAACAAATGGCAATGGTCGCCATCCACGTTATTCTGATGGCACATGATTCGAACCCTTGACCCCAGTAAGATGCGAGTGCCAACAGTCGTGTCCGGCGAGCAAAGGAAAGCAAGCGATGCATCTGTCCAGTCGAGCCCCGCAGTTGCATCGCCGCTCTGCTAATTCTCATTTATTGTGAACCATTCCACTGATGCCGAGGAAGGCGTAAGGGTTGCGACACGAGAGAGAATTAATTTGGAATTATATCAGAAAGTAAATATATATGTCATACTTTATATTTTCTAACAAATAAACTCTTGCAAATTAATTTTCCAGTTTTTTAATAGAGTCTTGTTGTGGTAGCTCTAAATAACAAAAAATATAAACCTTAGCATAAAAATTATAAATTATCATAAATCGCTACATTTTGGAATTTGATTCTAATTTGGAGAACAAAATATCAGTCTTTGGCGACGATTAAATGATGTGATTTTTCTAAAATATTGTATGTATGTATGTATGTATATATATATATATATATATATATATATATATATATATATATATATATATATATATATATATATATATATATATATATATATATATATATATATATATATAATATATATATATATTAATATATATATATATATATATATATATATATATATATATATATATATATATATATATATATATATATATATATATATATATATATATATATATATATATGTGGTGGGTGAACCACTTAATAGCTGACGTCACTATTTCAAGTGCCCACTTGAGATGGAGCTCGAGAGGCGCAACAGCTTCCCCAGTGAGCGGGGCAGAAGAGAAATTATTTAAAAGACGCGAAGACGTTCCTTTTTGATAGCAGCAAGACGACTGCTCCTGTCCCCCATAACTTTAAACTTGAACTTTAAATTTCAATCTATTAAGATGATTAATTGTAAATATCTCAAACTTGTATATATTTATATTTGTAAATACATGTTAATTAAATATTAGGCTTTGTATAAGAATTGTTAATTAGTTAATCTCGCCTTGGCCACTCCCCGTCCCACAAAACTCAGAAGTGGGATTGAGTGAGATTGAAATGATTAGCTGGATTACAAAAATTTTGTAGTGATTGGAATAATTATCGCATCAGATAGTTAGAAGGATTTTCATTAGAAGAAGACGTTACGTTAAGCATCGGTTTGGAACGAGAGAAAGACGTGGATCCTCATCGAACATCTTTGAGAGGTACGTGAACATTTTTCAAAGTACATGATGATATTAAACGATATAAAGGAAATAAGCGTTGCATTGAAAAATTTTAAAGCAGATAAAATCACAATTTTGCATAGATTGATTTTTGATCATGATGGAGATAGATTAAATCGTAAAAGAATTAGAAATTTTGATGGTTTTGATTTTGATATCGAAAGTAATGAGTATCGAGACAAATTAAAAAATATAAACAATGAGTTTTCGCTTGGCGAACTTATTACTGCATCGAACATTTTAAATATTTCTTTTCAAGGATCCAAAGCAGAGCTCGCAGAAAGAATTTTGTCTCTGTTATGTGACCTTGAACTCTTAGCTCAAAACACTAAAGAGGATTCGGAAACTGCTGACTCGGAAAGTGAAGTGGAAGAAGAAATAAGTAGAAATGATTTTTCAATGCAATGCAATATAAGTAAAAAGAAAAGTGCATCTGACTATTTTAAGAAGAATGAAAATGTTTGTGAAAATGATTTTTATGCACATACTGTTATTCCAAGTGTTAATATTAATTATGAAGATATCGAAAGCACTATTACTAAATTTAATGCAGAATCACATGAAAATGTAATTAATTGGATTGATCATTTTGAGGATATGTCGAAATTATTTAATTTATCAGACTTACAAAAATTTGTTATGGCTAAAAGATCGTTAGGAGGAAATGCTCTATTATTCGTTCGAACAGAACCACAAATAAATTCTTGGGAAAAATTGAGACGAGCCTTGATCGATGAGTTTTCGTTTGAAATAAACTCAGCTAACTTACACGATCTTTTGCGTAAAAGGAAAATGCATGATTATGAATCTGTGCAGGAGTATTTTTTAAAAATGAAGGAGTTGTGCAATTGCGGTAAAATTGAAGAATCTGCCTTAATGCATTATGTTATTAATGGAATTAATGATAGACAAGAAAACAAAATTATTTTGTATGGATGTAAGAATTTAAGTGAATTTAAAGAAAAACTCAAAGTTTATGAAGTAATAAAAAGTGATTCTGTTAAAAGTAAAAATGCTTTCGATAAAACGAAAACAAAATATAATTCTCATTTTAAATATGATAATTTCGATAAAACGAAAACAAAATATAATTCTCATGATAAATATAATAATTTTGATAAAACGAAATCAAAATATGAATATAGTAATAGAGTTAATTCTAAGAATGAAAATGTAAATAAAATAAGATACAATGATGGTTTTGGAAAAATGAAATACAGTGATTTTGATGATTGTAAAGATAAAATTTGTTTTAATTGTGGTGAAAAAAATCATATTTCTAAATTTTGTAAACATAAAGAGAAGGGTATTAAATGTTTTCGATGTAATAATTTTGGACATAAAGCTTCATTGTGTCCAGAAACTAATTCTAAACCTGAAGTAGCAACAATGAATGTTAATGTTAAAACAATAATGATTGATGTAATTATTAATAATTTGAATGTTAATGCATTAATAGATACTGGTAGCCAAGTAACTTTGATTCGTAAATCTGTCTTTTATAAATTAAATTTTGTAGAGTTATTTCCGTTAAATTCTTCTCTAAGTGGTTTTGGTAAATGTGTTGTAAAGCCGTTGGGCTATTTTAAGGGAAATATTAAAATAGATGATTTTAAGTGTGAAGAAGATATTTATGTGGTTGAAAATAATGTTATGTCATATGATGCCATCATAGGAATGAATGTACTAATGCAGGGTGAAACCTTAATTAATGAAAACGGAATTAAGATTAAAAATATATATCAATGTGTAAAAGACATTAATACTTTATCAATTCTACCGGTTGATTTAACTTTTAATGAAGTTGAACTGAACATTGAACCTAGTATTCCAAAAAATTTAAATATAAGTTGCAACAATTAGTTTCGAGTTATGTACCACATAAAACAAAATCAACTAATGTTCAATTAGATATTTTGTTAAAAAGTAATGAGCCTATATCTAATCAACCCCGTAGATTACCATTTTCAGAGAAAAAGATAGTTGAAACCCAAATAGATGAATGGTTAGAACAAGGTATAATAGAACCCAGTTCTTCAGAATATTGTAGCCCAGTAGTAATCGTAAAGAAAAAGACGGAACACATCGTTTGTGCATAGATTATCGGAGATTAAATAAAGTAATTGTAAAAGATAAATTTCCCCTCCCATTGATTGAAGATATATTAGATAGATTGCAAGAATCGTGTGTGTTTAGTACAATTGATCTCAAGAATGGATTTTTCCATGTAGATGTAAAGAAGGATAGTAGAAAATACACTTCATTTGTAACTCATGAAGGACAGTACCAATTTCTTAAGGTTCCTTTTGGACTGTGTAATTCCCCAGCCGTGTTTCAAAGATTTATTAATACTATTTTCCGACCACTGATTAATGATGGTATTGTTTTACCTTATATGGACGATATAATTATTTTGTCTTCCTCAACTGAAGAAGGAGTCGAACGGCTTGAAAAAGTCTTAAATCTTGCGAGCGAATATGGATTAGAAATAAATTTTAGAAAATCCCATTTTTTGAAGAAGCGCATTGAATTTTTAGGCCATATCATCGAAGAAGGGAAAATATTTCCATCTACTTTGAAAACTAAAGCTGTGCTTCATTTCCCTGAGCCACTTAATTTGAAACAGGTCCATAGTTTTTAGGATTGACTGGATATTTCAGGAAATTTATCCCAAAATATTCCATTATTGCTAGGCCATTGAGTGATCTTTTGAAGAAAGATAGGAAATTTAAATTTGGTGAAGAGGAAAGAAACTCTTTTAATCAATTAAAGTTAATTTTAGCTCAAAAACCTGTGTTAGGTATATACAACCCAAATTACGAAACTGAACTGCATTGTGACGCCAGCATAGAAGGATATGGAGCTATTTTATTACAGAAATCCCCAAATGATAAAAATTTTCATCCCATCTATTTCATGAGTAAAAAGACAACAGATGCCGAAAAGAAGTATTCCAGTTACGAACTTGAAGCTCTTGCAATTATTGAAGCGTTAAAAAGATTCCGCGTTTACTTATTAGGGATTCCATTTAAAATTGTCACTGACTGTTCCGCATTCGAAAAGACTATGCAAAAAAGAGATTTGTCAACTCGTGTTGCTCGTTGGGCTTTATTGCTCCAAGAATTTAATTATAGTATTGAGCATCGCTCCGGTACAAGAATGACTCATGTTGACGCACTAAGCAGATCCCCTGTAAACATATTTTGCATCTCAAGCGATAATATCATACCGAAATTAAAATCAGCCCAGGATAATGATGATGAAATAAAAACGATAAAAGAATTATTAAAAATCTCTAGTTATGAAGATTATTTTGAGAGAAACGGAGTTCTTTATAAATTTGTTGATGGTAAGGAGTTAGTGGTTGTGCCAAGAAGTATGCAGATGGAAATTATTAGAAGTGCGCATGAAAAGGGACATACCGGAATCAAATATACAGAGAAAAGCATAGAGGACCATTATTTCATTCCCAAACTTTAACAGAAAGTAGAAAATATCATATCTAATTGCGTTCACTGTATTCTTGTAAATCACAAAAGAGGAAAGAAAGAAGGCTTATTACACCCATTGCATAAAAATGACGTACCACTATACACATACCATATTGATCATTTAGGACCTTTAGAAAGCACACATAAAAATTATAAGTATATTTTAACAATTATAGACGCTTTTACTAAGTTCGTTTGGATTTTTCCTACGAAGACCACAACATCTACTGAAGTCATTTCGAAATTAGAAACTCTAAAATCAGTCTTTGGAAATCCCTACCAAATTATTTCTGATAGAGGTACAGCTTTTAGCTCTGGTGAATTCAGAGATTATTGCTCTAAAGAGAATATTAAACACCATTTAATAACCACTGGTTTGCCAAGAGCTAACGGACAAGTTGAGAGGATCAACCAAACAATCACATCAGTTCTGTCAAAGCTATCTTTAGAGAATCCAGCTCAGTGGTATAAACTTACGAACGAACTGCAGCAGACGATTAATTCAACATATCAACGAAGCATAGATACCACACCTTTTGAGTTACTTTTTGGTACGAAGATGAACGTTGGAGGTATTGGTAAGCTCCAAGAAATGATTGAAAAGGAATTTCAAGCTAATTTTGAAGCTCAAAGAGATGAACTCAGAAAACATGCTAAACAACAAATTTTCAAGATCCAAGAAGAAAACAGGAAAACGTATAATTTAAGAAGAAAAGAGCATCAATCTTATGGAGTTAACGATTTGGTCGCTATTAAAAGAACTCAGTTTGGACCCCACTTAAAACTGAAACCAAAATATTTAGGACCATACAGAGTTACTAAAGTTAAAGGAGGCAACACCTATGATGTAATCAAAGAAGGAAGTCATGAAGGACCTAACGGTACCACGACTTGTGCTGAATTTCTAAAACCCTGGTACAGTATGCCAAAAGACGAGGATGTTATGCAAGTTGGAGTTAAATTAAAGTTGAATTGTGCTGAAGGATAGTCGGAAGTCCAACTGACTATAATGAAGCTAAAAGATATACTGACTCATTTCTTTATTTCAGATCTAAGAAGATGAATATAAAATTTGTTTCTTTTCAGAGAATTATTCTGTTCTGCTTGTTTCTTTCCCTGTTTTGCTGTTTTTCTTTTTATGTATTTGCAGTGTCGTCTGGAGGGCCAGCCGATTTCAGGACGGCCGAACTGTGGTGGGTGAACCACTTAATAGCTGACGTCACTATTTCAAGTGCCCACTTGAGATGGAGCTCGAGAGGCGCAACAGCTTCCCCAGTGAGCGGGGCAGAAGAGAAATTATTTAAAAGACGTGAAGACGTTCCTTTTTGATAGCAGCAAGACGACTGCTCCTGTCCCCCATAACTTTAAACTTGAACTTTAAATTTCAATCTATTAAGATGATTAATTGTAAATATCTCAAACTTGTATATATTTATATTTGTAAATACATGTTAATTAAATATTAGGCTTTGTATAAGAATTGTTAATTAGTTAATCTCGCCTTGGCCACTCCCGTCCCACATATATATATATATATATATATATATATATATATATATATATATATATATATATATATATATATATATATATATATATATATATATACGTGCACCAATTTCAATATTTGATAACAAGTTACACATAATAATGAAAATGTAGCTAAAAAAATGTTCCAATAAATCGGTACATTATTGTGTATAAATAGAATACTACATTTAAAATGTAAATCGAAAAAGAAGGGATACACGGATTGAATATAAGACTTGTTAAATTTCAGGTAGGGATCTTGACAAATGAAAAACTGATATTTCTATGACAAAATAAAAGAAACTCGCAATTCTTTTGAAAAGCAGCGAGTTCTCCTCTCCGTAATAATCCAAAATGGAAGAATCAAACGAAAGATGAATTCTTTAGAAATGGCGGGGGTTTTTCAGGAGCATTTTTATTTTAAAGCTGCTCCTCAATGCCCTTATCATTACTCCATAAAAAGCTTAGATCCGCACATCTTTAGAAAGGAGAAGATATAATTGCAAAAAACGCAAAAAGGGGAATTGTAAGAAATATCAATAATGCCGAGTCAGAAACTTTTATATAATTGAATATTCGTGGTTGAAAACTGTAAGAGGAAGCAGCATTGCAATCGGATTAAAATTTGTGTGTGTATTCGTAATGCATCGTAATCTCTCGATAAACTCAGAGCGTTGCATAAATCATGACTAAAATATTTTATTCATCCAGTTATAAACGAAATCAAAATATTCACATTTCATTCATTTAAATACAGAAATAAACAATCTCGAAATATTAATCAAATATGCATTGAGCTTAGAAAATATATGAAATAATGACCAACGTGACCTGGTTGCTTATTTTTTCGTAATCAGAAGGTAGTGAGTTGGAATCCCTTCCAATCAGAGGAGCATCATCATCATCTTCGCCCATGACGGATGGGATACGTTCAATAGGTCTTAATTTCAATAACCTTCTAGCAAAATGATATCTCTTGGTTTAGCAGGTCATGTCTGGGTTCCTGTACTTGGCCCCTCTTCTAAAAGAAGAAGACCTACTTAAATGCCACGATATCACACCCACTGGAAGCTCTATAATTTGCCATCACTTCCTCTTCTTGTAGAGCTGAAAGAGGAAAATTCTGGTATTATTCAGCATCATAATTTTTCATGTAATAGTCTTCACAATTTGTAAAATAATTGCTTATATACCTGACACTTTAGCGTAACAAAGAAAGAAAACTCCTTGAAACACACTTCTCGAAATGAATCTGTGACTAATAGATAGGGTACTTCACTAAGAAATCATATATAAAATTACACAAAAGGCCAATTTCACGACCTAAGCATTCAATTATTTAATTATATAAAAGCCACTGATTATGAATGAGTTCTGTACTTACATCAAATTTAATTAGAAATTTATGTCCCCTGCAGGGTTGTAGAGTACCCTTTCTCAGCTGCAAACTCGTGGATCAAAGCTCCTTAAAGTATTCTTTGCTGGTCTCTCCGTGGCCTAGTAGTAGAGCCGCGGTCTTTATTGCAGGATACAGTCTCTGTTGAACCACAAAAGGAAGTGGTTGCGCCTTAGCTTTCAGCATACCACTCTCGTGCAGCCGCCGTGTCCACTTCCTTGCGGCACACTCTCTGCGAAAGAGTTCTCTTGCAAGTGATCAAAATTTTAGGACACTCTTTACTGCTGCGCGCTCAACTACAAAGTGACAAGCCATATTTGCTAACAGCGTTCTTTAGAGCGAAGGTTCAATTCCAGCTACTGTTGCAGAGGGGCATCTCGCTCCTGCCTGAGGCATTCCCATCTGTCGGAATAAGTTTCCCTGGTTTCCTTATTTGCGACACTTGTATACGCGGCCCCCTATCCATTTAAATCTTCTCGGAAAACTAATTTACGGAATGGATTCTAAAAGGCATAATAACGGTTATTGGCCATTCGGCAGCTTTACTTATACATATATTGTGATTTCCCAAGAATTAAATAAAAATAGAATTTATACAAATATAGTAGTTTTATTGTCTGAAGAAAGGGGTCGTACCAGCACAATACTCACACTTCGGAAAATGACTTAAAATCATTAAAATTCTGCAAAAAGCCGATATTAGCGTAGTTAATTGCGTCGATTGCATATTTAACTTAAATACTCTATTGCATGTAATTTAATTAATTTAATGGCAACCTCGTCCGTAGTTTTATAGTTGTAAAATTAAGGTCACGGTAGCCTGGTTGATTAGAGCATTATACGGTACAGTTATCAAACGGTAGCGAGCTCCAATCCTGACCCAACCGAAGATCCATCGTGTTCGCTCATGACGGCTGGGGGGGTCGTAATGAGCTCCGTGTGAAGTGATGGCCAAGTATGAGGACTTTTTACTGGATTCCTGCTTCTAAATGACGGATCATCCCTTCTGCCTCTTCTAGTGCTGAAATGGGGAAATCCAAGCAGTATTTAAAAATATAATAAAAATGTTTGCAAAATCTTGATGTACTGGTGATTTTTTTTAAAGTGACAGTGTTTGGAGCGTCCTGCAGCGCGATCTAATAGCCAAAATGACACCAAACATGGTATTTAGACTAATCAAGAGATGGGAAAAAATACAGTAAAAAAAAAGTTTTACTTTAAAAGTCACCGCTAGGGCATTTTGTGGCGCTGCTGTAGTTTACAATAACGAGAATTAACATAAAACACAGGTATCAAAGCAAAATGCAAATGTTGTGCGATGACAGTGACAGTAATAGAGGCTATAAAAGGAAGTAGTAGACAGATCCGACAAATAATCTCAGCTGAAATAAACGAGGTCCAGTGGCCATGCCTCTCACGTTACCGGAAGGTGCGTATATGTTGACGGAGTATCAAATTTGTCTATTCTAAAGGACAACATAACAAAGACAGTGCGGTATATTCCTCGTGATATGTTACGCTCGGCTTTGGGGAACGCTGTACGCAGAATGCACGGTGTTATTTCTGAAAACGGAGCTCACATGGAACGTGGTTTAATTCATCACCGGAGAAGTTAATGTAATAAATAAACATTAATAATTTAATTGTACGATTATATGTGTCAGTATTTCTCTTTTTTCACAATTTATACATTGTAAAAAGCCACAAAATGAGCCAGCGGCGATTTTTGGAACTAAAATTTTTTTTCATGAAATTATTTTTCCCGTGTCTTGATTAGTGTGAATACCAAGTGTGGTGCCATTTCGGCTATTAGATCGCGCTACAGAGCGCTCCAAACACTGTCACTTTAAAAAAGGTCACCCTGTATATTGCAGTGCTTTGAAATCCGGTTTAAATATGTGATGTGTGGAGTTGGAAATGAATTATATGTATACTCAATGTGTGTGTGATTTGAAAGTAAGCTAAATTTAAGTGTTAAACATATTTTCAACAATTTAGAGAAATCCGTTTGTGTAATACTCATACTTTGAAATAAAGTACATTGCAACAACAAAGGGGACAAACATTTTAATTTTCCTAATGGTAAAAATGTAAAAATAACAAATTGAATCTTAAGTTTAAAAAATTTCATTTTCTAAATCGAATAAAAAATATAATTTAAATTTCAGTCCAAACGAATGACGATCGTCAAATCTTCAGAATCAAATTCTCGCTATATTGTCTTTCTCAGTTATCCTTAAAAATTGGGGTGAGTGGGTGAAAAGTAGCTTACGTTTGGCGACTTGAGCATTCACATCGCCAATTGAGAATGGTCGCCTATTTTAAAATTTCTGAATACAATACCAACAGGAAACAAGAAAAATAAGTCTTAACAATGATTTATTAAAAAATATCTATAAGAACTATGAAAAAGATAATCCTTATCACATAAATTACGATAAATAAGAAAATTCGTCAATCGGCAAAACAGCTGACAAAGAAACAATAAGCGACAACAATATCCATGTTGGTCGTAAAAAGACACCAGAAACAACAACGAAAGCGAAATTGCGACAGCTGAAAAAGGTCCTCAAATTAGGCAATTACACCGATAACGGAATATTAACCTTAAATCCTGTATTATAGATAATATTTTTATCAATTATCAAGCCCTTTCATGTATTTTCACAAACTATAATAAAGAGAGATAGTAGCTTACTAACTTTATTTCCTTAAGAAGCCTTGGACTGAACCTGGTTTAAAAATTGAGTTTTGTATCACTTCTTTGGGGGCAATTTAAAAACATAAAATTATACTCGATTTTTATGTGGAAAACATAAAAGCAAAAAGAAATAATTGCTCCTTTTTTTACAAATAACAAGAATTCAATGCACTTTTTTCATTGTGCCTTTGAACACACGCGCATTGTTATATATTCATTCAGCCAATCACATGCGAGTATTTCACTCTTGTAATTTACTTCTCAGTGGAAAAAGAATATACAGGATAACACAATATGTAATACAATAATAATCATGTTTGCCATATTCATAAATATTAGGGCTATATTATTTCACTACAAATCATAATAAAAATATAAACATTGAATGAAATACTGTATAAATAAAATGTACATTTTAGCCAATTTTATAAATAAAATGTACATTTTATTTATTTTACAATTTGATTATGTATTTTAGCTTACAGTTCAGTAATCACATATTGTGTATAAACCATCACGTTTAAGAAAAAAAAAAGAAAAAAAAAACTAGAGGTGAATGGATTCAATTCATCATTAAATCTACACTGTGATACATAAAATACGTAGATTGTATACACACACACACACACACACACACACATATATATATATATATATAAGACATTAACTATACAAATGCTTGCCATGAACAACATTAGGGACAAAAAGAGACCAATTGATGACAAATGGAGAGATACATATCAGCGCAGAATAACTTGTAACCTATTAGATTCAATTTTAGTAAAGTTTAGGAGGGGGCGCATCAAAAAACAAAAAATAATCTCCAAGTACACTCGACATGTGACTTTGACGTCACAGGAAGTGATTCAATGCAAAAACACTCAACTTGATGGTTGGCGAAATCAGTAATTGATGAATTGAATTGCAGAATACTAATCAGACGCCTAATTGTTCAGCATAAAATAAAAGGCTTATACTCAAACCATTATCGTTCCATCTGGTACATTAAATAAGCCTAAAGTTAGGATTTTAAATTTTTTTAAGCATACTTAAGATTTATTACTATTTTTAAAATTCAATGAATTCTGATTGATATTTTTTCAAAGATCTCATATATGATTTTACATAATATCCTGGGCAAGATTTGATTGAGAATCGGAAAAAAATAACCAAATTGGAAGAGAAAGAATGCTTACGATAGTAATAAAATTTCTTATCCTTCTGAAAGTTTAAGAAGAGTCCAGAACAAAACCAGCCCTTTTTATACGCCGGTGTGTGTGAAGTCCCATTAAAACACAGCCCCCTCTTTTGATTGCAGGGGTGTGCGAAGAGGCAAGAGGAAGAGAAAGGTCATGCGCTGAAAGTTAAAGAAAACAACCACCGCTTTCCATTAAAAACCCAAGCGTCTTCCTCCGAATTTAAAATTTAAATGAACCTGTCTTGTGAAGTTAGGCGAGCAAGCGATTTTTTTCTAGAGAGAAAGTTTATAATTTTTTAAATAATTTATTTTTACTTATTCTTATTTTATTTATTTTTTGGCTAAGATAAATATACTGAAGTCAGTTCTTTCCGAACATTCAGCTTCGATGTTGTTAGAAATGGTCGGCCAGGGTCGGCTCTTAACAGAGGAGGATTCGTTTTTTATAAAGCACTTTTCGCTTTCAATCTATTCAAAATTGTGAATAACAAGATATTTGCACGTAAGCTAACTCACAAAAAACAATCTGGATATTGAAGCAAAATTAAATTTAAACCAAAATCAAAAAATAATTAACATGATGTACGCGATATCCTTAACTTAACTTCGTTTAAATGAAACCATCTGCTAATTTTTATTAAATCAAATTTCAGAAATTTCTAGACCATGAATTTAAATTTCATTTTAAGCAAGCAAGTTTATCTAATTTGAATTTGGAATTCGGTGGATACTGATTACAAAACTGAAGATGACTGGTTTCCTAACGTCGACGTAAATTGCTAGCTTTATAATTTTTGACTGTAGAATTACAAATAACACATAATGCTTCTTTCCATTATTGCCAATAAAGAAATTATTCTCCGTATCATTATTAAAATTTCTATAATTTCTAGCTCGTATATTCTTTTCTCAGTTTCGATCTGTGTCCCTATATTTTTAAAAGGTATAAATAAAGAAAGAACTTTAGAAAATACAAGTTTTGTGTCATTAAAACAACAACACGTATTTCATACTGCAAAACAAATTATAGTTAACTTGCTGAAAATTCCAGACTACGAATTATACATCCTTTACAAGAGTGATACAATTTGTTTTCTCCATAGCGCAATGTCCTCTTTCCGTTCCAATGAAAGCTTAGAAATTCAAAATCGGTCTGGAGTGGGTCGATTAGGGGCGATTGTGCCTCTGTTTAGGTTCGTTTGCGCAGTTTTTGATGAGTCATATCATTCTTAACTTGGACGGAAATTAAATCTGTTACGACGTTGCACTTAGTCTTTCATATTTATTGTCAGTAATTTAAAAGACATTTTGAAACACATATGGAAAGATATTTTTTAAATATAATAATACAAAAATGAAAAGGGAACTCGTGTATATTTATTGAGAGCCACAAATAATCCTTCAAAGAGCCGCAAGTTGCCCCCCCCCTGATTTAAAGAAATTGTTTTAGAGATTCACACAATGATTTCTTTGTGAGAAGTACGATGACAGTGTTGTCCCAGATTGTTGATCTGTCGTAAGTCTTATTTTTATTTACTTTTGATTTCAGTCTCTAATGATTTGTATTAAAATAAAGAACTTAAATCTGTTTTACCACACAGCTTAAATTTTAATTAATACTGTGCTATATAAGGGAATAATATGATTTTAAATAAAGTTAGTAAGGTATACAAGAAAAAATATGATGTTATATAAACAGATAAAAAATTTTTTCAATTTTGATTTCAGAGTTAATTCTAATTTTAAAATTGACTATACTGTTTCAAAATAATAATACGTGTTTAAAATATTACATGTGTAACTTGCATGAATATTTTATTGTTGTAATTTAGTTAGTGAATTAATTTAATCTGCCAAAATTAGGGTGATTATTAAGTTTGTCAACTGTTTTCAATTGCATGATATCTCTTTTGCTGTGGATTTTGTTTGAGTATTCTACTTGAAATATGGAGATTAAAGTCAATTTTGATTGTTGACATTATTTTGTGTTTATTGTTTTTGTCACCGTAATTTATTCAGTTAAACGATTAAACTTAAAGCTCAGATATTTGGTGAAATGATTCAAAACATCACTTGTTATCTGACATACGAAATTTTGTGATAACCATGTCGAGAATATTATAATCCTTTTTATGGAGAAAAGAATACAATTCAAATTTATAATCCTATTTTTCAATTAAGCATTTAATATTTTAAAATTCATTTTTCATGCATTAACATGCTGGATATGCAGTTTCATAAGACTGATTACAATTGATTATGAAATCGAAACTTAAAATTGCTGTTATGCTTATTATGTTACATTTGTTTTGGGTTCTGCCATTTTCTTTTGGCCACGTGAATGTTCATATCACCAAACATAAATAAGTTTGCATAAACTAATTCTGATTATGGAATATTTATTGCATAATTTTTATGATTTCAAAATTTCAAAAAGATTTAATTAAGCACACATTATTAATAATTTTTAATTCAATTGTTTTGTATCTTTAAAGAATTCTAATTTTTGCTTTTCTAATTTTTTGGACGATATTGCTAGTACATAAATGAAATAGTTCGGTCATGTTTCTTTATTTATAGATTTTATATCGTTTATGAGCTTTTGCAGTACACACATTTGTTATAAAAAATTTGTTTTGTCAATAAGATAAATATTTTGCATTGGAAATTGACATATTCTCATGTTATTAATCGATTTAAAAACATTTTTCTTTTGCCAAGATAGACTTATTGAGCATATTTTATCTTGTGCAAGTACACGGTTATCGTCAAGCTAACTTTCATTTGGTGCTAAAGGATATTATTTATTTATAGAACTATCTGCTCACAGATACCATGCAGTAGAAGTTGCGAAACCAATTTTTCTAAGATGCTGCTATCCTGTCTGTCTGCCTTTCCTGGATATATTTTTTCTTGTCTTGAAAACATCTCAAATTTCATGAGAACAACATCAATATTCTGGAGTTCCCTGTTTTCAAACCAATTTGACTCCTTCTCATCGTAATCCCAATCACTGCTCTGTCTTCAGAAGTGAATTGATTGCAATAGACCTGGGACTAGAAGCTATTCTTTCTGAAGAGGATTATGGTGACCTATGGATCTTGTCTGACAGCCGTAGTTCTCTCCACCATCTTAGTAATTGGCTTCTTGTAGGCGACAAGATCAGCAACTCTATCCTGCTTAAATTAAAACTCATTTCACTTAATCATGATGTTCACTTGCAATGTGAATCTCCACGCATGTGAATCTCCACGGGAATGAAATGGCCGATAATCTTGCTAAGGAGGGTTGCAGGATTTCAAATACTCCCTCTTCCACACTTGCTTTTCTGGAGTTATACTCCCGGGAAAAATCAAAAATCTCGGAGGAGTGGAAAACACCCCCACCCATAATTGGTACAAGGGATCCAAACCGGGTTTGTCCCTTGACCTCCCACGTGACAGACGTACCCGGACTGTTCTCTCAAGACTTGCTAGCGGTCATATTAAGTGCCTCTCTTTCAACGAGGGCAGGAAAACTTTCGTCACCTGCACCAAGTTCCAAAATCATCAGGCTTCTCCTGAGCATCTTTTGGATTGCATGGGTCTCTCTAGGGAGGATCTCTTTAGCAATCCTCTTTTAGTCTTCGACTTCCTTACAGTCAACGAACTCGTGGATCTAGTCTGACTCCGTCAGACATGGAGGATAAGCAACAACAACAACAACAGTTTCCTCATTGCCAATGAGTAATGCTAATGTTAAAAAATAATATGTATCTAAAAAATTTAAATATACAATAAATCTTGAAATTTTGCTTTTTAATCATTAAATTAAGGATAGAGTATAAATGAATGAAATATTTTAAATGTACATTTCATATATATATATATATATATATATATATATATATATATATATATATATATATATATATATATATATATATATATATATATATATATATATATATATATTCAATGAGAAATTTTTTTTAATTAGGAAATTTAAAATTTAAGTTACAAATTATGTAGCTTCTGACAGTGTGCAAATAGATCAGTTATAATAATATGCCATGTTATAATAATGTATTGAAAAATATAGTTTTACTTTAACTCATTTAAAAAAATCTTTTTAAGTGAATGCTAAAAGAGAATATCCATGAAACAGTTGATAAATTAAGCAATCTTTGCAATGATTTGTTAAGTTTTGATCTGCATTTACTGTAAGCCTCACTGATAAATCTATAAAATCAAACTTATTTATAAGATTCATTTTACTTTTCTTAAAATTTTATTGATTCAATGCAGTTTTCAAGATTTAAGGGTAAAAAATAATGATGACTTTATTTTATTTACTTCATATTCATTTTTGAAAATTCATTTCTATTAAGTGGTATTATGAACAACATCTATTTTAATGGATGCTTAGGTGTAATCACGATCAATGAGCCCATCTAATTGTAGCTAATGTGCAGCTATAAACATAGCTACACAATTTTTCTTAATATTTTTCCATATCACTGGGAATTACAATCAGATACTTTATTTCCTCGAGTTACGAATTTTTAAATTATTTGTATTAACAAATAATTGTAATTAATTTTTGCAAATAATGAAATTCTTGCAAATTATTTAATTTTAAATAATATTAACAAATAAATTTAGTTACTATATTTTTAATAAAGTAACAAACTATGGCTTCTTCTATTGATGTCTTCTTGGTAACATTTCGTTTTATACATTAGTTTCTAAGCTCATAGTGTTTCTAATATCCCCCTACTCTGATTTAAATTGTACCTATTAAAACTAGCCCAGAAACAATAAATTAATTCCTAGTAATATTGGACTAAATATAAATTTAACGCTTTGAATAAAATAAGAATTAAAAAGTTACACAAAACTTTTTTTACTTGCAAATAATTCATAATTTCATTTTCATAAATTCAAAGCATATTTATGTAACTTATTTGTGACGTAAATTTAATGGCAACAACTTGAATCAAGGTATTCAGAATTTGTAGATTTTTTTAATTAATTGACACATTTTTCCCATCAGTCTGAGAAACATGATTTATAAAAAAATTAACTTTAAATTGCAAACTCATAAGATTCAGCATAGAATATTGTATGAATAATTCGAGATTGGCAATATAGTACAGATTTTATATAATCATCATGATTTTATAATTTTTACTTTTCTGTAATCCTAGTTCATTTGTGAAAAATAATTTTATAAACATCAATACATATTTTATTATTTCAGAGTATGATTTTCTTAAACTATAAAATACAAAGTGTATGTTATAACCTGATTACATTCTTTTATTATGATCCTGAAAATATAAGACTCAAGTTATAACATTGCATTGAATTTTTGAAGTGAAGTGCTTAGAGAATTTCTATTATGTTATTCAATTAAAATTACTTTCAATTAATCCACTTATTTTCTCTATTTTTAATCAAACAATTATCAAAAGGAATAAATGATTATTTTTCATTTGCTTCTTAGTGTTATTTCATATGTATGATTATATATATAAATACTGAAATATCAATATGCATATACATTTAGAAATAATTACGATTCTTTTTTTAAAGGGACAAAATGGAAACTAAGTAAAAGGATTCCGAGTTGAAAAATTTTCTTATATCAATATTCAGTTTTTATGAGTCTGAATGAAAACACACACTATTAATGGCATTCACAAAATGAGGAATTAACTTAACAAATATATTTGTTCATATATATATATATATATATATATATATATATAGTTATATATATATAATAGTTATATATATATATATATATATATATATATATATATATATATATATATATATATATATATATATATATATATATATATATATATATATATATATATATATAATATATATATATATATATATATATTATATATATATATATATATATATATATATATATATAATATATATATATATATATATATATATTTATATATATATATATATATATATATATATATATATATATATATATATATATATATATATATATATATATATATATATAGTTCAAGGTTTCTTTTACCTATACAAGTGCTTGGCTTGTTTTGTTTTGATTGTAAATTTAAATATAAAATATTGTAAATTTAAAAATAGCTTTGTTGAATTCTCTTTATTCAAATGAATAATGTGAAATAATGCCAAAATATGTGGAAATAACTGTTGTACATGAAGTTTTATCTGATTTATATAACCATATCAAATCATCTGTTTTTTTTTCTAGGCTGTTATTGATAAATGTCTTGATGGTTCTATTTTTGCAATTAAATTGAAGCAATTCCTCTTCGATTATTTCTTTCTTTTCTTAACTATAGTCTTCTAAGTGTTAAATATTAATTTATTTTTCCAAAGATTGACAGTAATAAATTTAATGTTTATGTATCTTCAGTGAGTGGAGTGAATACCTTCATAATGTGAAGAAACTTGTTCCAGAGTACTATTTTCAAAATTTGATAAAATAAAAAAACTTGTAAATTAAAAAAGTTAAAATAAATTTTGTAAATTTAGTTTCAAATGTAAATAAAAAATTTTTTAGAAAGTTTTTTATTTAGAGTATCATAAATAAAAAAAAAATTACTTCCATTACTATACGAGTATTAACATCTTTCACTTCCTGTATTTTAATTCCAAAGCAGTAAATAAATATTCAGAAAAAAATTCACTTATAAGAATTAACACAATAAAAACCATATATAAGTAAAAAGAAAATGTTAATCTTTATACCTTTTCATGGTTTTTCTAAATTTGTTTTATGGAGTTCATTTATTGGCAACTGTCGCATTAATTTAATATACAAAAAAATGTGTGTGTGTGCTTTAAAATAATTCTATAAAATTATAATGCGACAATTGATGGAATTTTTTATGCTTTCTAGTTCAAATTTCACTGATAAATTGACATTTGTTAACATAAAAATTTAAAAATAAAAAAATGAAAAAAAGTATAAATAATAAAATTCTATAATAAAAAGATTATTTTAAAAACAAATATAGAATATAAAATTTATTTAAATAAAAATAAACTTTAAATTATGGATAACACCTCGTCATTTGCTAAAATAAGTTATTAATTCATTTTTTGAAAACTTTCTATATAATTAAGAACTGAAAATGCACTAAATATCGTTTGACAATAACATTGACAGAACCTTATGTTTTTTTAAAAAAACCAAAAGAGGTTCAGTATTAATTTAATGAATTTCCAATACTTTTATATTAACTTTAACACCATATAAATTATTAGCTGGATAAAAATGACTTCTATTTTTATCTGTAGAACTAAATAAACCATTAGTGAAAGCGGCTACCGCCGGCCAAACGTCAAGGGGCCGGTGGATAACCGTATATGGGACTGTACCGACAATTACGTGGGCCGCAAGGGGGAATCGCTGGCCATCCAGCTTTGGACCAACAGTGGACCGTACTGCTGCAGCAATGGCGGAACCGGGGAGGCCCAATAACCGCTGCTGGCCAAGGCGGTTGACATTGGATACCCCGCTGCATCTCTGAGTCTGCTGGGCTGTTATTCCTCAGTCTATATTGTACCGAGCTTCAAGGGTTCGTGTCGATTGAGAGTTGAATAAAGCAACCACTTAATGAACACAAGACTTTTATTCGTAAAAATTTCACTAGATATAAGAAATTCCCGCTGTAACAATCACCATTCTACAGCTATAATTTGTCAGATACAATAAGAAACAGCTTCCGATCACAGGTCTCAAATACCTCAGACAGAGAACAACTAGCAGTCGCAACTAATCGTCTTCACTCACTGACTGTCTTCACAAAAACTGACTCTTCCATGTCGAGCTGCGATATTTATACCTGACTTGGCGGAGAAATCTACCAGTTTCGCCAAGATTCTGGAAGCTTCTCGGCTATCTCGCTAAATATTAGTCCTAGAGCTTAGGTGATGGATGTTTCCAAAAGTATCTATTTCTCGCCAAGTCGCCAAGAATCTCGCCAACTGTTGCCAAGTTTTCTCGCCAAAACATCGCCAAATAATTAGAAAATCCGCTTTTAAACTACAAGACGTCTAAATACCTCAATTTTTGCCCAAATGTGAGAATTTTGGATCTGTCTGAGATATTTTAAGACAAATACAATTATTATTTATAAATTTGTAACAATATGTTGCGATAGAATACCTAATTCGAATGTGCGTTGTTTCGAAACATTGGAGTACGGCTTAAAATGTTGAAGCATAATGGTTCTTTGGTTAAGTGAGGAACCACCTTACAACTGCTGTCGCGCCAGCAGACTTCCCAGCACCCAACGAGGAGTTAAGCAGTGCAGGGGGAGGGGCGGAAGCAGCTGCGTGGGAGTCTTCGGCATTCAGAAGCAGAAGACCCCTAAAGCTGCCTCCTCCAGAGGTATCATTTCCCATTTACTATGCCCCAGCCACGTAAAGTGAACACGGTGGATCTTTGGTTAAATGAGGATTCGAACTCACTACCTCTCAATCATGAGAGCGACTTTCTAAGCAACGAATTTCCACTGTCACTCACGTGTGAGTATTAGATCCATTCGCAGACATTCTAGGAGGAATTTTAATAAATATCTGGTTATTTAATGATTTGGCGTTTCGTTCAACAATTTGTGGCTTCAGTTCTTCCTTTTGGCAATTTCCGTTGCTGTCCAGGATACATTTTCCAACGTGAGTCTTATACAAATTAGTACTGTTCTATAGAATGTGTCCTTCCAATGACAACCAAATCAAATCGAATCCAGAGAAATCGGAACTAATCTCAGTAAAATGCGAAGCTTTTGGATGAAATTAAATTGCAAAGTGTTGGAATCAGTGGTGTAGACTTGTTCGAGGAGGGCAGCGATCTCCCTTTCGCTCGTCCCACAACGCATCTCTCCAATGGGCCATGCATATTAGCATTTAATATTAGACACCAACTCTCAAATACATTAAATAAAGCAGATAAAGTAATACATGTAAAAACGTCTGATTGAGAAAGATAATGAAGCATAATTACTTTCAAAGTAAAAATTTTTGCTCGTTTTTCATTTGCATGAAAATTATGAAGAATAAGAAAAAATGATTTCCTTAATTGTTTTGTTTTATAAGAAATATACTTAAATTTATCATTCTTTCTGTTTAGTTCATAATTGCAAATGCCCGAAAATATTTTCACCGTCATAATTTTTCATTCTGTAGAAAATAGCAATTTAGAGAGAATGTATTCTGTAACATACAATATTGAAGCACATGTTGCATGGAATTTTAACGTTACATGCGTCATAAATCATTCTTATTTTTTACCTCACTCCCAATAATTAAAGAAAACGACAGTTATCGTGCTACAAAAATTCAAAGTAAGTGTATTCCAACTGAATTTTGAGTTTTACAAACAACTTTGAGTTTTAATGAGCTGAAAATCAATTGATTAACAAATTGCATTATTTTGATGTTCCCTTTTTTATAAACAAAATACATTTAGTGCAGAAAAGAGTTATAAAATATTTTTTTAATAATTTACAGAAAATTTTTATTTAAAATAACACTTTAAAATGAAACTCTGAAAATTTTGAATTCTTATCTAAAACTCATTTCAAATGATTGGATGGATTGAATAAAATTTTGGACCCATACAAAGCCAAGTGAGAGATACAGAGTTAAATAAACAGATTAAAACGCCAAACTGGATTCCTTTATAAATAGGATTTTGAACAGCATGTTTATTGGTTGCTATTCTACGGCAACCCATATCAGGAGGAATTTTAAATTGAATACTCAGGTGAAAAAAAATGTTTACCAAAATTAATTAAAATAAATTTAATGAAAAAAATAAATCTAGAAAATAAAATATCTTTTTAGAAATTTAATTAAATATAATTGTGTCATTATATTAATAACCAAATATTTTAAAATTAATTAATTATTTAGAATTATGAATCAAAAGATGCATTTCCTTTTAAGAATATTGTAACATGCAAACTATTTTTATTCTAAAAGGATTGCTTACAATAAAAATCAATACATGTTTAAACATTACTTCATGGTTTGTTTAAAAAAAATCGTAGAGAAGTTGTGTTCTTTTTTAAATTATGAGTTCCAGAGGAAACGAAAGGATTCCATGAAAGAATTTCTAGGTAACCAGTAAGTGATTTTGGCTAAAATTATTAATTCTGAATTGGAAATTAAATTAGATGTTTAAAAATGGATTGTGTTAGTGTTTGCAAAAAGTTTGCAAAATAGATTTCAAAATTGATATTATTTGCTTTGTTGATTCAGCGTGATTGATCGAGCAATATTACATTGCTCTATTAATAGCAGAATGGAAAAAAAAACTATTATGTTTATTTGAACATCTGGTTTAAGCATTTATCATTAAGTAATATTGTTTTTTTATAATAAATGCTCTCATAAACTGAGTAAAATAGACATTCTACCATTTTGCCTGAAAGCATATTTGTAATATGTTAATAAAAAAATATCCGATTTTTTTAATGGGCTAAAATAGGATTTTACAGATTGGATGCAATTGGTCTCAGAAGATCTCATATAAGCTCATCATCATATAAACTGATCGACGAAATTGCATCTGGAACTTTGAAGGAATCATTCTAAAGTGCAGTACGTATTTACTCAATTTACAGAAGGAACGTGTTAAGCAGTTAACGAGTTTTGACTGAACACCTTTTTCCCCCATCTTTTGACCGAGAACCCCCCTCTGTGAATCGCAGGCCCTCGAAGCCCAATCAGCCGGAAGATGACTCCTTTAAATTCAAAGAATCGAAATCCAATCTTCGAGATGAAATCGCGAGGAAAATGCCGCAAGTTCTGCTGGAGTTCTTTCGGTTGCACTTTTATCGCAAACTTGGTAAATAAAGTGAGATTTCCATAAATCGCTGCTCGCCGTGATTGAACTTGCAGCAGGTTTCCCAAAAGCCGCAGAATTCAAAATGAGTTCAGGATGGAAGTCCATGAGATACATTTATTGCTATCCGATATGCATTGAAAATTGATTTATCACTACCCGATATGCACATAGAAAATTAAAATTGATAAAGTTAATTTTCCAGTAAAAAATATAATTTAAATTTTCTCTAATTCAGTCGTTATATTTTGTAACTAAACATCTTAAAAGTACAACAATTTTTGCAAGATTTTTTGAAAGATTTAGAAAATGCTTATATTTTTTTGGTTTAGTAATCAATAAAAAACAGTCTTCTCATCTTAAATGTTCGTAAAAATTGTTAAAAATTGTTAATTTTATAACCAATAACATCATATTATTCAAGTTATTCATTAACTTTTTAATGTCTCTGTTTCTGAAAAAAATTCTGTTTTCAAATTTCACTGCTGTTTAGATTAAATTTCACTGCTATCAACTTATAGAAATAAATGGTTCATAAAAATTAAATGATTTGTGTGGTATTTTTTTAAAAGCCATACTCAAAAATGAGGATTTCTATTATATAAAAACTGAGAAAAAATTTCAAAGCAATAAATGAAGCATTAAAATGCAACGAATGATTGAAATTTAACAAATTTATTAAACATTTCAAACAGTGGAAAATGGAAATAAAATTTGTTTAGGACAATTTTTCAATTTTAATAAGTAATATTTTAAATTAACATGTTTCAGAATTAAACTTTTAAATTATTTTCTTGCGCACTAAGTATTGGAATTCATGGACTGGATTTATGAAGGTTCCCGCCAATTTCCCCCATATTTTTGGATGCTTAGATAAACATAAATAGATGCATTATGATATGGAGTGTATTTATTTTTCATTGTGTATCTTCTCAGCTGTATCATTTTATGAAATGTATCAGAGAATTACCTTGTATAATATTATTAGCAGTCAAATCTCATTATTTATTCACCACCAACTTTAAGGGCGGGAAACAGTTTTAAATCCACCGCTCAACTATCCTTCTGACTTTCATAGGGGGTGGGTGGCCAAAAGTCATCAAATCTCCAACATAATCGCCAAATATCGATAGGTTATTTCAGATTTTACTCACTTATTTCTTAGTTAAAAAAAACCGTTATTTTCGCAAAATAAACGATGTCTAGGCAATAATTTTATAAATTAAACGATCACACTAAAATAAATTATTTAGTAAAAGTGTAAGTAATTCACATACATATTTACATTATATACGATCAATCATGATAACAATAAATGGAACGATACCCCACAATTTTTACGCTTAAAGTTCTTCAAATATTAATACCTATTGGGTAGTTTTTCTTTCATAATCATTAAATCAATAGATAAGAAATCCTTAATCACTGATGGAATTAAATTTTTTTTATGAAGACATTACATTTCATATTTTTAAACGTTCTGTGGATACCATGTCTTGAATTGCTTCTATAAACCATACTTTATGCATCCATAATTTATAAACCATACTTGTTGTTTTTGTTACTTATCTCAGATTGTCTAGCTAGGCTAGACAAACCCCATAAAACCAAAAATATCTAAAATGTGATGGGTCCGGAAGGACATCGCCTTTTTTAAAATTTAGGCAGGTTAATATATGTTTAGGGAAGGCCATATTGACAGAACAAGAAGGACAGTCTGGAATTGTCCTTTGCCCCTGCTGAAAGGTGGTGATTCCTCTCGTGCGACCACTCAGATAGCGGGAAAAAGCAGTTTGGTAAGATCTTGGTCTCAGATGGAAGGTCTCACCCGGTCTTTTGGCGAAGTACCATGGATGGTTGGGAGGAATTTTCATAAGCTCATTGAATTTAGTTTTTGCCAGGGAAGAAATCTCACTGGATGTGAGCTCTCCTCCTGGGTTAACTCCCTCCTCTGACACCGATCTGGCCAAGAAATCCGCCCTTTCATTCCCCTCTACTCCCACGTGTGAAGGGATCCATTGGAAATGCACCGTGTGTTCGGTTGACAGTCTCTCAAGAAGATTTAGTATGTCCAGGCTAGTTTGATCTCCAACAGTGCTCCAATTTAAAAGATGCTGGATTGTATGTAAACCATACTTACCAAATGTTTGCTCAACTGAACTGGTAAATGTTTTAATATAAAAGAAAATTCTAAAAACAATGGCTTGAAGTAAAGTTAAAAATGTGTAAAGGAGGCCTTTAAATGGAACAAGATGAATATTTTAGCTTATTCTATAATTTAAATTTTAATTTATTAAAATGCAAAATTTGAAATAAAAGAAAATACATTTAAAAATAATTACCAAAAAGAAAATGTTAAAGTATCAGTAAATAATTAATAGAATAACTCCAAGTTCATTGATTATACCAAATTGTTCTCTTGAGAGACGGCATGTAAAATGTCATTAAGAATACATTTCTAAAAGAAATGAAAACATTTAGTGTACTTGTATGAATATTAATAATTCTTTAAATGAAGAAACAAAACATCAAAAGCGATTCTCCGCAACAGAAACAATATTGTGTGTGTTAGAAGTTAAATTATAGTCTTAATTATAATATAATGCCAACATTGATTTTTTTCTGCTGAATATTTTTTACTTTGCTTTGTGAAATATAATGATGTGTGTTATTTTTTTGTTAGTAAGACGCTTGGAGATTAATTGTGGCATTAAAACTAATAAACAAAATGGGGCCATAATCTACTTGTTCCGTGCCTTCTTTAACCAGAGAAATTTCAAAAATTTCCAATTACTTCAAATTAATGAAATTCTAATCGAATAATAATGAATCATCCCTTGCTTTAAAAAACAATATGATTATAAAACATCGATTATTTTTCAAAACTATGCAATTTGTAGGAAATTTCAATTATATATATATACATGTGTGTGTATGTGTGTGTGTGTGTGTGTGTGCGTGTGTGCGAGTGTGTGTATGAATATGTATGTGTATAAATATTATACGTATAACCTGATAAGCTGTTTATTGAATAATGTATGTCAAATATTTATGGAGTAAGATTCGCCACGTAATAAATTTATGCATAAATATAAGTACTAATAGTTTACAAGTTATAAAAAATAAATCCTTATAATTGATATCACTTATTTTGTATTCTATCTTTACTGGAAAAAATAAAAATACATATTTTATAAATTTGTTTTTATTTTGTAATAACTTTATGTGAGATAATAAGATTTTTGTGATAATTCTTATGTTTAAAATATCATACAAATTATTTAAGAACTTATTTTATTTTTTAAAAACAAGCATTAATTACTGCACAAATATTAGATTCAACTTATATTTGAGTATAAAAAACTATAAAACGCAGGTTTACCGCACTGTTACGTTTTTTTAAAATACTTAAAAAATGAATTTAATTCATTTACAAATAGACGCAAGATTTTCTAAGAATATAATTTAATTTTTTTAAATGCTCTAAAGTATAAAAATATCTCCCAACATGTTTCTGTGCGGCCATTTTTGTGTAATTTCTCTATGTGCAGCATCTGAAACTGTCATTGGAATCGGTACAAAATTGACGAAGATATTGTCAATAAAACATAGAATGACTGAATCTCCCGTTTATTTTTTTTTTAATTTTCATATCTATTTCGTCACATTACATAAGTATTGCGTAACATATGGGTTATTTATCCAGTACACACAAGATTTACATAGCCAGGCTTTCGAATTCTTATTTACTATTGATCAATGCAATTTTTCTTATCGCTATATTTATCATTCATTCTAAATACTTGCGTTAAGCTCGCTTCCCTGCTTTGCTTTACTGGAAGATCGCCATTTTGAATGCACCAACTTCGTGCCTTGATTTCGTTGCAATTCCTTGTGATTTCGTAAGGTTTTCAGTTATTTTCAACATGAGACATTCTCATGCGGTTTTTATCCCGCAAAAAATTATAATGTTTAATTGGGTTGCGAAAACTGTTTTTACAGCTGCATTCGTAAAACTGTGCAAATTTCTTTTATGAAGTTTGTGTCCACACACAAAAATAAGTTTGTGCGTACCTACAGAAATTCATTAGAGTGAAATTAATAAGTTTATTCGCATGAATAGGACAGTCACTTTACTTTTGGAAAGTGTTAAAATATAATTTTTGTATAAAATGTTCTTAAATGCCGAACTAAATTATTAAAGAAACTGCTATTTATAAAATTCATGAATGATAAATACATAAATTGAGAGTTATGTTCGATCTTAATAAAGAGAATAATAGAGACACGTACCGAAATTTAAGTTCATTCGATAAGATCACTGATCCTTGCGCCACTCTAAGATTAAGAGAAAAAAGGATGGAATTATATGAATTTTCGGGAAAATGTAAATATCAAGTGTTCTACCAACTGTATGTCTAAGTTAGCGATTAAAGTATACAATTTAATTATTTGGAATAATTGGTTATTTCATGAAATAACTAGAAAAGTCAGTTAAAGAATACAAGAAATGAAACACTTCATACTTTACCCAGTTATTCTTTCAAACAACTGATGATAAGCCATTAAAATATGAAGAAAGCAAACCATTTCAACGTTATTTAATAAATCATTAAAATGTTTTGAAAGTATGCTTCTCCCTATTACAGATGATTAATTGATTATTGAATAAGGAATATTTGTTATAGTAATCCGAAATATGAAATACTGAAATGAACACCCTGCCTAAATTTTGTGTCTGAATGGGACGGAGCACCCCAAAGCAGCTGGAAGCGACTGAGCTTCTGGAACCACTTCAACAGACTTCCGAGAGTTCTTCCATATTTCAAACTTTAAGGATTAATTTATCATTATTCAAGAGAAACTTAGCTAAATCTTCGAATTCAATAGTTTTCTATACTAACCGCCTCTAGTTATTTCAAGAAACAACCTGCATGTCATTTAAAAAATGGCAACAAATGTCTGCATTTGATATGTTCGCTGGACACCATTTTTTCATTGATTAGAAACATCTAAAAATTCTAATTATTAGGTATGATGATAATGTGTATGTGTGTGAGAGTTAGGCTTTTAATTTTTTAGTTATAGTAACATATAATATCATTACAAATAAATTTCAAGTTATGTACAATTGAATTTTATCCAAAATTATCAGAATTATTCTATTTTTTCTTGCTAATAAATTAATCCAACTAAGGAGAGAGATAAGTTTTCCTTAATGTTTTTATTATTTGGTTCACAGAGGATTTAAACTAAGGGTAAAAATAATATAAGCTTTGAGCTGTAAATAAATCCTACCACTTCGAAAACTAATTCATTATTTTTAATCCAAAACATATATTTATTAATGGAAAAATAGAAAATTCACAGTCAACTTAAGAAGGTAAGACCCTGGTTTATTTTTTAAATGTTTTTTTTATTTGAAGTAAGTTTCTAATCTATTTTTTAAATCGACGTTTGAATTTTTTTCCCGGTCAAAACTAGTATGACACAAAAAATTTGAAAATTTAAGTTTCTGAGCTACTTATAAAGCAAATATTAATTTATATGAAAAAATTTAAAAAGAGCTCATTTGTTAAAAACTATGAAGAAAATAATACTATTGTACTGTCATCAAAAAATTTCATTTTTTCTCCATTATTAAATAACTTATAAAATGGATGCCAATTCTATTCCATTTATCCTATTTTTTGAACAATAAGTTCAAATTTTTTCGTCAAAACTAGTATGACAGTGAAAGCATCTTCTGAAAATTTTAGTTTTTAAATTATTTACACTGCAAAAAAAAAAAAACAAAAACATTGTGAGTGTGTGTGTGTTTGTGTGAATGTCTGTGTGTGTCATATGTTTTTCCTTCTCCTATTTCTGGTCGTTCCAAAATAAGTAAACAGTATGTGCCCCCTTTGTGGTGTGTCTCAGTTCACGCGGCGGTTCATAATTGAGAAAAAGGTTGATCTTCTATATAAATTCATAGCAATGTGATTGCAACTAACGGGAATTTCTATGTTCGCATCAGCACTGTTTGTAGGTAGGCGAAGAGACTGAAGGATCAAATGTAGCCTTGTATATATCCAGTTTAATTGCCAAAGTGAAATGCCCTCAGTAACGCCGAATGAAGATCATCAACATTATGTGAGCAAGTTGATTTGTTGTTGCTCCATTATACTTTCCTGTCCTTTTTTGGGCTCTACCAGTTGGGTAGAAACAGGTGGGTGCGAGTCTTCGGCTAGTTTAGAAACAAGAAAACCCCAGACTTGAGCTGATACCACGATAGGTATTCGTTTTCTCAACAGACATTGCGAAGACGACCCATCTAACGTGTCCCCTTGGCCTTTAAAGAACATTACGGATCGTCGTTTAGGTCGTTGGGATTCAAACTCCAACCTTCCTAAGGAGACCGACACTCTAATCAACCAAGTCACTATGAAAGCTACAATTTGATATTTGACAATTAAAGGATCAAATACAAAACTACAATAATTATCCTTTGTCAATAAGCCACATGATAAAGGACGTTCTGTTTTATAAGATGCGTGTTGGAAACTGAAGTAATTGACATCTGACATGTAAAAATAAAATGAACACAAGCAGTCAACAGTTACTCCGAAGGTGTGATCTTCAAATATTGTCTCTGACGTTAGGACATGGACGCAGTACGATTGTTCCGTGGAAGTGGAAAGAGCAATTCAGCAGTATTGTCCCCAATAACCATAGCAGTTCTTTGCATACGGCATTGAAAGCTTTCTTCCACGTCAATCCACGCCTGTTGAAGTCCGGTGGCAGAGAGGTAGCGATTCGTGCTCCCAAAGCGCAGGTCCAAGTTTCTTTCCTAATTCTGGGCATGCTTTTCATCACTTCAGTGGGTAGATGAAACTGAGTAAAAACATTCTTGTGAATTAAACTCAAGGGGTTTTTGTGTTAGACTGAACTGTGACCTATTCTTATATCCCAGGGCCTCTTCCATGAAAACAGAAGTGGGCACTTCACTGTCGTGCCAGAGTTTAGATTTAGAACACGTGTTTTGCGCGTAGAGAGAAATATATTGAAAAATGATGCAATCATTTGTAGTTTAGATTTCAAGCTAACGCTAGTCCATATTGATGCAGTATCA
Source organism: Latrodectus hesperus (assembly GCA_037975125.1). Classification (NCBI taxonomy): domain Eukaryota; kingdom Metazoa; phylum Arthropoda; class Arachnida; order Araneae; family Theridiidae; genus Latrodectus; species Latrodectus hesperus. The sequence goes on from CM075855.1 coordinate 19,174,109, forward strand.
GTGCTATCAGTCAAACAAATTTAAAGGAATACATATTGAGCCATTACTTTCTGAACAACCCATGTATTTATATTTATAACCAAATTTCTTTGTAAAAATATAATTTTAAAATACAAGAATAGCAAAATAAATTACAGTTGAATGGTAACAATGTTGCAGATTTTAAGAACAGTTTCAGAAAATCTATGATCATCAAATTCAAGTAAAATTAAATAATTTACAACTGTCTAATTGGATCGATATAATTTAATTTATTTATTATTGTCTTGATGTGTAGACTTTATAAACACTCATTTTGTCGGTAGAAGAAAGTTTGCAGCTATACATTCTCCATCTAACTCCTATAGAATTAAATTCGGCCAATTTCTTTGTAATTATTGTTTAATGTCTGCACTTAGTTTAAGTATACCTGCATGTAATCGGTTTGTTATTTGGCATTAAACAGGTAATGCTCGAAATCCAAGGGTGGTTAAAAAAACGTATATGTGTGTATGACATAAATAATCATTCTTAATGTACACTCACTTCCAAAAGTTAAGCACTGAGAGGAAAATGATAATTTCAAGAAGTTAATCAGAATTTAAGAGAATGCAAATAGCTGCAGAGGTAGATGGAAATATGCAAATATGTTAGGTAACAGCCAATCGCGCTTTCATGTCAAGAAATATACAAAAAGGGCAGTCTTATAAGATACCAGGTTTATGAAGGGTTACAGAAATTGATTGAAAGTATTAATAGAGAAGGTGTTTAAAACTTTCCTACTTCTAGAAGACGAATGAAAGATTCTAAGCGCTGGCTTGCTGTGGGGCATATTGCAGCAGGACAGTTGATATCAGAAGTTGCTCTTTTCTTAAATGTCATCATTCTGTAATTTCACGTTTATGGATACAAATCCAAACCACACAGACAGTTGCCCGAAGGCCTGTAGCCGGTCGCCCAAGGGTTACAAACCCCACGGAAGATCGATATATTGCAGTTTTAACCAAGTGGAATCGCAAAGCAACTTCTACACGTGTAACATCTATTGTTACAGTGGCCATTGGTAAGGTGATATCTGCAGCTACTGTATGCCGAAAATTACATATGAGTGGAATGTACACCTGGGTACCCCGAGAGTTTGTGTTTGTCTATCCGTCAAATCAAAAGGAGAACGATTAAAGTGGTGCCGGGAACATGTCCATTGGACTGTGACTGGGGCAATGTCCTGTTTACTGATGAGTCAAGATTTGCTCTGGAGCCAGATGACAAGCGTAAAAGGACATGGAGTGAACAAGGAACACACAATCAGCCCCCAAAACACTCACCGAACATCATGTATTTCAAGGCGAAATCATTATGCTGTGGGCAGAGATTGCATTAGGATACTGCACCCACGAGCACATCTTTATACGGGGTTCTGTAACGGTTGTCCGATATCGAGATGAAGTCCTCATAGAGCTGACATCGTCGATGACTACCTGAGAGTGAAAGGATTGCGCGCATATGCCGTGGCCAGCATATTCCCCGACCTTAATCCCATTCAAAATCTTTTGGTTGCTCTCGGCCGTACAGTAATTTCACGTTTCCCACCTCCAGCCACATTATGGAGCTGGAAACTGCTCTACAAGGAAAATGGCTATTGCTTAATTCTGCGGTGATTGACCACCCAGATTGAAAGCATGGTCACAAGGCGTAAACTTTGTATGCAGGTGTACACAGTATCACATACCCTATTAATGCCCTTTTTTCATTTTAACCTGTTTATTTTCACATTATACATAATTCTGTTTAAATCTCTAGTATGTATTAATCTGGTAACTTAACAAAAATTTAAAATTGTTTCATTTCTGTATATAATTATTGATTTTATTTTATGCATAAATAATTATGCTACTTTCCTGCTGAATTGCGTGTCAATCAAAGCAGTATTTGTTGATTTTTTGCATTTTACATCTTCGTGCTTAACTTTTGGAAGTGAGTGTATATTTTCTCATTGTTACATTCGAGGTACGCAGTCCTACCACATTAATATGACCACCCGTCAAAATACAGCATAACCACCTTTTGCAGAGAGGACTGATGTCAGACGTACAGGAAGAGAGTCAATCAGGTTCCTGAAGGTGTTTAATGGAATGATGAGACATTTTGATTCTAGTGCCAAAGCCAGTTGTGCTAGATTACGTGAGTGATGATCCATGGCATGTACTGCTACCTGACTTCTATAATTGGTTATTTAACGTTAATGTCGAAAGTACGTATTGGTCACATTAATGTGATTAGACTGTGAAGAATCCCTACTTCAAGTGCTCTGATCCTACTAGAATTTCCAGTGACTGTGCGATGCCAGACCTATATGGTGGATGTTTCAAAAGATCCCATTTGAGACTGTATAATGCCCAGTCGAAGATACATGTGTTTTGGCATTCTTATGGAACAACTTAGCAACAGAATTGGAAGTAAATATTAGTTATAATCAGGTAGAATTATAATTTCATTTTAGACACTTTGTTCTTAATAATAATCGCATGATTTTCACAGTATTCTAGAGCTTTGAAGCCCCAAAATGCGTCTGACAAATTATAACCGAACACGACAATTTAAACTGATTGCGCAGATGGTATCAGCGGCAGTGGAAAACTTAAGTTACAATCCGATATTTTGGAAGAATGTAGTAGGTTTATTAATCAATAAATACAAGCTAATACCTAAAAATGTATTCGCATCGTTGAGAAATTCAAAAAATATAAGAGTGCAATAAATGAAAAATATAAATAAGTATTGACTATAAGTTAAAATTTAATTTTCTAATTTTTCTGGATTCACTTTACAAGACATTTGCATAAAACGAGAAGACAAAATATAAACTTTGTGTAAATAAAAATATTCTTTCTCATCTTTTCTAAATTGACTTAAAGAAGTAATGATATAGGAGAATGTTAAATAAAGAAGAAGAACCAAACAATAAATTTTTTGTGAATTTATGACTTGAAGAAGTGATTTAAATTTTATTTTAACATGCAAAATTACATTTGTGCAAGCAAGAACTACATCCATTATATTTTTAGCAAAAGATAGAAATTTGATATTCAATGAAACTTTAATTAAGGACATGCTCCTTGAATTTTCAATAAAAGCTACATTTAAAAGTAGTAAATTGAATGAAAAAATGTGAAAAAGTCACATTTCTTCTTTCGCTATATATTATGGGTGACAGGAATTGAAGAAAGCAATTTACTTATTGTAATTATTTCAAGCAAAATTTAACATCGTTTTCTCCTCCAATTTTCTCCTTCGCTCCCGATCGAGAAAGAAAAGAAAAAATAGTTAATGAAATTTCAGAAGCATATTTTGAGAGGGAAGCTCTTAGCGAAAATATCTTACATAAGTTTTATAATTCTAGAAACTTGATAAGAGTTTTAGGTTAACTTTGATTGTAACTGATTGGAAATTGGAGCGAGTAAGTGGTGAAAAGGGGAGAGAAAACCAATGGGAAAAAATGAACCATTAATTGAAAAGCTGGGAAAAATGATTTAGAAACGCGATGCATTTTCCTTATAATTAATATGAAGAAGGAGAAAAATTTGAAGACGAGTAACCAAACTATCTTGAAAGAATCTGTGTTACAGAAGACGACCCAAGAATTGTGAATGCTCTTAGATTTAATCTACTCCACTGTTTCCTTCTTTCCAAAGTTTTCTATGCATAATGTATCAAACAGATTTTATTATTTCCTTATAATATTTATGTCTAATATTTTTATAAACATTTAATGAAATTTTCTTATAGTACTTGCTGTAAAATTATGTGCATACAAAGAAAATATTTATAATTTTTAATCAAGCTGTTTTGTTTTTAATACAGATTTCTCATCGAATATTTGTATTTTTAAACATTATTTCATGTATAACATTGTTTATGTTTCAATAAATGGAAATTTTATAAACAGTAATTAGTAATAAAGGTAGTTTGCACACAAATAGCATCATTTTATGTTAACATAGATGCATCATATATTTTCATTTCCACTGAAATACTCTTTAGGAATCAAAAATAATGAAAATATCCTGAAAATTATTAATGAGTTAATAAACTTAAATTCTATATATGTTAGCGTTAAAGTGTAAAATTCAGTTATTCCATAGAATGACAGAATATTTCATGAAATAAATACAAACATGTCATTTAAGTATTTAATAGATGAAAATTTAATACATTACCCATTTACTCTATGAAATGACTAATGTTAGAATGTTAAAATGAAAAACAATTTCAAAGAAATTTAATAAATTAAATTACATAAATATTTAAAATCTATCGAAAAATACCCTTATTCCATTTGCGGGTGTTTAGTTGATAAATGAGAATGAAATCAATAAAATAATTTATCAATGGAATCTGATCTGAAATCAATGGAAGGAAATATACTGACACACACGCCGTTAGAAAACCGTTATAAGCAGTTCAAAACTAAATTAAATCAGCCAGAACTTGTCTAGAACTTCAAATGTACTATTTTATACTTTCTTGTTGTTGTTGCTTATCCTCCATGTCTGACGGAGTCAGACTAGATCCACGAGTTCGTTGACTGTAAGGAAGTCGAAGACTAAAAGAGGATTGCTAAAGAGATCCTCCCTAGAGAGACCCATGCAATCCAAAAGATGCTCAGGAGAAGCCTGATGATTTTGGCACTTGGTGCAGGTGACGAAAGTTTTCCTGCCCTCGTTGAAAGTGAGGCACTTAATATGACCGCTAGCAAGTCTTGAGAGAACAGTCCGGGTACGTCTGTCACACGGGGGGTCAAGGGACTACCCTCCCAAGTCCTACTGTTTGCCTCATCGTGGCGGGAGGGTGACCCTGGGCGGAATGGGCGAAGTACGTAGGGAGTTTACTCCTGGTAGGGCCACCCAAGGCGTGAAGGCCATTCCATTATGCCCAGCTAAATAACAGTAGGCGAAGGAGCCAAGACAGACTTCTACCTCCTGGTGCTCCGGGCCTTGGCCTAACAGAAGCTGCACATTCCCTCTCCAATGACTTCGTTATACTTCTTATTTTCATCAAGTAATTGCTATTTTTAAAACATAGTTAAATCATAAATTAAAAATGTAAAGTTAATTAAATTAAAAAAGTAAATAAGTCCAAAGTGATTTCATAAGTTAGTTTATGGTTAGTTAAAACATTTCGAAAAGTGTCATAATTCCAATTGGGGTGATTTGTTGACATATTAAATGAAAATCACGCGAAACAATTTATTATTGCTCATAAAGACACCGACTTAAATTCTACGTCCAAAAGAAACGCAACTGAAGCGTATAGATGCACGTCATAAAAAAAGCAGTTAATATGGGTTCAAAACTAAGTAAAAGCAGCTAGAACTGGTTCAGATTAATCTCAAATGAAGTCTTTCCTATTTTAAAAATGAAGTAATCGTGAGTCTGCAAAATATCTAGTTAAATCGCAAAATTTAACAATTGTATACACTTTAACTAATTTCTTATTCCCTGAAATATTCCCTACTTATTCTATGGAATAATGGATTTAGCACTTTAAGGGCAACAGATACCTAAAATCGATTCTTAAAATAACAATAAGATAATACATTTAATTTTTAAAGGTCTTTCTAAGGAAACAATTTTGAAAATACTTCCTTTTAAATACCTATATCATATTTTTAATATATTAACATTTCATTGTTCTTATGTTCTCATTCACACCTACACTTTAACGAAATACTTATATAAGGATAGTCTTTATTTTCCGATCATCCTTTTATTCAAAATACAAAAGATGTACGGGGAAAGATATTTGCAAACCAAATATTATGGGCGATTATTTTCCTAATTTCGAATAAAAATTTAGTAAAATGTCCTGCGGTATTCAGTGTTTGTCACACATCGGAGAAAAAATCATTTTCCCTTAACTTTTTATTCAAAAACTTGGTTAAAGTTTTATGAAAGTACATTTGGAGATTAACATGAATAATTTTACATAAAGAATATCATTAAGAATTACATAAAGAATATCATTATCAAATAATACGTATTTTTCCTTATTCAGCTCACTTTTATTTACAAAATGTATTTGCAGAATCAAATGTCAAGCATACAATTGTCGTAAAATATGCTTTCAAAGCATGCATTTTGCTTGGGAGATAATTTCTAAGAAAAATATATTTAAATATGTCCTGTAAATTTTGTTTCCCAGAAAACGTGATGCTTATCTTAATGTCTATGATTGAAATTATGACGACATCTTTAGCATTTTCAAAGCAACGTTCATTTCAATCTTAAAATATCTCTGATAAAACTTGAAAGATTTCTCAAAGATATTTTTTATTATTCTTCGTGCGAATTAAATGATTTGCATTTTTATTAATATCTCTTGAAAAAATCGAAAACTTAGTGTATCAAAAGAATTTGTAATCCAATCACAAATCACGAAAATATTTTTTTCCTCCAAAAGAATTTCATTAATACTGCTTAATATAAGTGAGATATAAACACATTAGAATCACTTATATGTATATTCTTCAAGGCTATTTCAGCAAGCTTTTTAAAAAGAAATGTTGTTGTGAATGTTTTTTTGTATGCATCACTTTGCAATAAAAATGTTAATCTATTGTAATGCAAATGTTTCACATATCCTTAAAGATCTTACAAAAACTTGTGGGTGTTATATAGATAACAAATTTCTAAAAATACCCCTTAGAACAGTATATTTTAAAATTAATTTTATTATTATAAACATTGTTTATTTTTTGCACTTTAATATTCTTTATTAAGAACTCCGTGGTTTGGCTAGTTAGGGACTCCGTGTTCGTTGTCGAACGATAATGATTTCGAATCCCAACCCAAGTAAAGATCAGTCGTGTTCGTGAATTGTGGCTGAGGCAGGTATTGAGTCGTGGTCTCATTGTCCTCTATGTGGAATGATACAACTGGGATGCTAAACCAAGCCTATTGTTCTTTTGCTTCTAAATCACGAAGACCCGCACACTTTCGGGACAATGATGGCACACCGTCTGGGGGCTCTACTTTATGAAATGACATCGTTTACATCCTTTTAGTGCTGAAAAGGGGAATCCTAGCAGTAGCTGGGCATAAAAAATAAGATGAAGTGTTTGTTAAAAGGATGGAATTTTAGGGAAAATGTATAACATCGAGTATATTAACAATTATATTTTAGGTTCAACTCTGGGTATGAGAACTGGGAAGACATGCAAACACGTTATAATATTATAATATAAAAAGAAAAAAAACTTACAGGAGGTTATTTTTATATCAAGCATACCAAAAAATTAAAACATCGTTTCTGAAAAAAGTTTCAACTTACGTGTGAAATTAATAAAGATAAACAGTTAAACCTGTGAAATGGATTTCACAGGATGTTTCACAACGATTTGTTTGATCTCGTTACAAATTTAAAAATTAACACGTAATGAAAATAAAATCAGGATTTTATCACACGTACTTTGTGTCTAGGGTACATCGATATAAAGGAAAACTCACTTAATTCACCGTCCAGACAGAAACTTCAGCCTAAACGAAAGAAAGATAAGTTTTACTGCTCAACACGTGCACATTTAAAACATATTTAAGTAAGAGGCTTTCAACTCCGTGCTTTGCATGACGAAATGGGTTTGGTGTATATAACAAATTGAATCAAGCTTGAAACATAATACAAATTGAATATGCTTGAAAAATTCTTTTTACTTAATAATTTGTAAGATGGTTGAGGGGTTAATAATCTAACTTCGAAGTAGCAGGTCCCGGTTTCAAATCCTGGTTCGGGCATGGATGTTCTTCCTCATTTGTGTGCAATTCTTTTGGGGCAAAGAGGGCATACCCACTGTAAAAAACTGCAACCACCTTCACCCCTTGTAGTGCTAATTCTAAAAGGCAACCGGGTGTTAGAAAAAAATGTTAATAAGTCGTTAAAGATTAAGCCAGGATTAATTGGATCCAACTTTCAATAGCAAAAAATGTAAGTAGAAACGAGGGGAGGCATTTTTTGAGAAGAAATAAAACAATAACTATTGAAAATGGACAAAAATAGCATACATTAAAATCGATTTTTGTGAGGTGGATAGAACAAAAAGGGTACAAATATTGCACAAATTCTCGCGAATACTGCTAGAAAATGTTCTCACAACACATTTAAAAATATTCACACGCGCGCGCGTGCGCGTTTAATGTTGAAAGTAACTGAAAACCTTACAAAATAACTTGCTTTTTGAAACAAAATCAAGACACGAAGTCGGTACATTCAGGAAGGCAAAGCAGGAACGAAAAGAGGGCAATGAAGGATGAAGTGAGAAATCATTTCGTTTTCGTGATAATTTTAGTCGTAGGTTTTCATTGAATGAGGTGAGTAAATTTATAAGAGATCACCAACGAATTATACAGGACAAACATTTATTAACATAGCTTAAAATAAAATTACGAACAAACATAGACATGAGCTTAATGTTGTTTACCATCCATTATTTATCTTCCTTCTCTTTGGAATCTAGATCGCAGCGCTACCTGTGGTCAAACCCAAAGGTTCTATTAGAAATTTCTTTCTAATCCTGACATCTCCTTCCTAAGCGATTTGTGTGCATCTTTCAAAAGCAAATCAAACACAATCAAATAAATATAATACTAGCGTGACTTAAAATTAACATAAAAAATAATAATATATATTAAACACAAACACACATATATACACTACTGGCCATTAAAATTGCTACACCAGGAAAGCGGCACACCACACACGTGAAATTTGCATGACACGTAGAACTTGCTGTGATATGCAAATGATTAGACTTTCAACGCATTCATACAAAGCAGGCGACAGTAGCGACATCTACAATGTGTATAAAACCAGAGATTTGACAGCAGTTTTCTCATACTCAATTTCCGTTTCAACGTTGTTTTCGGCAAAGAAAGTTGTTGTAATGCCTCGTGTAAGAAGAAGAAATGCCTATCAGCACGTGTCTGACTTTGAACGAGGAAGGATTACAGCCTACCGGGATTGCGGTTTATCGTACCGCAATATTGCTGCTCGCGTCGGTTGAGACCCCATGACTGTTAGCAGAATATGGCATCGATGGGTTCAGGACAATCATACGAAACGTCATGCAGGTATCTCAGCGAACCCCCATCACTAACAGCAGAGAAGACAGACATCTTATCCGCATGGTCACAAGGGATCGTACAGCCACGTCACGAACCCTGAGTCGAGAAATGGAGTCATTTGCAAGGCAACAAGTTTCTGCTCGAACAGTTCAACGACGTTTGCAGCAGTATGGATTGTCTGCACGGCGACCATGGCTTCGGCTACCATTGACGCTGCGTCACAGGCAGGAGCGCCTTCAATGGTGTGATCAGCGACGAACCTGGACGCGGGAATGGCATCACGTCATCTTTACAGATGAATCTCGGTTCTGTATACAGGACCATGATGGCCGCATCCATGTTTGGAGGCATCGTGGAGAACGCGCATTGCCAGCTTGCATTGGACATCGCCATACTGGCCCATCTGCTGGAGTGATGGTATGCGGTGCCATTAGATACACGTTTCGATCACCACTTGTTCGCATTACCGGTACTTTGAACACCAACCATTACATTTCCAATGTGTTAAGGCCCTTGGCTCTGCCCTATCTTCAAGGCCTCCCTAATGCTTTGTTTCAACAGGATAATGCACGACCGCATGTTGCCCGTACTCTGTTCCGAACTCCCTTGATACAGAACAGGTTCGACTGTTACCCTGGCCAGCACGTTCTCCTGATCTGTCAGCAATTGAGAACGTGTGGTCAATGGTTGCCGAGTAATTGGCACGCCATCACTCACCATCCACTACTGTCGATGAACTGTGGCATAGTGTTGAAGCTGCATGGACTGAGATCTCCGTACATGCCATACAATCTCTGTTTGACTCCATGCCTAGGCGGATAAATGCTGTTATTGCAGCCAGAGGTGGCTGCTCTGGGTACTGATTTCTCAAGATCTATACATCCTAATTTCCTGTAAATCTAATCACTTGTTCTTTCTACTATAATGTATGTGTCCTATAAATATCGTTCTGTTATTTGCATTCCTTCTTGGTGTAGCAAATTTACTAGCCAGTAGTGTATATAACAAATTTCAAAATTAATATACCATTATACATTCTACAAAACAAAAACGTACACTTTCATTAAACGATTTTTTGCATTGAACAGACGCATATATAAGATTATTTAAAGGAAATTTAAAAACATTTATAAAATATTTTGTCTTTTTTTTAATAAAGAAAAATAAACTGAAAACTTAATTTATTAAAAAAAAATTCTATCAAAATCATCAGAAAACATTGGTTATAATGTAAAATATAAGAGAGTTTAAAACTGATTTAACATTAAATTAAAGAATTAATTCACATTAAACACTGTTTCCAAACTCAACATAGCATTTTTAGAAATTTGGCTTAGCAAAGTTATTTATGGAACAATTATATTAATTACTTATAAAAATTTATTTATTACTTAATTTATACATTTATATATAAATAATTTTTTTTTTTACTATTTCAAAAACAGAATTTTCTTAACTATTAAACCCCAAAATAAAACAACGTATAAAGTTGAAAAGAAATATCCATTAGATATGGTAACAAATAAAATGTTCTCCCACACACAGTGCTCTGCTTTTAACCGTCAGCGTTTCTGTGGTCTTTTCCTTTCCGGCGCGTAACTTCCGTTGCGTATCTAGAATGGTTATAAAACTGAAGACCACCTTTGCAGTCGAGCGCTTTGGGACATATAATCAGTCGGAAATTTCAGCGGATTATGATCATTTACGCTAATCATTTCTGATCCAAATATGAACGGTTCAAGCTTCTTTAAAGCGTAAGCTTCTTTCTCAGTGACAGCACATCAGTTTTCTTGCTCACCAGTTAGTCTCTTACTCACAAATGCTTAACGTCATTGTCATATTTTTGAACTAAGCCAGCTCCTACGGCTTAGGATGAAGCACCTGCATATCAAATGAATGGTGCTTTGAATTTCGGTCAATAACAGGTAAGAGAATTTCAAATTGACCTTAAGTTTCGCAATAGCGGTGTCAAGTTTACATCTCGGTACCACAGAGTTTGGTGCTCGTCGCTTCGTTAACGATGCCAACGAGTGCGCTGTCTCAGAACAGTTGGGTACGCATGCTCGATGGTATAGCAACCATCGAAGAGCATTTTTTTAGTTTTAAACTCACGATGGTCATAACGTTTTCAGAATCAGGTTCACGCAATCCAGAGCCCACGATATATCCTAGAAACGTTGTTTTGCGCTCAGGAAACTCCCAGTATTAAAATGTGTATTAAAAAACATTTGCCATTCACGGGGGCTTCTATAACGTTTTGAAATTTCAGCCAGCCTTTCATTCTATTGGGAAGAGCCATTTTGCTATTTGAACTTTATGTGGAAGAACAATTAGAATCAATAGAACTATTGGTGGGAATTCGTTCTTTTAAGAAGTTGTTACTTCTGTTTTGCCACTAAATAGCTTTATCTTCATATTCAAAACTATTTTCTTTTATTTTCCAACTCATCTTCGCTTATAATATCAAGAATTTTCTTATCTAAAATTTTAAGACTATCATATTTGAATTTTAACAGTTTTAGTTGCTCTTCAACGTTTTCAATAACATTATCGTTAATAGCAACTTCAATAGCCAACGTTGTTTTAGTGATGGCGGCTCGAGTGGTTTTACGTGCTTTCTTTAACCTAAATAAAATAATTGTAAAGTTCCTCTCCTATTCATTTCATTTATCGCTATCGTTCGTACACTTTAAAAATTGAATTAAGTAATTCTTACCTTGTGGTGATTACTTATTATTCTAGTGCGTAAACTTATCCTTAGGTGTAGCGTAATCTCGTGATGCGTAGATGATAATTTTTGTCGGATGTTACTATAGAGTAAATTTATAAAAGATCTACCAACGAATTAGACAGGACAAACATTTATCGACATCACATAAAACAAAGCCACGAGACATGGCATACTGTTTACCAACTATTGTTTATCATCCTTCTCTTTCGTGTCTGGATGGCAGCGCTGCCAAAATCAAAGGTACTAACGAGAGATTTCTCTCTAATCCAGACAATGTAGGCCAGTACTAAACTAGGAACATGAAAGCCCTGGATATATAAGAATAGTTCCTTTTGAGGTAACAATATATATGTTATGTTATTGGCTGACACAGTGTTTGTGTAATGATGAAATACATATGAAAAACGAAATGGCCAGTGAAAGTATTTAATATTTTTTACTGGTAATTTTGCCAATTCTACTCGATTAAATGTTCAAGTATTGCGCAAAAATAATTCTCGCTGAAAAAGCAACATAAAAATAGGTTTCAGTGCTATAGGGTGGACTGTGAGGACACCGAAAGGAAAAGGGGATCTGATGACATATTCATCATGGCGCATGAATATTGTTTCTTTATTGTCAGCAAAAACGAAATCATAAATGATTTTAGAAAGTAGGAAATAATCATATGCTTTTTTTATGAAAATGAAAAAATATTTCTGACGACAAGTATATAAATTACCAATTTCAAATTAATTTAATCCCTGGATAAGTAGCTTTACAGGGAGCTAATTAATAATTATAATATAAATAGATTTAGAGTGAGTTCAAGTGAGCGTTGATGTAAATTTAATGCGAATATTATCATCAAAATATTGAAATGAAAGTTTTCATTTTAAGCTAACCAGAAGCCAAAAAATCCTAATACAAGATTAATTTAATTTTATGGGACAGTTTTCAATTTTGCCGCAAGCAAAAGCTTCGTGGGTAAACAGAACAAAGATCCAAAGCTTGTTGATTCAGCTGCTATTAAGAAAATCTAAATTTAGTATCGTTTAATTTAATTATAAAGCTATGGTGGTCTTGTTGGTAAGAGCGTTCTTTGTCGGGAGGTAGGGGGTTCGAATCCCAATCCAACTGATTAGCCGTCATATTAACCCATGTAGCACTCTAAAGAGTTCGTGGTTGTGTGCAATGTCATGTATCTTAAATAATGCTTCTGGGGTGGCAAGCAAAGTCTGAGGGTCTCTGCTGAGCCTCTCATTTTTCGAGGGCAGAAAGATCTTTTCAGCTCCTCAAAATGTCAGGTTCAACAAGTTTCTGATGAGTTCCAGAGAAGACATACATTCCCAACTCCCTTCTTGTCCTTGACTTCCTTAGGGTCAGCGATCTGATGAATCTTGTCAGACTTCGCCAGACAGCTGGACGATTAATCACAACAACAATCATTGGACACAATGAAAAACTGATTTAACATTTTCATATATTTGAAATCGTATTTAGCTTAGTTAAAATAATTCACTATATTTTTAAATTGAAAGAGAGAAAATAAAATTATATTTAAAATTTTCATAAAGCTGTCGTTTAATATGTGGGCTTCATTTTCCTTATAGAATAATTTCATAAAATGCTTACGTCAGATAAGTTATGATGGCGTTTAGTTAAATTGTGTAGATACAGATTATAAAAATTATTTTAAGCAACGGAATATGTGATTAGAATGAATATACATTTAAGTAATTTAAAATATAATAAGCGAAAATATAATATCAAGAGCAAAAATATTTCTCTTCTGCATTTCTTTATTTATTGTGTATAAGGTAAAAGTGTAATATATATTTAATGTTTCGATTTTACACGGAAATTATGAGGAATGTAATGAAAAAAAACCTTAAGTTATTTATTTAACTTTTCTGATACCAAAAAATGTATTTAAATTTATAATTTATTGAAAACTTAGAAGTTATCTTTTGATTTGAGTTCAGCGTAGCTCGGGCCTTCCTTCTCATGATCAGAGGAGGCACCCAATCGAAGATTCGTCCATCCGGTCATTCAGGGCACTTTAAGTAGGTCATGGTCGAATGTAATCCATGTGAAATGATAGCACTGGGGGTGGCAGGCCGAGACTGGGGATCTTCTGCTTGATCCTTGATTCTGAGTTACGAAGACCCACCCACTTTCAGAGTTCAAGATGATATACCCCTTGGTTCTCCAACGGACGAAGTGCCCTCACTTCCACCCCTTGTAGCGCTGAAAAGAATGTAAATGGATTCCGGCAACCAGGCATTACAATAATAATTTAGCTATCTCTTTCATAACAATTTATTTATTGTCCCTTTCAATTACATACTTACAGCATAAACAGTAATGAACAGGACAGTCAAATAATGAAGGCACCTTAACTGATTTTCCTGACACCAACTAAATTTAAACCAAGATTATGCACCTTTGTCAGAACGCTAAATACAAATTTGAGCAAAAGAACAAATATGTTATAAGCCAAGAGACATAAAAGCACCCAAGGCATAAATTAAAAAAAATAAACTAGGTTTCAAAAATAAAAGAGGGAAAATGAAATGAATCAAGATGTTCAATGAACAATCAATCTACAGTTCGTGGATCAGCTCAAGGTTAAAGATTCGTGGAAAGAAATGTAGTTGCGCCTTCCCTCGCTTGCTTGCTGCTTGACGGGACAATCATTACCGCACTTCTTTGAAGTTTAACTGAATCTCTTTTCACTCAACAGAAAGAACTTCTTTCATTACATTCCCTCGCCCAGTTTCAGAGCATTTATTTATTCATTTTAATCGACAACATCCAAACGGTAAGAAGTGTTCCAATTCTTGATCTCCACTTATCTGAAGAATTTTTCTGAGAGTTGTAATTTCACTTTTCAAATTCCTCACTCTCGAAAAATTTCAGAAAACACTCCACCGACTCCCCTCTACCCCCTGCGTCATTTTGTTTGATGAAGGAGAAAAATGGCAGGGAAACAGTAGTAATTGGTACCTTGAAGTAATTACAATGAGAAAATTGCATTCTCCCAGTTCATTCGCTTGAAAGAAGACACAGTGTGACTTTTTCCTATTTATTTTTGAATACTCCCTTTTAAAAACTAAAATTCTCAACTTGAAAACGGAAAAGAAAATGCCTTTATAATTATAATCGCTCTCAATATCGACTATTCACCCACCTCGTCAATGCAAAATGGAATGAAAGTGGGTTTCTCCCTTTTGGATTGAAATTCGCAACACATATCCCATCAGCCCACAGCAATTAGTTTTTTTCTTTGTTCTCCTCCATTTAATCTGCCTTTTGATGATACTCATTTAGAAACTATTTAATCTTAAGGGGTGATTCTTTATATTTATATTCTTCATATTCACATCCTGCTTTTTTTTTTCGGGAACATTATCTCGTTTCTAAGAGTTTTCTTTGAAAAATGTTCATTTTAAATTTCCTTTCTTTAAATATTTTTCGCAACAAAGAATTAATGAATTTCACTATTAAATAACTGACTAATGTTTTTTTTAAAAAAAATCTGAAATCATGTAAAGTGATTCTTGAGTTTATTGCTGCTTAGATTTAATATTGTTTTATGATTAAATATTAAATTTTCTCATTAAACTTATGAATTTATTTCAATTAATAAATATAAAGTTTTAATATTTAGTGCTTCCCTTATTTAAGTTACATAAATTTACTTCTAAGAAATAGACAAATAGACTTGTATATATTTATTGTAAAAAGGTCACATACACTTAATTCTTAAATGTATAGTTGAGCCTTGGATTCATAGAGGTGTTATATGATCAAATATATAATTTTCTTTCCTAACTTTTTAATCTTATTTCAATTTATTAAAGGGCTACAGTTTTCAATAAGCTTATATATATATAGAAATAAAAAGCTTATTCATTTACCTATATTTCTTATGTAAACCGTTAATTTTTACTTTCTTCAACTGATATATTTATTAAATAAAAGGTTACATTTTAGTACTTTATATTGAACTAATTTTATTTCTGCTCTGCTTAGATAAAAAGAGAATTCAATCCTAGCACCTCTATGAATTAGCCCAAATAAATTCAAGAACTTTTATAATGATTTTTGAGTACAATTTTGATGCTTAGATTTAGGAATTTTTTATGTTCAAGTATCTAATTTTATATTAAACTTTTGAATCTCATTATAATTAATAAATATAAAGGTTTAATTATACTTTTATTCACGCGTAAATGTCTCTTCATAAATCTTAAGACGTTTCATAATATTTTACGCAGACCCGTCAAGATGTCGCAGTGATTTATTTCTTTACACGAATTTCAACTGATTCAAAAACAATAATTAATGTATAATTATAACCAAGATTTATAAACACAAATATTTAAATAATTTTTAAGTTTTATTTCAATTAAAATTTCTCAGATGTGATTATTTCTTTGATGCATCAGCTTAGAAATTAATTTCAAAATATTAAGATTCTTATTCTGATTGTTTTGAATATAAAATAATGACTAAATGTATTTGAAACAGAGATAACGCTTTCAAACATTTCAAACTTAAATTTGCTTATTAAAATTGCTTTCATTATGCTTTCCTATTTTAAAAGCCACCACACATAAATACTTTCAAAGCCGCCGTATTAATTAAATAAATAATAAACTTTCGTTGAGAGAAAATTTAATTTTTTAAATTTTGATACAGGTTGTCTTTTAGTATGTAATTCCCAAAGAAGGAAAACATTTGATTGAATGAAGCACATTTTCTTGTTTTCAAATCAATATTTGAATCATTTTTATTTTAATAACAACAATGTAAAATTATTTACTGTGAAATAAAAAAATATTAACTTTGAAACTTGAGGCTCTGAAACAGCTCTAAAATCGATCAGCATATTTTAAAAAAATTTTACTTTGCAATTGCTGAAATTATTTATCTAACATTCTGAGGTAACGTAAATATTAAAAAAATCACAGTATTATTAATTTAGGATCCAAATAATTTAAGACATGAAAATCAAATGCTGTTTCAATTGAACTTGATATAAAACAGTAAGTTTATATATGGAGCCATTCAAAAGCATGTAGTAGCTTTCAATTTTCATCCCCCATTCAGGTTTCAAGAACAATTA
The DNA here is from genome assembly GCA_037975125.1 of Latrodectus hesperus. NCBI lineage: Eukaryota > Metazoa > Arthropoda > Arachnida > Araneae > Theridiidae > Latrodectus > Latrodectus hesperus. The sequence goes on from CM075855.1 coordinate 19,191,048, forward strand.
GTATTGAATAAAAATACATGAAATAATTTAAACACATTCAATAGTTTTCTATTTTTCATCTCACCATCAGGTTTCAAGAGTAATTATAATAGAGCAAAAATAGAACGAAAGAGAAAGAAGAAGAACAAGAATGGATTGAACAAAACATTAGCTACTAACCAAAGAAAGGGTCTTCTGAATATATTCAAGTAAATGACTAAATAGGGAAACAAAAGTTGTAGAAACAAGAACTGGAGTAGGAAGAGGAAAAAAAAAACTCTTAACGATGATAAAAATTTTTTTATTTATTTATTTATTTTTTTTTTGTGTGGGACGACACAAAATCGGTTCGACACTTTTCTTTCAGGAAAGCGTCTATCATTAAGTTTGATTTATGTTTTCCGCTTCAGAGCCGAAATGCATTGTGGGATGGAGGATCTTCTGAAAATATCTTTTGATGTTTGGAATTGTGAAACTGCACACTTAAAATGTGCTTCTGGGGAGTCTCAAAATATTCCAGTTTCTTCACTTCGCCGTTAATGATTCAGAACCTGAGAACATGCTTTGAGGGCAAATAAACAGAGAAGAAAGAGAAATGCAGTACTCCAAAGAAATCCCTCATCTTGTGCATCATTATTTAAGAAATTGTAAAAATATGTTATAAAATATATTATAAAATATATTTGTCGCTTTTTTAATTATATACTTTATACACTTTTACAGAAGTAAATAAAATTATTGAATTCTGTTAATAAGTAAGCATTCTATAGAATAACGATTAGCTGATAACTAAAGTATGAAAAATGACATTCAAAAGTCCTTTGAGCAGGTTTTTAGAAGTTTTTGGTCAGTTTTCAACTGATCAAGACTGTTTTGCAATGAACTGTAACAGCACGCTCCATTCAGTAGACAGGAAATTAGGTGTACTGATATAACCATTTTGCGTTTTCGATTATTAGCCAGCATTTTTGCTCTTTCATAAATAACTAAGTAATGTATGATATTTTTCATGTATATTATATAATTTAACATAGCTCACATGAAATATCTATTCTATAAAATAACAGAAGTAGTTCTCTTAAATTTAGCATATATGAATGCTTCACTACTTGGTGAATCGAATAATTCAATAAAACAAAAAGTTTAGAAATTGAGAAGAAAATGTATTATATTTTTTTAAGATTAATTACTTTATATTAGTTACAAATGGTTATTATATTGTTAATTCTTATTAGAAGTTCATATATATATATATATATATATATATATATATATCAGAAATTTTAAGAAATTCCTGTCACTTATTATCGGTTTTAGGATTCCTGACTTTTTCGCTAAGCAGTGTCATAGTCTATCTCGAAATGCAGCGATTTAGAACAATTTAAAGTTTTTTTTATGTAAAGATTTATAATATTTTCTCTTATTTAGTTAGCTTAACAAAAGACTTCATTAAAATTAATTTGCAAGAATATACATTCAATATATCTAGAGAGAGATAGTGAGTGGTTGAATTCTATTTGTTACCTACCATGCAAAATGCGGAGTCAAATTAGCAAATAATAACAAAAAACTGGAATTTTAATATGACGACTGCGTGTCTATATTGATTGCTATATTTCGACAACTAGTGCCAAAAAGCAAATCTAAATTGAATACGCAGACTAAAAATGTTTTTGTGCGAATAAATTAAACATGAATTATTATAATTTTTAATACATTTAAATTTATTTTGAGAGAAAATAAATTTAAATCTATTAAAAATTATAAAGTTTTTTTTTGAATTTTCAATAAAAATGATAGTGTTTATATATTTATGGGTCAAACATTTCAAAACTAATTAATTACTTATACTTATGAGGTACGGGAAATAAATTCTTGTTAACCATGTTATAAAAAGCAAACGATTTTTATTCTAAAGGATTGCTTACAATAAAAACGAATACATTTAGACATTACATTGTGGTTTGTCTTCTTAAAGAATATAAGGAAAACTCTGTGTACATACTTTATAAAAGTATGAGTTCCAGTAAATAAATTGTATATCCGTGAATTGATTCGAAAGGAAAGGAATGAGTAAGTGATTTAATTATTAATTCTGAATTCGAAATTAATATCAAAATAAATAATTGTTTGTGTTAGTATCGTAAATGTTATAGCAAATAAGAATATGAAAGTTTCGAATATGAATTTAAAAATGATATTATTCAAGTTGTTTGCTTTGCTATATCGTTTGATTAATTGAAATGAATTATTATAAAAATTGATCATATAATTTGAATGATCTGGCAAATATAGAAAATTTTATTTTTTATTCGGTTTACTTCTTTATATTTCATTATATATGTATGATAAATTGAGTAAAATAAACATTCCGTAATATTTTGTCTTAAAATATTGCTATCTGTTAATGAAAGAAATATTCAAAATCACGATACTCAAAATCACGCACGTGTCCTACCGGGGGTTAAAATAAGATTTTTCCATGAATCGGTTTGTGCTTCATTTTATTTTTTATTACCTGAACATTGTACACGTATTATAAAATCCCTTCTTGTAATGGAAACACGCTGGTCTTAACACTTAACTAGCTCTTTATTGATAAAATGAAATTTTAATTGACTCTAACTGAACTAACTTTGCACAAATGAATATATAATTAAAATTTCTCCCTAAAATAAACTTAAAACTCCTAATCTGAAACCACAATTTACAGCTTTATAAAAAATAAAAATTTAAAGTTTAATTTCAAACATTTTTAATTTTACGAGCTTTAAAATAATTTCACAAAATTTTAAAACAATGATCATTCTACAAAATTCAAGGGCTACCAAATCTCAGAGCAGATTCCGATCACATTGAAATTCATCAAAGGGAATACAAATGATACACGCATCTCTCAATCAAAACTCTATCACGCTAAAACATAGTTTGGCTCAGCAATCAACGCATTTACTTTTAATTCAGACAATTTAAATATGAAACTTATCATACACAACAATCCAGTTTAGGGCTCAGTTATTCAGAGTAATTTAGGCCGAGCTGGCAGCCGAATGGTTAGCGCTCTTGCCTTCGGTTCAACAGTTCGTGGGTTCGAATCCCACCTTGGGCATGGATGTTTTTGTAGTAGTTCGGAATCCACATTAAACCGTAGGTCACGGTCTAATTAGCCCTCATGTGCAAAAAATGACTGTTGAGCGACAAACGAACCAAACCAATCATGTGCAATTGTACCTAAATTACTAAAATCAGATTAATTTTGGTATAAGACTTCTCATCGCTAGAATCCAGTTAGGCTTAGCAATTCAGATTTACCTCAGTATAATTTAGTGTAATTAGTATATAAAACTTCACCTGCTTTAAAATCAAGTTTGACTACTACGGCCCTAAAATAAGTTGTAAATATTCTTTATCTCTTTTACCCACTACGAAAAGTTTTAAATAAAATATAATTTTCTTTTTTTGCCATTTTTTGTAAAGAAAGAAATATATAGAATTTTTTATTTTATTTTCCTTCTAAAACGAAAATTTTTAAGTGTAAATTGATTTAAAAAATGCTGACAAAAACGAACAAACAAAAAATAGAAAAATTATAATAAAACTACGCGAACAGAATTTTTATATTTTTCAATTTATATTACGAATAAGTTCTGTTATGTGAATAAATTTTTTATTTAAAATTTATAAATTTAAAATTTATAAATCAATTAATTAATAGTAATATTTTAAATTTTATATAATTTATCATGTATACAATCTATTATATTTCATGACACAATATATTATTAGGTAAATTAATATTATAAGATATTAATATTTATTTATAATTTATTGATAATGCCCCTTGAAATATACATCATTATTGGAAAGAAGTTTAATCTGAAAAGAAATAGATGTGCTCTGAAATATTGCATTAATATGTGAATCTACCATTTCAAGCATTTTAATGCACAGTATCAGGCTGATTAATTAGATTCAACAAGTAATTCAAAAACGTAGAAAAAAGAAATTTTTCAATACAAGAAATTAATCTGAAATAAATTATTTTCCAGGGTAATGTTTTTCGAGAAAAGTGTATAAACTAAGTGAAAATTTCAAATTTATTATAATTTCCAAATTAAATAAAGAATTTCATAGAAATACCGATGCATAAACGTACGAAAATATTTTACATTTCCCATTCACTTCATTTTGTATTATTTTGAAACTTTTTCCAGCGCGACATTTCCTAACACATACGAATCACACATAAAGCAACGCATTTAATTTCAATCACCAAATGATTTGCATACATTGTTAATAAAGCATTTGTCACTCTTATATGAATATCATTGTTATAACATCCGGCTGTACCACAAGGGGCGATTTTCGGGGTATCCAGTGCCACTGAGAACCCCGAAAGTCTTCTTTTCTAAGACTCTGCCACACAACGGATCTTCTGTTGTGTAGGGATTCGAACTCACGACTTTCAGAAAACGAGAACGAAAGCAACAAGGGCTCTGCAGCCTGCTATATGAATATTTAATAATCTTGAAACACAAGATCTCTTTCAGAATAGTTTCGATTTAAAAATCAGAGACAAAATCGCTTTTCACTATTAAGTTTCTAATCGCTATTGATGCATGTCATTTTATCAAGGAATGAGAAATTCATCTTCTTCTTCTTAGAATTGGGTTTGTATGTCATTGGGCACCTCTGCTTTTATCAGCATTTTATACTATTAACTCCAAACCCAATGTTTCCTAGTTCCAGTTGCTCGGGTCACCCACTTTATTAATAAAGTCCGATAACCCTTTAATGGAGTCTAGGTGTAACTCTCTAGTATGGATGAAGCCTAAAGAAGTTAATCTAGGGAGGGCAAGAGCCTCGCATTCATAAATGATATGCTCTGCCGTTTCCTCTTGCGTATGACATTTCCAGCAGATAGGGTCTTGCTGAAACAGTCCCATCTGGTCAGAGAGTCAGTCATACAAGGGATAGCTTCCTGACTTTCACCAGAAGATAGTTTGGAGGTCATTTCTACCTCAAGTGAAGGATTCATTACTGCCCCTTTACAAGACAGCCTCTGAGTTCACTTGTCTTTTTCAGCAAGGTCTACTTCAGAGGCTTCACCTGCAGATGCAGAAAGGATTGTTATTTCTTGTGTCTTTTCAGCCACAAGATAACAATTAATAAGCTCAGGTAATATAAGTCCACCCAGCATTGCCTGAGATACTGGGCAAGGCAAATTACTCTAGAAGTTTGCCAGGCAACAAGAGGCTCCGTTAAGACACCAATACCGCGGTGCCAATTAGCCCTAGGCATGGATCGCATAACACCAGGGTTTACGGGAGCTGGTTCGCGGCCTCTGATTCTATATTTAAGGCTATCCTGTCATTCCTACAGGACGTTCGGTGATCCACCGCCTATCGACGCGCCTGGTAGCTGCTCAGGCCCCAGGATGAGAAATTCATACTTTTACATCAAAGTGACACATTTAAACCAATATGCCCGTACTTCTGATGGTGGGCAAACTCGCCATGAATGCCCGCAGTTTAGTGAAATGAAATAATTTTTCAAAATAATAACATATTTTATTCATATTTTTTAAATTTCGGTTTTTTTTCCACAACATTTTCCAGTTTTGTTAGAACTAGATCATCAAGCTTTTTATTTCTCTTTCAAGCCATTTATTTACTTTTAAATTACGTAACATGCCTTGAAGTGTTTTTATAAACTTTTTATACATCAAAAAAATAAAATCAACCACTGTATTTATGAATAGAAAGTTGTATTTTGATAACAGAAATTACATGTCATGCATTCAGGATAAATAATTGAACTTGACATACCACTATCAATTTTTTTATATATTATAAATTATTTTAAATATTTTTAAATATCAAAAACAATTTGTTTTACTTAAAATTAATTAAATTTAAAATATCATTTTTAAATTTTTGTATGTATCAAGCTAATTTTAAATCAAAAACTTGCAAAATTAAAACTTTTGTATGATCCTGTGGAACTGAAATTTTAGTATGATGCTGTGAAGCTGTAATTTTAGTATCATCATGGGAAATTGAAATTCTAGTATTATTTTCTGTAATTGAAATTGTAGAAGTTCCTTGTAGAACTGGAACTTCAGTAGTATCCCATGGAATTAAAGTTTTAGTATGATCCTGTGGAACAGAAAATTTACTAAGATCCCGTGAAGTTAAAATTTTAATAAGATCTGATGAATTTAAATTTACTATATGATCCAATGGAACAGAACTTTTTGTATGATCCAATGAAATTGAAATTTTATTATGATCTTGTGAAATTGGGAATTTTTATAAGATCCCGGGGAATTGTAATTTCAGTGTGATCCTATGGAACTAAGCTTTTAGTATTATTCTAAGAAATTGAAATTTTAGTATTATTCTGTAAAATTGAAATTTTAGTACGTTCCTATGAAAGTGAACTTTTATTTTTATACATTGGAACGCGGAAATTTTAGTTTGTCCCAGTGGAATTGAAATTTTAGTAAGATTCCGTAGAATTGTAGCTTTATAATCTTATATTATTAGAATTTTAGTATGATCCTGTCTAAATGAAATTTAACAATGATCCTGTGCAATTGAAATTTCAATATTACCCTCGGAAATAGAAATTTTCGTTTGGTCTTGCGAAAGTGAAATTTTTGCATTATCCTACAGAATTGTGAAATCACCGACCGGTGGTTGAATGGTTAGCGTTCCTGACTCCTGAGCTGTGTGTCCTGGGTTCGAATCCCAGTTCTGGCATGCATGTTACTTTCTTTCTCTGTTCTCTCTTTGTTTCTTTATCGTTTCTTCCATGATGATGTATGAATGTGGCCCACCCTATAAACGGGTTTGTGGTGGTATGACGCGGGTAACGCTACTCACCTCCGTGACTTGGTTCACAGGTGCCCGCTGGGTAACGACAAATAAGTAGCAATTTCTGGACTTGTTGTGGCATAGGGTTCAACCCTCAAGGGCCCGCCGTTGGAAAAAAAACAGAATTGAAATCTTAGTATGATCCTATGGAACTGAAATTTTATTTTTATCCTGTGGAATTGTGAAATCTTCGTATTATTATTTAAAATTTAATATTTATAAAATAATCCTTATAATTAATCAAATTTATTTTATATTGTTTAGCAAAACTACATTTCTAGTTTTATCTTATATTCTATTCTCCTACCATCAAGTGAACAATAAAGTTACTTTTAATTCATTAGTTACAAAATTTACATATCTGTAGGTGTTTATGATAAAAATGGGATTGTTTTAATGGGTTACTCTTGAATACATTCGTTATTTCGTTAAATGCTAAATCTTTATTTCCTTTTAGAATTAAGTTTATTAGCTCTGAAATGCTTTGTGCATTTGACGCATCATAGAATTATTTCTAATCCCTTTCTATTGACAATGTGATTAATTCACAGTTATTCGTTTTTCATGGATAAAAACAGAAAGAAACAATGTAATGCCTGCCTAATTCTAGCTCGCACTGCCATGATACATATGCATATTTTTACTATCTGCACTAATCTTAAGATATCGATACATTTTAAATAAAAGTATATTGAACAAATAAAAAAATATAGTTATGTCATACCCCAAATTAATTTGTTTTAAATCTGTCACGAAAATGATCACAGAGCCGGAGAATTGTGACGGATGTGTGTGCTCACTCCAGGAAGTGTTACGCCGTGCACTCTTTTTCAATTTTTGGAAAGGAGCGAGGAAGAAAGCAGCCTTCACTTTGATTTATGACCCTCTGCCCAAGGCTCGTGAGAAAGAAATTCATCTTTATTTAACATGCAAAGGACGCACGCAAACAGCATCACAACTCTTTTTCTCCCCGAAGACTCGGCGCATTTCTCGAAGAAAAAAGAGAAAAGTTAGATCTGCATTCAAATTTTTTGTCGAGGAAAGAAAATGTTTTATTTGGTTCTGCGGCTGAGGATGGCCATCATGGGACTCAAGTTTCCATTTCTTACATTGCTCTGTGCGTTTTTTTTTATTAATGGGAAGTGAAAAATGACGTGGGTGAATTGAGAACTGTATCCTTGTAATAGTGACTGTAACCATTGCACATATGAAATCTTTTTTTTTTTATTTCGCAGTTTAAAATATTAAGTTATATTCGCCAGTGTGTTGAAAAGTTGATTTTCGGCTACAAGTGGCAAAATTGTTTTATTAGTGAATTGTATACTCAGAACTTTACTGTTTCCAAAATAGTTTTTTACTGTATATCAAATACATATTAAATTACGCGAATTTTAAAATACGTCGCGTTTTGAAAAACGAAACTGGAAGTTGCACTTTCAAACCTTAAGTTAAGAAAGTTGTCTGTATATTTTATTTTTCTTTAACATATGTTCTTCTATAAAATGCGCTGATTGATAGCCATAAGTATGAGATTGATGTTTGGGTTATACATTCAGGAAGAAGTGGCAACATCTTCGCTATCAGAAGACGCCTTCAAGGCAATTGCCTTCGAACTTCCACGAGACTTCCAACCCTTTCACACGATATCTCATATATAATTATGAAGATATTTGTATGAAACTTGTCCTGCATAATTTAATTGTTATTATCTTTGAAATGAAGCAAAATTGTCGTATATATGAAACTTGTATTTGCAGCTATTTTTGAAAGAAATGATTAGTAAAATTTCTTAAAATATCCATATTGATATACATTTTTACCATATTTACTTTATCACGGAATAATTTTCTTATATTTTGCTTAATTTCATAACACATTGCCACATAAACCTTATGTTCAATATAAAATAAGATTAATGAATGATTTTCTGTACAATGTTTGACGTTTCGTTCAAGTTTCACTAAAATTTGCCAGCAAATAACTAATTTCACAAAACATGTGTTATAATTAATTAAAATTTTTTAGCTAGTCTTGTTTTTATATCATAATTTATCTAAAGGCATGATAAAAGAATAAGAAAAATTTGTCTGAAACGTAGGAAGACACTTTAAGCTTTTCCAAGTCTTTTTGTCTATAAACATAATATATGTTAGGTATTTTAATTATTTTGTTCTGGAAAATTTGAAACAAATGCAAAGAGATCAACAAAAATATCAATATTTGGTTGTGTCTCATAAACACAAATATTTATTTTAGTGTTAAACTGTTTGGGATGGCAATTATAAGGCCCAAGTTTCGATTTTCTTTTGTATAGCTTTTAACAAAAAGTGGGAAAAGTGGATATGGTAATAGGAATCACATGCGTAAAATGGCAACTATAACCATTGACTACAATCTTTTATTTCACACTTTAATACATTAAGTCATATCGATAAAGATAAAATGAATATGAGTGTCATTTTAAATACTTTGTTCTGAAACATTTGATGCAGAAATATCAGTAATTTTGGTTTTATATATGTGCCATAAACACTACATATATTTATTTGCCAGTGTGGCCTAGGATAGCAATTATAAGGAGAAAATTTTAATTTTCGGTGTTGCTGGGCCTTCTTTTAACGAAGTGTAAACATTGAGATTATGAAATACCAAGAGTTTATACCTCAAGTAGTAATATTTTCATAGTAATCAGCACATAGTTTTTAAGTTTGTAAGTTGTTTCACTTCCTTAGTGGATGTAAATTTTACTGGGAAAAACCAGATGAATTTTGTGAATCAGTCCACAACTGCAAGAATAGTTGTAAATCTTATTAGTTGATGAAAATGGGCCTATGAAATCGATGTCTTCTTTTATGAAGGTTTCGTATGATTTTGAGTTCTCACACTTCAGGTTCTATGAGTATTTTACGACCACTGTCAACTCTACTTTCACTACGTAATATTCCTTCTGCCTTTCTCAACTAAGGATTTCAGCAACTGGAGATGTGTATCAATGTTTGGTTCAGCTCCAATTTTAGCCGTCATTTCACCCTGAGAATGGCCGAGGTGGCAGCCGAATGGTTAGCGCTCTTGCCTTCGGTTCAACAGTTCGTGGGTTCGAATCCCACCTTGGGCATGGATATTTGTAGTGGTTCGGAATCCACTTTAAGCCGTAAGTCCCGGTCTAATTAGCCCTCGTGTGCAAAAAATGACCGTTGAGCGACAAACAAACCAAACCAAACCAATCTCCCTGAGAATGGGCAACCATCAAAACAGCATTTCTACTCAATGCATCTACATGTCTCATTTGTTTCTATGAACGATTTCATATTTAAACTCTTCCAAAAATAATGTCCATCATGCTATTTTAGGAAAGATGTATTTTTTGAACACTGTCTCTTAAAAAGCATCACATTCCGCTATTATTTTGATTTGTACGCCGAATGAATGACTTCTAAGTTTCTTAACAGCTTCTATTCTAGCCAAAACTTCAAGCTCGTAGTTACATAGCTTTTCTAGCTGGGAGACAATATTTCTACTCCATCAAGCATCCTCAAATTTCTGTAGTAAAACAGCGCAAGCCGCAGGCTACTTGCATCCGTATGAATTCTAGTCAGACTCCTTGTCTGAAAATATGCAGAACAGGAGTTGTTGACGAAAGTCATTTTAACCAATTGAAAGTTTCTTTTTGAGCTACTCCGAATACATTTTCTATTCCATTTCGAAGAACGCTATTTAATGGTTTTGGCAATTTCAGCATAGTTCGTAAAAATATTTCTAAAATATCCACAAGACCAAAGAAGCTTTGTTTCTGCTTAAGAGTTTTGGGCGCAGGAAAATTTTAAACCGCAATTATTTTCTCTGGCGATAAAGAATTATAGAAGTTCTATTTTTCAGTAAAGAAATTAACAGCATTTTTTAAATTAATCTACAATCATACCTTTAGCTACTGCCAAAACTATTTTTAATATTTTATTTAAATCTTTCTTCTCATCACTCGCTTGCATAAAATCACCTGAATAAACTACAACAGTATTGTTCCTCATTAAATCTTTAAGCCCATTGTAACCTGTTTTTCTGTTGTCTTATCACGCGGTGTTATCTGCTTTCATTTTCACGCCTGATACAATTGTATTCTGATTGAATTTAGAATTTTCATCTAAAAGCGTAGGACAATCACGGGATAGCAGTGAAAATTCCCCCTCCCCTTTTATTCCCTCAAACATGAACAAATTCATTCCGATTCGGTATACGCAGAGTTACGTGTTTGTTCTCTTTTGATGTGACTTTTCTTAAAACTAGATTTTTTTCCCAGTGCTTTTATGCCGCAAACTATTGACTCCCGTTATGTTATTGAAAAAAAAGAAAAAAACAAATTCGCATTCCCTTTCCTAGTCATTCGGTGTGAATTAATTTTGACTTTCACGAATGCTAGTATGTTCTCGATTTTTAAAATCAAGAGTTTTTACAATTTATCGATTATTTAAGATCACACAATTTCTTGAAATCGTTAAGAAATTGTGTGATCTTAGTCTACAATAATATTTGAAAATCGCGCTAAACCATCGTACAGGGAATTCTTTTGAATACTTTTTGCGCATTTTTAAAATTATGCAAACATTCACGTAATGTGGGTTAAGATTATTTGCTATGAATTCTTTTAACTCATCATGTCGGAAATTTCAGCTTTGATAGCATAAATCAAAACATTATTGCACTTATAACATAATAAATAAATCAATACTTCCAAATTTAATATTTAGATGGAGCATTTTTGAGCTGAAAGCTTTCTCTTCAATTGAATGAAAAAAATGCAGAGCTTCTGGCTTTTTGGGCACTGATATGGTGAGAGTTTTAACTTTTTTTTTTTTATCAAATTTTCTAGATTTTCCGAAGTCGATTAAAAACTGTTCGCTGCATGATTATTTACATTTTCACTAACTGCTCGCAGCTTCAAGTTTTGTATTTTAATTTCTCTTTCAATTTGAGTAATTTAATTCTAGCTAACTCGATTTCAGTTCGTAAAATATTTTACTCGTTTGATCTGATGTGATTAGATTAACCACAACTTTCACAAATTTACTTATTTACACATGAATGTGATTTTTTAAGATAAAGATTTTATATTGACAAATCATTATCAGGTTACTTTAGTAATACTTAATATACTTTACTCTTGCAATCAGTGAGTTGATCATTTTTGATTGGCTTAGTTATTTCGAAATCATAAAATGGCTTGGTTAGGAAATGTTAAAAAAATATTTACAAAATTTCTGAGCTGGACTGTACGATCTTCGAAAATTTAAAAATAGTTTAGTTAAAACGGTTAATCGCAATTCTGAAGAATATGAAGAAGAGTTTGTGAAGGAATTATCAAATAATATTGTAATACAGAGAATGAAAGACAAAAAGGGTGTTGAAGAAGAAATACGGAAATATGAGTTCGAATTGAAAAAATTACAAACTATACGCGTGATGATGTATCACAACCTAATTAAATAAGACCAAGGTATAATATAAATTCAGTTATGCGAAGCTCTGATGATAGAGAAAATTATATTAGCCACTATTTATAATTTTATTTGAGAGCCAAGCAAAAATAATTTAAAAGTCAGATTGGGTTTCTGATCTATTTTAAGTCTTTTATCTTATGAGATCAAACTAATTATCGCTAGGGAACTGGAAGAAGAGACTGAAGACTGTAACCATGCTAAAGTGCTACTTTTGGAAAAATTTAAGGTTAGCCTTGAAAGTTTCGCCAAATGTTTGTTAAACATCAAAGAAAGCCCGAAATACCTTGGAAGGATTTTGTTTTTGAAATACAGAATTATTTCAAAGAATGGATATTGGGATTAAAAATTTCAACGTTTGAACAACTTTTAGGTCTTTTGGTAACCTATTAACGTAAACGCCATGTATCATCTGATGTTCGGCAGCATTTCTTTGATGAATGGGTAGAATTTATATCTCCTTTTGATCCAGCGCATTAATTGGATATTAATGAAACTGTTCGTGATATTAATATTGAAAATCGAGTTCAGTGCCAATTAAAGAAAAACTTTAAAAAAATTAAAACAATCAAAGGGCGAAATCTGAATCTGAATATTTTCTGAAAATAGAATGAAAAACAGTACAGATTTTGATAGGTGAAGGAAATTGCAACGTTATGAATGCGGCTCACAACCATATTTTTGACTTCTTTTTCTGAAACTGCTCGAAGAATGACCCAGATTACATCCCCAGCGGCCACACCAGATCAATTTTTGCAACGTGCGAAACCTTCTTGGTCTACTGTACCACAAAAACACATCCAAAGTCTCTTTGAATCAATGCTAAAAGTGTGGCATAGGTGATCTCGATCAATAACGGCTAGTCTTGTAAGGAACCATACTTCACACAAGTCCATAAATTTAATCATTTGATAGTTGGTCAAAATGGTATCTACAAAATAAAATGAATTTTGTATATATTCAGCATGACTAGAGACAAATTGACAAATTTGCATAATTTAATTAGTTTGTTCACTCAATGCAATTTATGTGTTCATAATAACATTTCTCTTTATGGGAAAAATTTTGAAGACTGGTGCAGGAAAATGTGTGTGTGTGTGCATTATTTCAATTGCAGAAATATACTTGCTATTTGTTATCAGAGGTCCTTTGTTTTTTGAGTGAGCCATCATATCTTTTGAATAAAGCCAGTCATTTTGTTTTTCCATTCAGAAACCGAAAGTGAATGGTTTGCCATAAATTGTACCGAAACTCTGAAACGAGCAGGAATTTTTGTTTTTTTATCACTCTTGTGAAAAATAAAGGCGGAAGGATACATCTCCCTAACAATGCAGCCTCTTCACCGCTGTGCTGTGCCGAAAAAGGGGAAAAAATCGAATTCTCAAAAGTACTCAAGAAATCTTGAGAGCTCTGGGCATGCCATAGATAAATGTGTATGGACTTCTACCCTTTTTCCTCTCCTTGCTTTTTGAGCAATATATCACATTCGTCCCGTCCGCCCAACCCCGCCACGTCATCTGCGTGCATCCAATGAAAGTCTGTTCTGCGTTTTGAAAAGGAGATTGTTAGATTTTATGGGATATCTCTGCGCAGCCCTTGAAGAGGATATGAAAATATTGAAAGGGATTTTTTCAAAACTTCTTCAAGGAAAAGGAACACATAGAGAAAAACGATTGCCTCGCCATAGTGATTTTTCCACCACTCATTTGTGTCCAAAGAAAAAATGCGTCTGGTTGAAGGTTTGCTCTGGATTTTTTCTTTCTGTATTACACCAGTGCTCAATAAAAAAGAACGCGTCGCCATATTATTTTTGTGTAATTTTGCCTACAAGATATACGATTTTTATTTAGTCAGGAAGCTGAAAAATACTTAAAGTACGTATTCTGCATGGACTGTTATCGTTTTATAAAATGGCAGCCACTACTAAAGAATGACAAAGTAAAAGTGATTCATTTCAGAAAAAAATCGAAATGAAATGAATTCGAGCAACTGGGCTTGCTTTCAACATTATTCTTTAACAACCATTTTGTTTCCAGAAGAATTAATTTAATAATTTTTTTGTTTTCATCTCAGCGTAACTGTTGCGTAGTTACAAATTGCAATACTCCGAAACATTGCTACTTTGCGAGCAGCGAACACAAGGAATACAGCATTTTTTTATTTGTTTCTATTACTATGGGTAGGGGAAAATCATTCATTTAAAGCAAAAAGAAAGAATGTTTCCGCTTTTATTAAAAAAACAAACAATAATAACAATCTTAGCCAAAGCCGATTTGGCTTTGGCTAAGATTTTAAAGAAAATCAAGATTACGAAAAATCTACAAAATAACAAAAAGAATTGACAAAATTAAAAAGGAATTTACAAAAGCAAAAAGAATTGTTGCCACAAACACTTTTGTAGATACTTTCTGATTATAAAATAATTGAACCTTTTCTATATTTATGCACGGTATTTAAACTGAATTTGGAATTATACAAATAAATAAAATACTAGCATCAGACTATAATTGCTTAAAAATTTATGTCAATTTTAGATTTTTTTATTGTATTGAGGAAGTTATTCTCCCTTTTGAAACTAAGAGATTTAAAGCCAAAATTAGATGGATAATTTATTGCTAGTAGAGTGTATGCCAGGTAAATGTAGTGGGTAATACACATTTCTCCATTTGTAATGCAACGTGAACTGAACTGTTTCTTTCAAGTAGAGTCTATGTCTGTTTATGTTAGGTAATGAGAAATCGGTGGCCTGCCTGGTTAGGGCATCGTTCTCATTATCGGAAGGTAGTGCGTTCGAATCAGGGCTTAACCGAAGATTCGCTGTGTTCTCAAGTGAAATGATACCTCTGGGGTGGCAAGCCAATTATTAGGAGTCTTTTGCTTGATCCCTGCATCAAAATCATGAGGACTCCACTCGGCTGCTTCTGTCTAATTGATAGAGCTCAACTCAGAGGGCTACAGGTACAGGGAAGCATGTTGATGCAGAAACGACTATATCGGGTGATGAAATTCTCAATTTGTAACAGGATGCGATTCGACTTTCGGAAAAAGTTTTAATGGATAGAGGGACAGTAAAAAGAAGGAGCCCCGGCAACTCGCAAATACATTTCTCCCACGATATATGTGCATAATAAAAGCAAACACAAATGTTAATTTAACGTTATTCAATGATAGAGGAGATTCGTCGGGATTTTTTTTTGTGCCAAGCAATTATTTGCTGTTGCAGGCTGGAGTCACAGCATGTGCTAAAAGCATCCAAGTTCGAGTGGTTTCTTCACAGCCTAGTGTTAAGTGTTACGTTGCAGCCTGGAAATTTTTCGGATTTCCTCTCTCGTCTGAATGCGCAAACTATCTTTGGGAGGTCCTCCGGCTCGACAACTTACGCTGTGGATATTAAAACTTAGAGGCCGTTATCACGTGTTATTGCAACGTGGGTGTTTGGGGATTGCCTAATGGCAGTTAAGGATGCTGTATCAAATCCTAAGGCGACGGGCAGTTGCAGTGAGGCGCTCTTCAAAGCGAAAGACCTCTCGTTTGTTCCTATTCATTGCTGAACAACAGGAGATGGATATCTTCTCCTGCTGCTGAACAACAGGAGAACGTCCTTCGGGCTTAGTATTTTCCACGTTTCCCCCTTGCACCAGGTAAGTGTGGACTTCCTGGAATGCAATGCCTGCTGACAGAAACAAAACTTGCCGCGGTATCAGTGGTTGAAATCTTTCCGAACGCCGCTACTACAGTACCAACAACGTGGTATACTTGTACTGTGTGTTATGTATTTTGTATTTATCAAATTTAATAATAAGGTCAGTTAAAATTATTCTCATTATCTATCTATCTATCAATCATACGTAAATAATGATACAAATATTTAACTATCAACCAGCAATTTATGGATTGAATGAGGAATAACTGAGTAGGATATGCATTCAATTTTATTAAAAATATAAATAATGCTTGATAAATATATGTAATCAAGTGCTGCATTTAAAATTATTGTAAGGAATTCATTTGTAGTATTCTCATTAGTATGTGTTTGTGAACCTTAATCAATTATCCAGCTCAGTAACTTTACTTAGAAGAAATAAACTGTAAATGATGATAAATATAATTTTAACTCTAAATAAAATATGTAATGAATAAAGAAGTGTACGCTTGAAGTATAAATGAACTTCTTATTGTAATACATTAATGAATCCAATAATTATTCACATGGAAACTTTTCATCCATTACTGAATTAGCAGACACTTGAAGTGAAGATATGTACGTATTCAAACTGTTAGGTTTTTGAAGACGTGGTGAGGGCGAGCAGTGACGATGAGAGAAACTGTTATCGCTCCGTTGCAGGGAATAAGGTTAAACCTCCCGCAATTTTCCAACAATTTCTGCAAATTTCAGTAACAATGTGCCTAAACGTTAAAAAGAAAAGAAATAGGGAAGGTATGTGAAGAAAGAAAACTCTCTCCTTTAAAGTACAATGATATGCACAACTTTGGAATTAATCAATATCTTATCAGAACATCCCATGCGAAAACAATGGATTAACATTAATAATATAACACATAAATAATAAAATAAATTTTCTGATTTGTGTGTGTACCGTAGCTTTTATTTTCAGTAACTATAAAAGAATATATATATATATATATATATATATATATATATATATATATATATATATATATATATATATATATATCATAAAGCCCATAGGCCATATGTTATGGTTTGTGAAAACAGAGATATAAATGTGATGATATAAAATTACTTGCAGCAGAGTTGGAGATAATGATAAATTGAAATTACTACACCATAAACAATAATTTTAGTTTATTATTATCTTAAATAACATAAAGCAGTGAAAAGTTTCGGAATGATTTTTCTAACTACCACTTTATCAATTTATTTATCATTATATTCTCAGGTCTATGCTTTCCTTAAAATTCACACAATGCCTAATATTCAAATATGATATCCTAATGAACAAACGTCTGAGTTTATTACTGGAAAACTTTTTGATTTAACCCAGATAAGCCTACTGTCCTATATTCTACTGTCCTAAATATGGACAGTAGGCTTATCTGGGTTAAGTTGAATTTCAAAATTATTTTTTGAGTTGGAACGCAGGTTTCAAGATTTCAGTGCTATTCAAACACAATTGGATATTTTGACCATGCCTTTCAACATAAATCGTGAAGCAGTGAGGTCAGATTTGCAGCTACAATAAATTGAGTTGTAATCTAACAATTATCTCAAGCAGCTATTTTTAAATATGCTAAAGTTAGAGTTTCATAAATCGTTACCGAAAGTAAGTTTCCCAAATTTAATATCTTATGCACAGAAAATCATGCTATGTTTGCTTCATGTTACATATGTGTACAAATGTTTTCAACTATGAACCTTAGAAAGAATCATTTTAGAAGTAGACTGACAGATAAGCATTTAACTTCGTTTTCTTGAATCAGTACATCTCACTTCAAACCTCAATATAACGAACTTTTACCAGAGAAATCGTAATTCCACTCATCTCATTAACATATTTAAATTGTAAAACTAGTTTATTGTATTTGAAATTTTAGAAAATTTATCTTGGCCTGCCAACCTTTTTTTTTTCGATTTTTGGCCCACGACCGAAAAAGTATGCCCATTCCTGAGTTAACTATTTGTTATTTTGTATGATAATTTGCAAAATGTAACCAATCAAACATTTTTTACTAAGATTGGGTTTATTACTGGTTCAATCTTTTTTCTGTAAAAACAAATTATGAATCAAAATTATTAAGTTGAGATAGTTATAAAGTTTTAAATAAAACAATAAACTGAAATTAACTATCATTCCATCTGTTTCATATTTTGTAAAGAAAATTTGTGTTCCTGTTTATTCACTAGGTATCCTCTTCCATGTTCAAATGAATCGTAAGATTTTGGTAGTATGTGTTAAATTTTTATAAATTCTGTCGCATTCGAAAGTCATGAAGAATTTCTCTTAATGTCTATGTTGACCCTCTCGAAATATAGAAATGTCTGTGTAATCACTCGTGTTTCAAACAAAATGAATGAATGTTTAAAATAAAATGCACACGAGTTTAAAATTTGCTTTTTTTATGTATCATAAGTTTGAATTTTATTAATTGCTTAATCAAGAAAATGAAATTAAAATTTAATAGAAGGTATAAAGATAGTGTGACACTTCACCCTCTCTCTCCCTTCCTTTCCGAAAGCGCTCCTGGCGGGGAGAAGGAAAAACAATCAGTTAGGCTATTGTTTTCGAACTCGCAACATGTGCTTTAATCATCCTTTTCATTTTGTGTTTCTGTGTGTATTGTGTGTAACTAAACTTTGAATGATTAAATTATTGTTACACTAAAGGCTGTTTTGATTATACCCACAACCACCGGACACATTGGCGCCCAACCGCTTTTCAAAATTTTAGCCTTTATTACAAACAGAGACCTATTCTAAGTTATCGAAAACAAAAGCTTGGCTCATGTTTTATTTCAGGCGAATCGAATCAAATCTACTCTGAGTATATGATCGAATAGTAAGTCCTGCATTTCCTGTGTTACTTGAACAGTATTTTCATCCTGAAAAACTGATTTCAAGGTATAGTTGGTTTTCATCCCGAAAACAAAAGTCATTAGAAGGTACTGTGATGTTCATATTTTTTCTTAAATTTGAAAGTGTTATTATAAAATAATTTAACATGTGTGATCAATTTTAAAAAGAATCATAACTACTATTAAAATTGCTGATCACAGTTTAATAAAAAAAAAACTAAATTTAATTGTTAGTTTGATACTCGCTTTCTTTTCTAAAGTTAGTGATAGACATAAACAAAAGAAAGAGATAGCTTACTCATCGTTTTCTGAATGAACAGTGTCCTTGAAAATAAAATATTGTTCTTAAAAGTTATTTGTCTTTCTTCATTTCGAATAGCATTTGAAATAAATCATTTTAATATTATTGTGTTGAAATTGTATTTTAGAAGCCTTCCCGGCAAACCAGAAATTGTTAATTCATGGTGTGTGTTCTAAATTAGAACAAATATTCTATTTGATATCAAACAGTATTTGCCAAATCCTTGGTAATGTTTACATTTGTGTTTTCGCTCAGTCTAAAATACATAAATAAATTAAAATTTTGAAAATAGCATTAGCTTAAGATGTGTATTTTTTTTCCTATTTCACATGGAATTAAGAATTGTTTGATTTTTTTTCTTTTTATTTGAAAGGATAGATTTTTTGTCATCACGATTTGAAATATATAAATGTATATTATTTTATTTCTGAAAGAATATTAAAAAGGTTTTACGAAACACAAATATATTGTATGTATGATTGATTGTTTCATGAAAGTAATGTAGTTTTCAATGTATTCACATACATTCTAATTATTGAATTTTAATTGATAAATTAAATATTGCTAGAACTTGTGAATATTGAATATATTTTAGTGTTCATTTAGAATGATTTCGTGTTATTGATTTTGATCAACAAAATCTATATAGTGTTATTTTTACATGATTCATTTTAGAATAATTGAAGTTACTTTCGATTATAGAAAACAATACTCATAGGTGTTATTTGCTGTTGGAATACTTATATAAATTGAGTTCAAATTATATTTTATTGATTGCTATATACTGTAACAGAATAAATGGTACAAGAGTTTTAAACTATAGTAAATTGTTTTTGCAATTTAAAATGAAATCGAAAGTGTTCATTAAGTGAACTGAATATACGTATATGTGTAAAATTATGTTATCATAAGTAATATTTGTCATAAGTAATTATTGTTTTTTCAATAATCAAATAAGATTTTTACATTGTTATTTATTTTAGTGATTGAAATTTGATTTCTTGGTAAATTTTCATAATTGATGTGTAAGACTGTGAATTTGGTTTTCACTTATTAATTATTCTATTTACAATTGTTATCACAAAAGTTGGTTTAAGGGTGTTTTGCATTAAACATTTCTAGTGACTTTTACAATTTTAAAAATGTGTCAATGATTAATATGTTAAAATTACTTTGAACTATAGTTTTATTCTGTAGTGGAAATAAACTTAGTAAAATTATTTTAACCAATTTAAGTATAGTGAGTTTAAATTTTGCTAAGAATTGTAAGATATTTACAAGAACCATTGTGTTTTCATTTATCCTCAAACTTTAATAGACATTAATACTTTCGAAATTGGAAACTTTCTACGATAGACTTAAGATGGCATATCTCGCAAAAGGTCGAAAAGAAGATTTGATATTGTTGGCTGAGGAATTGGGCTTGGATACTGGGAACAACTTGAAAGTAATCCAGCTAAAGGATTTAATCGTCAAATCTGACAAGTATGATGAGGAATTAACGAAAAACTTATTATCCAGTATTATTGAAGAAAGAGTATCAAAAGAAGAGCAGGAGAGATTAGCAAGTGAACGTATAACACAAGAAAAACAAATAGAGGAAGCCAGAATAGAAAAAGAAAGAGCCCATGAACTTGAAGTTCTCAAGCTACAACTTGAAGTCCAAAAGTTGTCTTCGCTATCGCCGGTATTACCCATTCAATCAAATGATCTACCAAAACTTGAGTTAAAAAAGTTAATTCCTAACTTTAATGCAAAAGAAGACGACATCTCTTTATTTCTCAATCTTTTTGAGAGACAGTTAAAGTTTCTAAAGATTCCTGAAAATCAATGGATCGCTTACCTAGTTGGAGTTCTTCCAAGTGATGTGACAAAAATAATCGCCCGTGAGCCAGAAGAAAAAGCTGAAAATTACAAATATATAAAAGAGATCTTGTTAAAAAGATTCAAATTAAGCGCTGAACGTTTTCGTCACCTGTTTGTGACACATAAAAAGAATCCGGATAGTACATGGAATGACTTTTATTTTGAAATTCAAAACTATTTTGAAAATTGGATAAAAGAAGGAAAAGTAGACACGTTTGAAAAATTGAAAGACCTTATGATAACCGATCAGATCAAGAAAAAATGCCCTCCTGAATTTAAAGAACACTTTTTGGATGAATGGGGTGACATCACTTCTCCAACTGATTTGGTAGAAAAACTCGATGCATACGACAATCTACGTCACAAAGCTAATAAAGAAAGACCATCAGTCATCAATACGAAACAATTCCCCAAAACCAGAGAAGAATATCCCAGATTCAACTCTGTTGAAAAAAACGTTAAAGGCGGAAAATTCGACCAGCTTAAGCAGGACAAACCTTCTCCCGTTTTTTGCTATAATTGTCGTACGCCTGGCTATATTAAATCAAACTGTCCGAATTGTTCCAAATCTGAAAAGAATCCCGCTCGTTTTCACAGTATAAAGTTGAACAGTCTCTCAACATCCAACCAGATGGCAATATTAAATATAAACATCAATGGAATGTGGGGTACAGCCTATGTGGACACGGCTGCAACTCATACTATAGCTGGTGAAACTCTCTACCACCTTCTTAGAGAACAAGGAATACATTTCCAAAAATCAGTCCTCGACATAACTTTAGCAGATGGCAGCCATTCAAAAAAGGAAGTACATAAAGCCTTCGTTAAGGTCTGGATACAAAGAAGAAGATTTTCAATACCAATTTTTGCTATTCCAGACGCACAGAGAAATAATACTCTACTTGGAATCGATTTTATAGAGAAAACAGGGATCGTTCTAAATCTTAAAGAACACTCGTGGCACTTTAGTGATAGACCGCATAAAACTTTCTCATTTGCAAAACTCGATGTTCCAGTGAATTGTGGTTCACTCCAACCAGATTCTCAAGATCATTCCTCTGAAATTGAAAAAAATACTAATCTAACGAAACAGTGGGAAGATCTATCTGAAGACAATTCCTTCATAAACTTAAATACCACTCTTCCAGAAAATTCTTTTATACTTCAAACAGAATTTGCAAAACAATGTTCTAATTTCATTGGGACTAAGAGTGATGAAAACTCAATGTTCCTTCGATCAGATGAAGGGGAAAATCTCAACTCCAACCAGAGGAGACAACTTAATGCTTTGTTGAAGGAGTATGAAAATATCTTCCAACAAGGGGGAGAAGCAACAACTTATATCGAACACCGAATCGATACAGGGGATTCAGCTCCAATTGCTTCACCTCCCTATCGACTCTCTCCAGCCAGAAAAGATATCTTGAGAAAGGAAATTGAAAAGCTTCTTGCCTTAGGGATAATAGAAGAATGCGATTCAGCATATGCATCACCAGTAGTGCTCATACCTAAACCAAATGGTGAATTTAGACTTTGCATCGACTACCGTAAGCTCAATGCTGTCACCAAATCAGATCCATATCCGTTACCACGAATGGATGATCTTCTGCACAATGCTAAACAAACCTCTTTTATGACCACTATAGATTTGCGATCTGGTTATTATCAAATTAATGTACGTCCGCAGGACAAAGACAAAACTGCTTTTGTATGCCAACTTGGTGTCTTTAGGTTCAACAGAATGCCTTTCGGACTTAAAGCAGCACCAGCTACATTCCAGCGTCTAATGGACATTTTTCGAAATGGACTAAAGGTTAATACGCTTGCTTACTTAGATGATATCATAGTATTGTCTCCCACTTTCGAGAGTCACATCCAAGACTTACGTTTAGTATTTGAAAGACTCAAGCTGTTTAATTTACGAGCTAATCGTGAGAAATGCAATTTTTCTTGTGCCAAAGTTAAATACCTTGGGCATTATATAACCAACTCCGGTATTGAGGTAGACCCAGCTAAAGTGGAAGCAATTATTAGTATTCCCTCCCCAAAGAATGTAAAACAGGTGCAATCATTTTTGCAAACATGCAGCTGGTATAGACGCTACATTCCTCAATTTGCTGAGATTTCTTATCCCTTAAGCAATCTCACTAAAAAGCGAACTACTTGGATGTGGGGTGAAAAAGAGCAAAGTGCATTTGAATTTCTTAAGAAATGTTTGATTTCACCACCAATTTTAAAACAAATGGATGAATCAAAACCTTTTGTAATAAGATCAGATGCGTCAAATTATGCTTTGGGAGCTGTCTTACTACAAGGACAAGGTCCTGAAGAGCACCCGATAGAATATGCAAGCCGTTTACTGACGTCGGCTGAACGTAACTATTCCACAACCGAAAGAGAAGCGCTTGCAGTGATTGGGCCCTTGAGAAGTTTAGAGGATATATCGAAGGTTCAGAAGTTACTGTAGCATCTGACCACCAACCTTTAAAATGGCTCTTAAGCCTCAAATCTCCCACAGGTCGTCTTGCAAGATGGGCATTGCAATTACAATCTTACAACCTTAAAATAGAATACATTCCGGGTAAAGCGAACGTCATTGCTGATATGCTTTCCCGCCCAAATTGTGTACATGAAAGAGCAACCTGCGAAATCTGCACAATTATCGTTGATTTGCCCGCCAAAACAGCAAGCGATCTGCGTGCAGAACAAATGAAGGATGGCGATGTAAAGAAAATAATAGATAGTTTTGAAAGTAATTCAAAAGACGAAAATTTTGCAAATTGGACTCAAAGAGGTTATATTATGAATCAAGGTGTACTATATCATTATTCCGAAGATTGTGACTCGGAGGAGGCACAATTAGTAGTTCCTAATCATGAGCGTGAAAGAGTACTGAAAGAACATCATGATGCTGCAACAGCAGGCCATTATGGTGCAGATGGTACATATCAAAGAGTTTCTAAAAGATATTATTTCCCAGGAATGCGAAAATATATTACAAACTATGTTAAAAATTGCCTTGATTGTAATAGGTTCAAACCATCAAATCAAAAACCTGCAGGCTTATTGAGAACTCCAATCTACTCACAACGTTTTGAAACTTTGGCAATCGACTTGTTTGGTCCCTTGCCTGAGTCCCCAGAAGGGAAAAAATGGATTTTCATTGTGGAAGATACTGCAACAAAATGGGTAGAACTTTTCGCACTGAAAAACGCTACCGCGAGAGAGTGTGCTACTGTGTTGATGGAAGAAGTATTCCTGCGTTTCGGAATTCCAAGAAGACTGATAAGTGACAATGGTTCACAGTTTGTCAGTGCAGTTCTTCAACAGGTTTGTCATCTTCTTGACATAAAACAAATACTTACTCCAGTTTATTGCCCACAAGCTAATCCTGTTGAGCGGAAGAATAGAGATCTCAAACCGAGATTGGCAATTTTGGTTGGAGACAAGCACACTGAATGGGTACAAAAACTTCCGACAATACGTTTTGCATTGAACACAGCTGTATGTGACTCGACAGAACACACGGCTGCGTTTCTACAATTCGGAAGAGAACTTAGAACCCCTGATGATATCCAACATGATTTGCGCACAGTTATTCACAATGACAACTTCGTAGCGGAAATAACTCCATATTTGAGAAAATTTGCAAATATTTCAAAAGAGATTAAAGACATTGTTGAACAAAAACAAGATCAAAGGAAGAAATATGCTGATCAGGATAGAAGAAAAGGTCACCAGTTCAAACCTGGAGATCAAGTATGGGTAACCTTACATCCTCATAGCAACAAAGCAAAAAAGATAACAGCCAAATTTGCAGCTCGTCGAGATGGACCGTATATTATACTTGCACAGCGTTCTCCAACAAGCTACGAAATTGCCAGCCTGGACCAACCCAATATTTCTCTTGGAGCCTATCACACATCTGCTTTACGTCCATGCCTAGAAGCCCATAAAACCTCAAATGTGCCAACAAATCCTATTAAAAGAAGGGGTCGACCTCCTAAGACACCTGAAACAAAAAACTTGCCAAGAAGTAAGCAACCGTCAAACTTTTCGCCTGGCTACTCGTCGAGACGACTTCGCAGCCAGAGGGGGAGCCTGTGACACTTCACCCTCTCTCTCCCTTCCTTTCCGAAAGCGCTCCTGGCGGGGAGAAGGAAAAACAATCAGTTAGGCTATTGTTTTCGAACTCGCAACATGTGCTTTAATCATCCTTTTCATTTTGTGTTTCTGTGTGTATTGTGTGTAACTAAACTTTGAATGATTAAATTATTGTTACACTAAAGGCTGTTTTGATTATACCCACAACCACCGGACACAATAGTTAATTTTTTATAAAAAATTATAGCCATATTTTTATCATATTCGAATCATGATTGCAAGATGATGATTATGTGTGTATGTCGGGCTGTAATTAATCCTAATTCTAAAAACACAATGTTTGTGGTTATGTTCATATAAAACATTGTTTATAAAAATGTATCCCAAACGGTACGCTAATTTTAAAATTTGATAAAGATTCAGTTGCTTAAAAAATCTTGCATAATAATATATTACTCTTAATTTTTGATTCATTTGAGCATATCATTTTTCTTGGGGCAAAGCAAAAATTCAAATGAATTTATGATTAATATTTTAAAAATTATTTCACATCAATATTATTGAATAAACTGCTTTAAATATGAAGGAAAATATTTCTCCTGTGAGTTAAAACTTCCAATTGAATAAATACATATGATTTGTTTTATAAACTTTCCGGCAGAATAAAAATGTGCAGTTCGATACAATGTGTAATATTTAAAATTTATATTTTTACTATGCGTAATGATTATTTTGCTTCATATACCAAAATTGGAAGATGATTTATTATTTTATAAATAAAAATATTGATATTTGGTGTTTGTCAATTATAAGCATGTTATAAAATAATTTATTTTCCAAAATTTTAATAAATTTAGACAAAAAAATTGTTAATAAGTTATTTTTTATTTTTTGTTTGTATATACTAATATTTTATAAAAATATTTTGCTCACACCTGTGCTGTCTTTAATTTTTCTATTTAATGGTTTTCACAACTTGGCAAATGAGCTTAATTAGATTATTTTGCTATATTATGCTATAGTACATGAATTTATTATTTAAAAATCTTCTAAATATTATGTATAAATAAAAAATTTATATAATTTGTTATCGAATAATATATATTTAATTGAAATGTAACATATATTTATATTGAAAGTTTGGTTATAAATATGTAAAGTTATTGAAATATTATGTCTGTCACGTTCCTCACTCTATAAAACAAGAAGTAAAACATTTTTATGAATTTCTTAAAGTGTAAAAGTTATTATAAATCATTAAAAATGAACATTTTTTACAATGGCTTGTTGCACATGTTAAAATTAAATGGTAGAAGCAAATGATAATAAGTAAGGATAGTAAAAGCAAATGATAGTAATATCATTTGCTTATACTATAGTATATAAATAGTTTATGTAATGAAATTTGAACTGCATTCATACATTTATCAGTAAATCGGTTATAATGAACATCTAATTCATGAAGGAAAATTCTGCCGATTGCATTTGAAGAATCTTTTAATAAATATTTTAGTCCAAGTTGAAAATTAAATACATTTCTCAAAGTTCGCTTCACATTCGCTTTGCGTATCGCTCGCAAATCGTGTACTACTGATCCAACACACACACACACACAGATATATATATATATATATATATATATATATATATATATATATATATATATATATATATATATATATATATATATATATATATATATATATATATATATAAATGATTCCAGGTTTATTCATACATGAATAAACCTGGAATCATTTTTGCTAAATTTCTTAATATTATACTAAACAATATTGTTAAATCAGAAGCCACTTGGATCATCAATAATAATAAACCTATTTTGGATTTTTTATCAAAAAATTATATTTATTGTATTAATTCTTTTGACTATAAAGACCTTTTTACTAGTATTCCCATAGATAAATTAAACGATGTATTACACCTTTATTATCAGGATTATAGAAACTTATTAAATATTAATTTTGATTACTGGAATAATTTAGTTAAAATGTGTATTTATAATAATTTTATATTTAATGGTGAAAATAATTTTATTCAAAATTGTGGAATTCCACAGGGATCCAACTTTTCTAGCACACTAGCAAATTTATTTTTACATTATTTTGAAAAAAAAACTTCTTTTATCAATATCCTTTTGCTTTTCGATTCATAGATGATTTCATTATTTTCAACAATTTAAAATTTGAAGATATTTCTAAAACTATTTACCCTGAAGAACTTTCTCTAATTAAAACTAATTTATGTGAAACTAAAACAGAATTTCTGGATTTATTTATCACTATTGATAATTCCACTACATATATAGACATTTTCGACAAAACTAATCAATTTAATTTTCATGTTAATAAGTTAATTTCTTGGAACTCCAATATTTCTTTAAAAATATACAGAAACATTATAATTAATGAGCTTAATCGCATTTATATAATCTGCAACAATTATGAATATACTAAAAATCAAATTAAACGCCTAATAGCTCACCTAAAAAATAACAATATTCCAATTAATTTTATTTTAAAATATGTAGGAAGTAGGGAATCGCTTGTAAGATTGAAGTAATGCGTAGTTTTTATAACTACAGAAGGGCCACCCAAGCATTGAAGTTCTTACAAGAATCCTGAAAACACCTACATATATACACTTTATTTTATACATAACTAAAACTTAAATCCCCTTTAATACACTTTAACTTTCTAAACCACTTTAACTTTTGAATTTAATAACTTCTGGCAATATTTCTTCATTCTAATTTCAAATTTACTTTTGGCAACTTCCTATTATATATAAATTCAATCTGATTTACTGGCACTTGTATTTTGTATTTTCTACTGTATGTATTTTTTACTGTATGTATTTTTCTACTGTACTTTTGGTTAATCTATTGAGTATTTTCATCTAGTGGGTATTTTTAGTTTTCTGCATATATATTTATCTTTTCTACATATATATCTAGTCTAATTTTTAACTAAGTTCTTTTAATACGAACACTCTTCGGGGGAATTGCTCGAAGATTTTTAGACATTTGTCCTTAGAGCATGTCAGAAAAGAGTGTTCATTTTTGCATAGCTGACCATCTCCCTCCTGATGAAGACGTGGTCCCTATGCCTTCTTGTCTTTTGCTTCATATACTTTAGTATCTTTCCAATTTTATATTTCTGATTTCAACTTTCTTCA
This sequence comes from Latrodectus hesperus, assembly GCA_037975125.1. Classification (NCBI taxonomy): domain Eukaryota; kingdom Metazoa; phylum Arthropoda; class Arachnida; order Araneae; family Theridiidae; genus Latrodectus; species Latrodectus hesperus. The sequence goes on from CM075855.1 coordinate 19,219,415, forward strand.
TGTTTTATCTTATTTATATAGGCAAATCTTTCTTTAGCTGCTTTTGCGCTGGCTAGATTTCCTATTATGCATTGTAGTTCCAACATATTTTCAGTATTGTATTTATTACTTTATATTTATATATGTCTTTTCTTTATATTAATATATATATATATATATATATATTTATATATATATATATATATATATATATATATATATATATATATATATATATATATATATATATATATATATATATATATATATATATATATATATATATATATATATATATAAGGCGATTGAATAGCTGGACATTAAAACACCTCACAAAAGCTTTACTTCGTCAAGCTGTTCCTTACGCGTTGTCACAGTGGGAGAAAGGAATTGAACCTGAAAAGTGTTGAATTGAAGGTTCTTATTATTTGGCAGGTAGCTTAGAATTTTCCTATTATAGATTAATGCATTTCTACCAGTAATCTATGCATTCGAAACATGCAAAGCATTATTCTGCATTCAGAATAATCTGCATTTTTAGTTCCTACAGCATTCATACCTCCGTTTCTAGCAAAATATTTTGGATGTTACCTTAGAAATTTCATAAATTCTCATTTAAATTGCAACGTCGATAATCGACGCATTTTCACCCTTAAAGAAGTACATCGTTTATATTAAAACACATTAGCCAAATATCGTGATAAAATAATACATTATTCATTGCCCTGTGAATGCATATTTAAAGGTCGCAGTGGTCTGGTTAGTTAAGGGAGTCGTTCTCATTATTTGAAGGTTGCGAGTTCGAATCCCGGCTTTACAGAAGATCCGTCGTATTGACTAACGACAGCTAGGGCACGCTAAATATGTCGTGGTTGCAATGTCATCCAAGTGAAATAACACCTCTGGTTGCAGGCCAGGCAAGGTTGGTCCCTGCTGCAAAATCACTAAGACTCCACCCAGTAATTTTTCGTATATAAATTTAAAGGTTTTCTGTATCACACCTTTGATTTTATTGTTAATCGTAATTAAACTATACATGGAGCAAATATGAGATAGAATACAAAATTGATGCAAGCTTTTCAAAATTTTAAAATCGTGCCTAAATTTCAGTCACATGTCATTAACATATGAGTTAATTGTTTTCAAAAATGTTCAAGAGGCATGCAAGTTAAAATGAGAACCATTTAAAAAAAGTGTGAGTTTTATCTTTCCTTCTTAAATCATTCCAAAAACAGTTTATATTTTCCAAAAAAATTACTTAATTTTTATTTGAAAAATTATCTGTTATTTTTAAATTTACACATACACACTCATTAAACTAAATATTTTTCGTGTGTTATATGTAAAGTTAGCGCAATTTTTTTAAATCAGTTATTAACAACAGAAAATTATGCGAACAATGTGAATAATTGAAGAATATATTTCCACACGGATATTTATATGTAACACTACTGTATACCACGAATGAATTACGCATTCGTATGCATTAGGACGTGCACATATCTACGCTAACATATTTTAACACATTTTCTTTTATTGAGTACAGGAAGAGCATTCGTTCTTCCCGAGAGGAATATTACTCTGCTGCAAGTGTCCGATTGAAGCAGACATTCCAATCCTAGAAACGGAAGGGGAAAAAAACATTTCAGGGACCGCCCATTCCTGGTTTCCCCCTCTTTTTATCGATATTGCCAAAGTGAAAAATAGATGGATTCCTGTCTTCCTCAAATTGGGGCGGTTTCTTCCTGTTTCTTCTTTTCTTCGATACAAGTGGGGGAAAAATCAGAGATGCGCCATCCCCATTCCTTCCTCAAGAATTTTTCATTACTTCTACGGAAAACCTAAGATCTGTGCATTGATGGAAAGGATCGGGTTCAAAATCATCCATCCTGCATCGACACTTCATGATTCGATTTATTGTAAATAGAAGAAAGACCGCTTCAAACAGCAGCTGAAAACTGAATAATATATAAGATTTCAACATACTCATAAAATAATACCCGACTCTACGATGAAATGCTTGAATACTTCAATGATAGAGGATCCAGTGTTTTGAAAAAAAAAGGTATTCATACAAATAATTAAATATGATTACATGGACGAAGAATGATTGAATAGGCAGGAAATTGCAGGCAGGAATGATTGAACAGTTCCTCAAATTGCCTCAAATGCCTAATTTTTATTATAAAAATTTGTGTTTTTTGGATATTTAAATTTTAAACGTATGTTTATTATAAGAAATGCAAAGTTTTTGTAAGTTTTTGAAAAGAAAAAATAAAAGCCACTGTAAGTGTTTTTTTTTAAACATAAAGATTTAAACTTCTTCTAACTCGTAATCATAATACCTATCATTTATTTTACCTTTGTAATTTAATAGATAGTTATTTTTATTCATTTTATAACTGCTCTCTTTCAGATAAATCAGGATGACAAGAACTTAAGTAAAATTCTTTTTCATTATCGTTTACTTCTAGTTTTGCAATTAATGAAGATCCAAATTTTGTTTTGATTTTTTTCAATGATATCAAATTGTATTTTACCAAATATATCTCTCAATTTAAAAGTTTCAGGATATATGTTCTTTTTGATGTTGTTGAATTCTTCCATTTATGATATTTCATTTTATTAAATGATTTTACGTTTTCAAAAATATTTTCTGAAGATATATATTTATAATATAATAAGATGTGTTTCATCTACTAGATCAAGTGCTTTTTCTCTTATATCCTTATTTTCAACTTTTAAAACTAATTCTCTTATTTGATCAAAATATTTCATTATTAAATCATCAATTCCATATCTGTTACGTATTTAATTGATTTCAATTAGCTTGTTAATTAATTTTGAATTCTCTATTATTTTTTCACTAATATTTAAGTATTTTATTTCTTCCATGTACTACAAGTTATTTTTTAAATGGATTTCTTATATTGACAACATTTATATAGAGTACACATAGGAACAAATATTCTAGGACATATAGGTACATCAATATCAACAGCGGGTATATTTAATTCCTCAAAGATTTCTTTTTCAATTTTACCTCCTTTGTAAGCAAATGAACCACCAAATTCATCATATAAAAACTGAATTTAATTTTTAACATTTTCATTACTAATCCACAAAATTTTATCATCTGGATATCTTTTAAATCTTAGACGGTGAATTTCATGATTGCATTTACAAACGAATTCATTTCTTGGTCTGTTGATTCACAATTGGATGTAAATACTTGAATTGTTTCAGCAATTTGTTCTGTTAAATCTGTCCAACTAATTTCTCTGATAATTTTTTAATCTGGAAGAATAAATCCTTGAATATTGAATATCAATGTTATATCAGTAATTTTATTTTAAATGCATTTTTATAAAGCTTTTTCATTTACTTTAAAAATATCTAAAATATTAAAGATAAAAAAATTTTGAAGATATAAAATATTAACAATATAAAATACTGAAGATATAAAATAATAAAGATATAAAATACTGAAGATATAAAATATTTATGATACAAAATGTGATATTAATATCCAAAAGGTACAGTGTTATAATCATCCAAGATTTTACAATTATCAAATCCAAACATATCTCTTATTTGATTTAATACTTGAAATATCGATATTTTTTGTATTTTAAACTGGTTAATTTCAACATCTAAATAATCAGTTTTACCTGTAATTACTTTCATTCGATTATCAAAATCTAACATTGTTTCACTCTGATAAGACATTTTAAATCCTTTTACTTTCCATGTGCAGATACATCATTCAGTATAGATCCATAATCTTTACTAGATCCAGATATCCAATATTTCATGTATTTATCATTTCCAAGTTCATCTGTCCAATCTCCTAACAGACATCCTGTTTCAATATCTTTGGTTCCATTATCTATATAAACAACGCTATCTGTATCATAATATACAACTTTTTTCTTTTAATTTAATTAACATTTTATTTAATCGTATTCTAGCAGAGCTGGTTGTATATGCTGCTATATATATATTTGTGTTAAAGTTATTTTTCTCATATTGTTATCTCATTTTGTAACTCATTTCTACGCAATCATTATTAATAAATACCATGTTTAAATCTCTTATTGTATCATCTAGTATAATTCTATAGAAATCTTCAATCTCTATTACGTATTCAGTTTGTTTCATATTTTTTCGCTGTCCAAACTTTCTCCATGAAGAGTTCAAACATATTTTAGCTATAAATCTCAAACCTGGATTTTCTTCTATGTTTTTCAATTTTAAAAATAATTTCTCTTTAACTACCTTATATCAATTTTCATTCTCAAAATTATTTTTCCATTTATTACATGTTTCCAGTTTAATTTTTAAAAACAGTTTTACGTACTCTTTGAATAATTCATTTGATTTATTTTCAAAGTTCCAAATTTCATAAATATTCATTATTTTATATCCCTTTTTAACAGCTAATTTCATTTCATCTGTAGTCCAAGTACCTATAAAACATCTTTTGTTATCACTGTGTTTACATTCTGAATTTCTGACAACGTATAACAATCTTTACATTTCTTCTTATCAAGAGACGATTTAAAGAGTCTACAATGAATGGTTTCAGAACTTGATCTACAGAGTGAAAACAACAGTTTTTCTCCTTTATAAGGTAGTACAGGATTATATAATTTTCGAGGTGGTAGTATTTTACATTTTATTAAACCATACCAATTTTTATTACATTTTTCAGGGTTAAATATTTTATCAGGATGACCAACTGGATAATAATCAAAATAATTAATTGTTGGATATAAAGAAGTTACATCTAGGTATCTTCCTTTTTCATTCGTTTTAAATTCATATTTTAATTTAGTGGGTTCACATCTACCACCATAAAAAGCATCTCTAGGATTTAAAAGTTCCTTGAAATCTCTTTTCCATTCTTTTTTCATATCTTTATTACTGTCAAAAGCACATTCCCATTTAGTTATTAATTCCTGTACTTCTTTCATTATTTTCTTATTAATCTTTTTAGTTCTTTTATATAAATCTTTCATCAACATTTGATTTTTGAAATTTGTTTGTGTACCAGAAAATCAATTTTTACATCTATGCCAATAACAGTTATAGAATTGAAAAACTGTATTTTAATGAAATCCACCAATTTTATAAGTTTTATTTCCTTATTTAAATTTTTTCTCTCTTTCATTCAAAGCATGCTGAATATAAATATTTTCATTTTTTGAAATATAATCTAACCAAGCAATTGACTTTTTATTATATTGATCTTTATGAATTGCATCATTATCAATAGCTATAGTATCTATTTTCAAGAATTTATCTCTGTAAATACCCATGCATACACCTGCTAATGTTACATATTTAAAAGGATCTACATTTACAGTTTCTAAAAATAATCTTCTCAGTTCCAAGCATCCTTTTCTTAAAATATCTACATCTAACCTACAATATTTTATACTCTTTTTGAAAATCAAATGTTTCATTTTTATCAGAGCTATACCATTTATTAAAATTATTTCTTTCATTAGTAACCATTGTATCATATCCATAGTAATATTTATCAGGATATTTACCAACATATTTTTGATTATTTTTGGTATTAAAAAGATGTGGAAAAGTATCCTTTTGCTAATTCAGTTAATCCAAAAGTTTTTGGAAATTTCTTAAGTGGTATCATTGTGAAATTTATTGAATCAATAAATCTTATGATGTAAGCAGGAGAATGATTATAAGTTAATTTATTACCTTGGAATATAGTAAATACTTTGATGTTATTTTTGAAGCAATGTTTAGCTAAAAATTGAAAATCAAATCCTTTCCCATAATGAGCTAAATAGGTATATCCATAGTGATTATCTTTAAATAACCAACCACAATATTCATTTTCATTTTTAAATATTTTCTGTTTACCTTCATAATCATGACATATTAATAGATTAACTTCATGAATTCCTGTTTCTTGAATTGTTTGAAAATCAAATAGATATTTTTCAGTGTAATCAAGTCCACATTTTTCACACCAATATTTTTGATCTCGAATGAAAGTAGGACACTTCTGTTTACACATACCTCCTTTTGAACTCTTTTGTTTCATAAAGCATTTATGGTCATTTACTACCCATCTCTAACAATTTTTACATCTCAGTTCACTACATTTATGATCCTTACATTTTTTCTAAGCTACTTATATTTCTTTTACACTTTAAACATTTCCATAATATTTTACAAACATTACAACCTTTATTATCTTTCGTTTTATGATTCTATTACAGGATTTTTGGGTAGAGATCATTATTGTAATTACTGTAAAATAGGATATAAGAAATCTAATCGTCACAAATGTCCTTTGAAATGTAACAGATGTTTTGTTCAAAACTCTAAATGTAAAGGAGATGAAATATTTTGCAATAAATGAAATAGAAAATTTATAGGTAAAAAGAATATTTTGATAAAAATCCAAAGCCGTCTTCTGAGACACTCACTTTCGTGGTACAAGAGTTGTACCGCCGGGACGAAAAGGTTTTAAAGCAGGAAATGAATATATAGGCAGTGGTATAAACAAATTACATAAATTAACAATTAAAGTATGCAAAGGCTCTAAATCTAAAAAATTATATAATCAAATAATTGTTATGCTAAATAAACTTTTAAAAGAAGGAACATTAACAAATGATTATGTAAAAGAATATTATAAAAAATTTTTACTTTAAATAAATGTATGAACAAAAAAAGTTTTTTTGAGTGATAATCAAATTTCAAAATTAAAATCTGGACATAAAAAAGGAGAATTGCAAATCGATAAAAAGTAAAACTCCTAATTAATATTTACATCTTACCAATACACAAATCAATCAGATTGCAAAAGGTAAAAGAATTACAATTAGTAAAACTCAGTTACAAAAAACTGGAGGGTTTTTACCATTCTTGATTCCTATTCTAACGTCTTTAGGACTTGGAGCTTCTAGTGGTGCAGCAGGATGGGGTACTAAGAAAGTATTAGAAAAAATTTCTGGATCTGGGATTTAAAAAAATAAACGTTGTGGAAAGAGGGTTCATTTTCCCTTGGAATATCAAACAAAATAATAGAAGAAAATATAAAAAATGAAAAATGATTTAGAGGTACATTTACCATAGATATGCTACCTAAAAATATAAGAAAATTTGAAAACGGAATTATTAATTTAGATGCATCTACAGGTAGTGGAACTCTCTGGGTTTGTTATTATAATGATCCAATATATGATTTTGTAGAATATTTTGATCCTTTCGGAGAATATGAATTCAAAAAAATAAAATAAATAATTATCCTCCTAAAAAATATAATAAATTATTGAAAATCTTCAGGAAACGAAACTCGTTATAATTCTAGTCTTTTACAACAACCTACATCTGTAAAATGTGGTTTATATTGTATGAAATATATAACTGAAATAAATAAAGGTAAATCCCCTATGGATATTTTATATTCATTGACTCAAGAACCTAGTATATCTAATGAGAAAATTGTTACTTATAAATAAATGAAGTACTTCATTTTAGATTCTAAAAATGCTAGTAAATCAGAGGATTTTACAACTGAATATTCTAACCCTTTTAATTTTAAGGAAAAAGCTCTTCAGTAATTTTCTATGTTTATTTCTTAATAATATTTCAGACAAAAATAATAAATTTTCATATTTTGATGGTAAGAAATGGATTGATTTTACTATTCCAAATGGTCATTCTAGTATAAAAGGTTTGAATCGTTACATGATTAAATACTTTGGAAATGATCCTCCAATATTATTTGGAATTACAAAAGAAAGACAAAGATTTGCAATTGAATTGAAAGATCATTATAAAATTGATTTATCCAAAAGTGAATTGTACAAAATTTTAGGATTTTAAGCAAAAATATATGAAGATGCAGAACAAGAAGATAAATATTTAGCAGATCTAGCTAATGGAAAGGATAATACTTATATTCATTGTGATATAGTAAATGGTGCTTATATAAATCACTTTCAATCTGATGTGATCATTTACAACAAATCCTCCAGGAAGTTTATATTTTAAGGAATTTGAAAAACATATACTTTTTCCAGTTAAATCTGATTTCACACATAGAATTAGAATGAAAATTACAAATCATCGAGGTAAACTAATTGGTTTAATTAGACAAGAAGTACAGTACAGATTTATAACTAAATAAATGAACAAACACAGATTGTACTGAAAGAGTAAAAAAATAGGTTTCTTTTCTATAGAAAAAGAACCTATTATAGAAGAAAAATCTAAAGATTTCATAAGCGAAAAATTAAATGTGATTTTATCAAAAAACAAAAAGCATGGTGCAGGACTGAAAATTTTTTATCCTAAATAAATGAGCAAAATTTATGATTTGAGTGATACCAGTTATTTTTATAATAACAAAAGCTTTGAATATAGAGAAATTAAACATGAGAATCTAGATAAAAACAATTCATATGAAAATGCTACATATAAGTTCTTTGTAAATGATACAAATGCTAATATATTCTATTGTGAAGGATATCTGCAACGAGAAATGAAAATTGTAAAAGGTGATAGAAGCAATATAAATAATAAAAATTTCACTTTTGTAAATGGTGGTGATTTAATTAATTCGAGCAGATTAACAATAGGAAATACTGAAATTAAATCTACTATTAATTATAAAGCATCAAGTATTAGGATTGATAAATTTCACACCTGATTATTCAACATCGAAAGCTAATAATATGTTTTTCTATATGGATACTTCTGAATATTCTGCTGATAGAAATAATTTCAAACATAATGGAACTTTCATTGATGCAACTAAAATTACTGATATATGAGTGAAAAATATAAGGATGGATTTGCAAAAAAGATTGAAATTTACTAAAGGTAGTCAAACTGTAAGAATATGGATAACATTAAAATATATATTTGATTTTTTCAGAGAATATAAGAAAGTAATTACAGGATTTAAAATTAAAATAGAAATTCAAAGAAATGATAGTAAAAAAATGTTATATACAGATATTAAAAATCATGATTTCAAAGCAGTTGTTGAAGACCTATCCCTCTGGTTACCATTTGTTAGATTTAAAAATTCAATCAACTAAAATTATCCTATAAAAATTATCCTATTAAATTACTCCTATAAAAATAAATTGGGATCATTATAATATTATCAAATCAAATTTATTTAATAAAAATGCTATTTGATCTTATAATATTCCTGCGACATCTGATGAAGTTTTAAGTTTCTACGTCATTCTTCAATATGATGAAAGAAATGAAAATATGAACCAAAACATCATGGTGTTTGTTAACTTAGATATGACAGAATGTTGGTTAATGATTAATAACATAAAAGTTCCAACAGTAAGTTATTTCATGGATTTTAATGAAAACATTATAATCAAATACATACAGCTCTTTTAGAATCAGGAATGAACACTATGAATTCAGAAACAGGTTGCATAATAAATTATTCAAATTTTAGCAAATATCCTATAATTGTTTTTAATCTAGAAAACCATGAAAATTACTCAAACCTGAATAATTTAATGATTGAATTCAATTTGAGGTAAAAAATAATACTACCAAAAATTACTTTTTCTACTTCATTTTGAAAGAAAGAAACAAATGCTCTATGAATATGAAATCTGAAGAAATAACTATGATTAAAACATTGAAACTATAATGATTTTATTACATAATTAAATGACAGCTAGTTATCCTTTGTTTGATGAGGAAATAAAAGAAGGACCTCCAGGTGTAGGATTTAAATTAACAGACGATGGAAATTAAGATATAGAAAAAAAGAATTTAAGAAATGTAAATGAACCTTTAGAATTAACTGATTCTGCTACAAAATCATATCTGGATAGAATTCATGAACATTTTAAACAAGACGTTATAAATTTATCAGATGCTTCTGTTATTAATTATGAATCTGATTATTATAATGGTAAGCATTAAAGAATCTCATACGTTTCAGATCCAAAAGATTTACATGATGCAGTTAATATGAATTATGTGAATAAAATTGTACAAGAATTAGAAAAGAAAAGTTTAATATATTCAGCTCAAGGTAGTTTTGATGCTAAAGATAAAATAATTGGCAATATAAAAGATTCAGTAAATGAAAAAAACGCTGCTAATAAACGTTACTTTGAAAACAATGCTTTAGTTTTGAAAGAAAATGCTTTTGATGCTAATTACAAAAAAATAATTAATATTCCAACTCTTACAGATAAAAACGATGTGTGTAATAAAATTATGTTGACAGAAAACACTCATTGATAATAAAAAGAGTGATAATATATTAATAAGAGATAATGATGGATTATATGTTTCTTCTTTAATTAAAAATGGTATGTATAATTTTGGAAATGTAAGATTAACAAATGTTACAAATCCTGTTATAAATAAAGATGCTGGAACAAATGAATATGTCGATTCTCAAAATTTTTATGCTACTATTAAAGAAAAATATGCAACATATCATACAGGAGGACTAGACTCATACTAGACTTATAGAATTCAATTAAATGAGCTCTAAACTATTAGAACCTGATTTAAAACTAGTAACTAATATGCATATGAAAATTACATTTTTTTGTGAAATCTGAAAATCGTACACATAGTCTTTTAACACAATAACAAATTGGAAAAGAATTTATATTTACTAGACCTTTAACAACTGATACCAAATCTATATATATTACATGTTTTACATATGGTAAAAGAAACGATCGTGTTAAATTATCAATCGGTAGTGATGGGCAATCAAATAAATTAAAACCTTTCTTACATATAGAAAAAAAATTTTCTTTAAAAAAATACTTACAACGGCTTCTATCTATTCTTTTCAAAAACTAACAAAAACCTCGCATTTCTTTAAAAAAAAAACATTCGTTTAAATATCCAAAAAACAAAATTTTTATAATAATACAACTTACAAAATTAAATTTTTATCAAAAAAAACCAGCTAAAAACATAAAAATAATGCATTTTTAGTGATCATTTTTTCAATGGAAGGTCAAATTTTTTTGTTAAAATTTTAAAAGTGAAAAAAGCTCTATTTCTAGTCAAAAACAGCTTAAAAACACTAAAAATACTGTATATTTTAGTGAAAAAACGTCATTTTTTAATGAAAAACACACTTGTTTTGTTTAAATTTCAAAAATCAAAAATCTATTTTTACAAATTTTTATCAAAAACAGCTATAAAACTTGCAAAATAGGTCTTATTTTGCAAAAAATATCGCATTTTTAGTGTCCTCACACACACAAGCTACATATACTACATACATATACTACCCCAATATACTACATAAATAATTTTCAAAAATCCTCAAAATTAACTTCTTTAAATTAAATTTTCTTCAATTTCTCTACTTTAAATGAAATATATTTGTATTTCTCTATTGTCGCTATGCACATTCTTTTCTTTAATATTTTAATTTTTTAACTTTTATGCTTTTTGTATTTCTAACTAATCTTACTATTTTGTTATTATTATTTTTAGCAAAAAGTAATACAATGCTGGCCACCCAAATTGCAATAACTAGAGATTATTTTGAGCAATCTCTATTCACCTAACTTATTATTTACCTAACTAAATGTTTATGGAATAATATTTACATAATTTAATGCTCATAAAGACTACATAGTATATTATTTTGCAGTTCTCTTAAATGCAATAGTTACTATATATTTGCATACAATATTTCAAAGGAGATGAAACGTAAAATAGATTTAAATACCTATACCTACAAATTGGTTCTATGTTAACGAAAAAAATAAGCAAAATAAATTCAGGTATTATATCTCAACTTGATATCTTTTGACCGCATGCAGTGGACAGATTTAAATGGAAAGGTCATGGTAAGGCATTTTTGATATCCACCGCATTTACTTTCAAGGACAATTATTCATAGATGTGGCCCGTATTCACGTGTTACTAGGCAGGAAACCACGAAAACTCCAAATAAACCACCCCGAGATACGTTGTCATGCAGTGGCTGGAAATGAATCTGGATCTTATGCCATGAAGAGCGACATTCTACTGCTACGCCATGTTGAGTAATAGGCTAGACACATTTGTAAAATATTATTTGGAGCTTGCAGCTATATTTTCTGCTCACAATTAAATCCTAGTCGTGTTTAATGTATCATTACTTTCATATTGAAAGATTTTCCATGAAGTTTTTCTCATGAAATAGAATATATAGATGCAGCTTTATTTCTTTAACTGTGAGAAGTCAACTTTTGTTAAGGCTGAGCATAATAATGGCAATATTTGTTTTGGCTTATTTTTTATTAGAACTACCATATTAATAATTCTTGAAAAAATTTTTAGTTTACCATATTAATCCTTTTTGAAAAATGTAGAATGAAACATATACACTTTTTGCAAATAAGTCAAAACACCAAGAAAGATTGTTAGGAAATAGGGTAGGCTAAGACATCTTAACTCTATAAGCAAGGAATGAAGTTTCCAAGACCAATGATCATTAATTGACGCCTATTTATTCTGAGCAATTCGCAAATTTATAAAACTAATAATAGAAAAAATGTATTTTTTTTCTTTTTTTTGCCTACGTGAAATTTCCTAAAGAAATGACGTATAAGGCCATCATGCCGTTTCGAAGAGCTTATGACCAACAGAGTGATTGAGAATGCGTCGGAGTGCTTGAATGTATGTAGCCATACGGTATGCCATCACTTGCAATTATAAATAAGCTTTTGCAAATGTGTTTGTTGCTGCGAGGAACTTATCGACGTAACCCAAGATGCACAAATGCTAGGCAAGAGCGGATGATTGTAGGAGAGGATCAATCTGCTCCACTGTCTACCATTCACTGTTTCCGTTATTCCTCCTATCGTGATGTCAATTTAAGGCGCTCATCTGGGAATTTAAGAATTCCGCCTTTGACTCCACAGCACTGGCGGAATTATGTGTATTGCAGCCGACCATCGCGTTGCCATCCTACTGGTGTCACATAGTGTTTAACAATGAATCTCGTTTTATTCTTGAAGCAGATAATCATTGTTTTTGTGCCTGAAGAAGCCGAGGCCAATGATCTTAATCAGCTTTTGTTTTACCAAGCTATATAGTCATAACGCATGTAATGACGGTGTGGGGGTGACATCTCTTACGACAGTAGGTCATCTCTAGTCATTTTCCATACATCTTTGTATGGTTTGCTCAACGATGTGTTGATGCCATCCGGCGGCAGGTTGCATTTACTTTCATTAGAGGGAAAGTTTCTAACAAGATAATGCCAGGGCACATACTATTCGCAAATATTTTTACTGGCTTCATACAGTTAATACTCTTCCTTGTCTTGCAATGTCATATTTTTCCCCAATTGAACATGTATGGGGCATGGTTGATTGCCAAAAACAAACACCGCACAAAATCAAGATCTGAAGCAACAGTTAGTGAATGTCAGGCAGAATAGATCGTAAGATGACATTAAGAGCCTTTACCACTCTTTATCAAGACGTGTACAAGCATTTATCACCGCCAGGAGTCCTTCCATCAACTACTGATTTCAACATTCAAGTTGCAATCGAGAGTCGTGGATGGGCCGTACGGACTTCATTTTTCTAATCTTTCCTTATCTGAGTATGAGATTAACACTTATTTAATTTTATTTAAAATAGGCACTTCCTTCTTGGCACCTCGATTTTTTTGTGCAAAAGAGTTGTGTTTAACCAACTGAAACAATTTATACAATGACAACATGTGTGTCAGACTTTGATAAGAAAAATATATTCTGTCGAGCTTTGCGGAGTTCATGTTCATTGAGAGTCCATAAAAAATTTCGTAAAAATCTCAAGACTTTCATTTTCGTCGTAAATTTAATCAAATACTGAAATTCCAGTCTTCTCTTACTAACTCACGTCTTCTCTCTCTTCTGTGATGGGCGGCAGTATTTAAAACCGACTTCTGGTGAAAATCTAGGAGTTTTGCGGAGTTTCTGGGATATCGTGCTTAAAACTAATCCTAGAGCTTTAGTGAGAGATTTTTCGAAAAGTATCTGTTTCTCACTAAGTCGCTAAAAATCCCACCAAAGGTCACCAATAGTCTCTTTAAAAAGTCGCCAAGAAGCTAGAAATCACATTTTTAACCCAGAATGCACACTTTTTGACTAAAATTTGAGTATTTTCGATCTCTCTGAGGTCATACAAATAATGTTTATAAATTCGTAGCAATATGAATTAAAAGAGCCGCAAAAGTTAATGGTCTTGTTTTTGAATTTAAAACAAGAAATAAAAGCTGAAAATGCGTTATCATTTACTTTAATGGCATATATATATATATATATATATATATATATATATATATATATATATATATATATATAATTATCTGAATGAATTTCAAGAAAATTTAATAATATTGATATTTCATAAAAACTGTTTCAATGAATATTAATTCATTGTTTTATTATTTAAAATAAAACAAATATAGATAATCCATTTCTTTTTAAATAACTCTAACAGGTTTTTAATTTTTAAAATAAAATTTGTCATGCATACACGAGTGAAGGATGTAGTTTAGAATCAACGTAACACAAAATCAGACTTTATAAAATGAATTGACTATATTCATAATAATATTACATAAAATTAAAGTGTCTGAAAACTACTGATTTCAACATTCAAGTTGCAATCGAGAGTCGTGGATGGGCCGTACGGACTTCATTTTTCTAATCTTTCCTTATCTGAGTAGGAGATTAACACATATTTAATTTTATTTAAAATAGGCACTTCCTTCTTGGCACCTCGATTTTTTTGTGCAAAAGAGTTGTGTTTAACCAACTCGAAACAATTTATACAATGACAACATGTGTGTCAGACTTTGATAAGAAAAATATATTCTGCCGAGCTTTGCGGAGTTCATGTTCATTGAGAGTCCATAAAAAATTTCGTAAAAATCTCAATTCTTTCATTTTCGTAGTAAATTTAATCAAATACTGAAATTCCAGTCTTCTCTTACTAACTCACGTCTTCTCTCTCTCTTCTGTGATGGGCGGCAGTATTTAAAACCGACTTGTGGTGAAAATCTAGGAGTTTTGCCAAGTTTCTGGGATATCGTGCTTAAAACTAATCCTAGAGCTTTAGTGAGAGATTTTTCGAAAAGTATCTGTTTCTCACTAAGTCGCTAAAAATCCCACCAAAGGTCACCAATAGTCTCTTTAAAAAGTCGCCAAGAAGCTAGAAATCACATTTTTAACCCAGAATGCACACTTTTTGACTAAAATTTGAGTATTTTCGATCTCTCTGAGGTCATACAAATAATGTTTATAAATTCGTAGCAATATGAATTAAAAGAGCCGCATAAGTTAATGGTCTTGTTTTTGAATTTAAAACAAGAAATAAAAGCTGAAAATGCGTTATCATTTACTTTAATGGCATATATATATATATATATATATATATATATATATATATATATATATATATATATATATAATTATCTGAATGAATTTCAAGAAAATTTAATAATATTGATATTTCATAAAAACTGTTTCAATGAATATTAATTCATTGTTTTATTATTTAAAATAAAACAAATATAGATAATCCATTTCTTTTTAAATAACTCTAACAGGTTTTTAATTTTTAAAATAAAATTTGTCATGCATACACGAGTGAAGGATGTAGTTTAGAATCAACGTAACACAAAATCAGACTTTATAAAATGAATTGACTATATTCATAATAATATTACATAAAATTAAAGTGTCTGAAAACTACTTTTCATCAATCATAATGCCAATATATCGTTTATCTGCATGAAATATAACAAAATTTAAAAGCATATAAGATTTTTTAAAAGAATCTTTCAATGAATTTCAATTCATTTTTTTATTATTTGAAAAAAAAATTAAAATAATAATATTCTATAATTGCAAAAATTCTAGGAACACTTTTAAAGATTAAAATATAATTTGTTATGCATAAATAAGGGAATGACGTCGTTCACCATCAACGTAAAATAGTCGAACTTAATAAAAAAGATATATTTTATTTTAGAAAAAATTAAAACTTTATTACATTTAATAAAAAATAAAATTAGAATTAAAGAGCCTGCAAATCACCTTCTCAACGAACATAAAGTGAAAATATGGTTTATTTAAATGAGAAATTCAGAACTATTTAATAACATGAATTTTATAAAACGGAATTTAAATTATTATTTAATTACTTAAAATAAGGCAAATTAAAAAATTATAAGTAATTCTTCAAATATTAACCTATGAATGAAATCCTTTTACAATCAACACAAAATTAGTCAGGCTTCATAAAAAGGAAACTTTTTAAATGTTATATATTTATCGATAAATCCAATTTTAGAAACGCTTAACTGTTCTGTTTAAATTCGTAACATTATAAAACAGCGAATCCAAAGTTCGTGATTAATTTTTCGCATTTATTATTTGCAGAGGGTCGTTGGCGAGAGGTTTAATTCGTTTAAAGCGCTCGTTGGCGAATACCTCTTTAATAATAGCTGCGTCGAAGCACTCGACGCCAAATAGTTTCCGGTGAAAGCTATGAATATAGATGGGCGCCCCTGATTACCCCGCTGCGGGCTCAGTTAAAATTTCAAGCGACGCTGTTTACAATCGCATTACACATAGACGCACCGGGAGAGCTTATCGAGAGGACACATTTATTAGGAATATGAGTCGGGGATCCAGTGGCAGCTTTGTTCGCCCAACAGAATGAAGCTCGCGGTTGCATTCAACTGATGGATTATTTATTTACTTTACGCATAACCAAAATATGCTTTACGCATAACCAACACTTAGTCTATTCCATTTTGTTATCCTTTTAAGTTATAGATAACAATAGAAATAGTATTTCCATCGGCATATGTTGTTCGTTACATACATTTATGCAAACGCATATTTGCTAACTTGAATATAGATAAATGGATGAAAATAATACTCTAAATACAATTCTAGAAGCCATAATAAAAATCTTCCCTCTACCTAAATGGAAATTTTACTCAAACCTAGCTTTCAGCGGTCCTTTTTGTGCAATTTTTTATCTATATGATATATATTTTAGTGGTATATGAAAATTTCAATCATATTTTAAAAAGGTTGACGATATTTATTAATAAATAATTGCTTGATCGACCATTCAGTTTTTTCTATTCTTCATACGTATTTCATCACTTCACACGCCGAGCTGGCAGCCGAATGGTTAGCGCTCTTGCCTTCGAACAGTTCGTGGGTTCGAATCCCACCTTGGGCATGGATGTTTGTAGTGGTTCGAAATCCACTTTAAACCGTAAGACCCGGTCTAATTAGCCCTCGTGTGCAAAAAATGACCGTTGAGCGACAAACAAACCAACCATCACTTCACATATCAAGTATTGTACTCTTCAATTACATTACATGTGTATTGTTTCCGCAGTGTAAATTAGTAAAGCGATATACCTACTGATTTTCCAATCCATAGTTTAGTGCTAGATTCATTTATCTTTCACATTTGACGTTACTTTTGGGAAGTTGGCTTCTCTGCTTGTTTCAAAAAGCAGCGCCAAGTTACTGTGTAAAGTTATTTTCTAAGCAAGACACACCTCATACATACCTATTCACGTCATAAAAATATTTTTAACTGTGTGGCGAAAAGAATTTTGTACTCGTGTGTGCAATTTTTTTATGCGTTTTCTGTGTGCCTATCTTCCGCATATAAGAGTTTGGAGCCTATATATTACCCTAATATATTAATAATTTTAAATAATTGTCAAATATATTAAACTTGAATATTTTAGTTAAATTTTTAAATTTAAATTTTATTTCACCCATTGGTTTATTGTATGGCAAGAAAAAACAATCTTTATATAATTTATTTGTTAGATATAGGTTTTATTTTAACTTCGAAGACTTTTTCGAAAAGGTTATTATTAAAATTTTCATTTACATTTTCAAAATTTTTAATCTTATGTTTTATAAAATTAATATTCTTATTTTTTTAAAAAAATCTTGATAATAACAAAATATATTTATGCTCTTTATTACTCTCCAGGTTAAATTTTATTATTCAAATGTGCGAGTTGTTTACAGAATAAGCTAATATTGCATTCTTTTTGTCAATAAAAAATGTTTAAAAATTCTCCAAAGAGAATATACGGTAGCTGTTCCCTTGCGACATGGACTCTAAATATTAAACTATTTATCATCTAAGTGTGGTATATTTCACTTTCACATGCTTAACTTTTCTATAGTAACTAAGCACATAACAGAGTATTAAGTTTTGTTCGTTTGAGGCATCTGCTGTATCATGTGTTTTGAATAGCTCTGGTTTTCACTTAATTGAAGAGAATACAAGGAAAAGCGTCAATCAACTAGGATCCTCCATTGAAAATCAAAGTACAACAATACACTTTTTCTTCTCAATTATCAAATCTTGTCACTGATTTCAATATTTCTTCATCCATTTCCAAAATAAATTGTTATTTTTTGGCCTGTAAAAAATTATTATCAGTATTCATTGTCTTGATTACCAGGTTAAAATTTCATTGAAACAATGTTTACGACAAATGAGAATATTATAACGTCAACTAGACGTATTTTAATTTCAAAATTCAAAAATAAGTGGAATTTTTTCAAAGAATAGTATGAGATAGTAAATAAATCTCATACAGTAGCTCTGGTTCGAATTTAATGAACTAACTTCCCTTCACCGTAGAGGATAAATATGGCTAATTAATAATCTTATTCAATAATTTAAATGATTTTTACCGACATTTTTTATTCTGCAATATTGCTGCAAGAATTTTATTCTTTATTTTAATTACGTTAATCTGAAGTCACTCTCCATACCATAATGGCTGAATTAAGGTAATTCTGACCGAAGCCTTTTGTGGTGTTCCATATGTATACATATGTGTGTTTTGCAAACAATGTTTAACTTTAAACCTTAATACAGCACATTACTATTTATTATTTTATCCCAAAACATTAAACATAATTCAAATGAGGCGAAAGTTAGTGATATATAACTCCCCTGGGGCCAAGGCCTACACTAACCATATTTGATTTATTCGTCCCGGTTAGGTTTCCAGCCTAATGCAAAACTTCTGATGTTTTGTCCTCATGCATGCTTGGTACTCTGTTTATCCACTTACTAAAGGCTGAGTCATCCTTTCTCAACCCGAGGATCGAACTGGAGAAAGCTAAGCCCAATAGTAGGACATGGTAATTCAGTCATGAATCAAATCTTTTTTATTTAAAAAAGACAATTTAAATTTACGTTCAAAGTTGCTAAGAAATCAGAAGATATAGAGGGGACTATAAATGGTTACATAAAATGATTCAAGTTCCACTCATAAAAAGAAAATGTCTACTGCATTACTCCTTTACTGAGAAAGGGGAACATGATATTAAAGTAATTGTATGTAAATGAAGACTCGCTCGCGTAATGCTTTCAAAAATAGTGACTGTTATTCCTCAGAAGGAGAGTGGCCAATAATAGAAACTAAATATTAACCTCATCTTTGTGTATTATTTTATAAGACTTTCAACGAAGCAAGTTATTCATCCCAATTACTTCCAGAAATTTTTAGTGCAATTATTCCTTTTAGCTTTCGTCAAGAAGGAAATAAATTGAATAGAGCACAGATTGAAAGAAAAAAGGTTCCCTGAAATTTCACAGAAGGTAAAAAGGGAAAGTTCTTAGAATTACTCACTTTTATGAGATGATTTAAAAAAGTATTCTAAAACTGCATCAAGAATCATCCAAAAAAGATTCCATTGCATAAAATACTCTTAATCATGTAATTGAAAATGTTATAAATGGAATTGGTAGAAAATAATAAATGTTCCGGTATGCAAGCCAATGTTGGATTTGTTTTAATCTCCAACTCTCTCATACTGCGAGTGCCTACTATGCACACTGAAGCCTCATTGATCCGTGCCCCGTGATACCGGACATTGCTTAATCTGGACAGCCATTTAGGTGTACATACTGAATCAGTGCATAGAGTTGTGGTTCGATACAGATGAAGACAATCCAGGCTATCATAATTTAACTGCGGAGGAGACTGTCGACCGCAGCAGAGAGCTATGAAAGGGACGATGAACACAAAACCAAAACTTGATGAGATGAAAGGTCACATTTAAATTTTGTGACACACAATACATTGAAGAGAGCAGCAATGAAGGAGACAATATGAACGTCTGAGACATTTCCGTCCCACTGACATTGTCCAAGCAAAGATCATAAGTAAAGCCAGTAGTTTCTTCCAATAAGTCTTTGTCCAAGATAAGTCTTCTTCCAATAAGCTCGCCCAAGAGCCTGGGCCATCATGTTCAAAGTGGAGTTTCATCTGAGGTGATTGTATGAACGCAATAATGTTTGCACATACTATATTTCATTTTCTCTTACGCAATCGCACTTTGCCTTTGCGTAACATCAAAAGTGTAATCCTCTGTAAAATAAAAGATGACAGATTTTCCGTTTATGTTAATGCGGCTATGAAAACTCTACTTGATGGGAACAATAAAATCCCGGGCTTCTTACCACCAGTTGTTGTTCCAGGTGACAACTGGACATGACTACCTGCAAAAGCATCTGAATCGAATAGGTGTAATGGACTCTGCTCCTTGTCCATTGTGCAATCTTGGTGATATGAATGCCGCTCACCTCAAGAACTGCCCTGAAGTTTTAAAGTTTATGACTGACAACTCTTTTGAGGCTACTAAAGGACTTTAATCTTGTTTTTATACTTGTTCATCTTTTTGATTAATGCTGCTCATTGATTAATGGTAGAGATGCCGAGGACCGGTGTAGGCTAAAGAAAACTTCTCTTATGCATATTTCATCCTCTGGAACTCAAAATACAATTTTTAATGTGTTCAGTAGTTTTTTTAATGTAACTTGGCTCAATTGATAGATTATATTGCTCAATCCGTACTGTCATTAATGCGGGGAACTTGGGCCCCCTAATACTCCGGATTCAAATGATTAAACACTTTTGGTTTGCATTGGAAAGTTTGGAAGAGATCGTTACTCTATAAATATAGTTTCCTTTGGAATTATGCGTTTGCATAGAAAAACAATTCTCAAATGAAAAAAATTGTATTGATATTTTTGTTTTGTTTACTGATAATTTATTGTGACTTAAGAAATAAGCATACAAATGAGTAGAAAGTAAATTTAAAGTATTGCAATTTTCATAATGAAGCAACGCGATTATTAAAGTATGAAACAAGAAATCAAATGTTAAAAATTAACCTTATTTTAGTGAAGTCTAAATTTTATGACTACTCACAGTCGACAGTCTGGTGACCGAAACCCGCTGTCAGTTCACCGAGTGAACCATTTTTCGAGAGGAAGCTCCGTGCACGGTTTTCATCGTAAAGAAGAAAATCCTTAAAACTCCCGAGCACCCATCTCTATGGAAGTGCATGCAAAAGACAGAGAAATTTGCGTCTCATTGTTCAACAAAGAATAGGATCAAACAAAGGACATTGTCCTCCAAAGAGTACTGTCCTACTTCTAGGTCGCGGTGAACGTAAATCTAAATTTGGGCATTTTTCTGCTCTAAACTTTTAGAATATATTTAAGTTATTTTTCTCGCTTTTTAATAATATTATTTCTGTAAAACACTTGAAGTTTTTCGAAAGACGATGGGGACACTCTCCCTGCGGCGGTCATGAAGACAGCACAAAGTACTACAAGCGGTAGAATAGGTGGGAAGATAAGTCTTTCCACGTTGAAAAGGTTGGGAAACCATGTTAATTAGTACTGAATGCAATGTAATGCTCTTTGTTAAATCCTTTATGACCGAGGCAATTGTGTACTAAATAATATAATAAATAATGGTCCTAGGTTCAAATCCCAGTTCAAGTATGGATGTTTGTTTTTCCTGACTGTGGCTTTTCCTATCAACAAGAGTGTGGTGGTATGGTGTGGGTAATGCTGCTCACCTCCGTGGTTTGGTTCACAGGTGCCCACCGGGTGATGAGAAAGGAATAGGACGGCCTTGTTGTGGGGCGACATAGTTGTCACCCAAGTGTCCCCCCCTCATTAGAAAAAAATATCTTTATTAAGAGAAAGAACTGAAGATGAAACCGGTTTGTAAATAGAAATTTAAATGATAAATAAATATTACGAAAATTATTTGTGATTTTTATAATAATGAATTCCACGTATAATGCTTGTTATTTAGACATAAGAAATATTATCTGATTCAAAATAAAACTAAAAAATTTTGCATACTGTGCAAAATGAGAGCATTTGATCCGGAATTTTGATCATAGAAAGGTAAAACAGCTAAATATGAATTCAGTATTTTTACTACACGAACAATTTCTCTTTACGTTTTTTCATTATTTGTTGCATACAACATTTCTGGTTGTTTTCCTGCAACAAACGGAGCTTCTTGTAGGAAAATCACATACAAGATTGTAGGATAATTTAAAGCATATTCCCTTTACGCTTATTTATCCAAAGAAATTTATGGTAAAATTTTATCTTAGGAATAAGAAGCATAAATTTAATTACTGCAAATAGTAATCTTTCAAATTGAATAGAATATTTTTATGTAGAGAGTACGCTGAGATTTTTAAGGACGAAGGAACTTTTCCATTTTCTTAAATATGGCAAAAACAGAACCGTAATAATAAAATTCGCATTCATAAATCAAGATAGGGCTATAAAATAAATTATTTAAGCAAATATAGTAAGCAATATCCTTATTTTCACTGGTATATTTAGGTGTTTGTTTGATTTGATTTGTCGCTCAACGATACATTTTTGCTCACGTGGATTAATCAGACCAATGCTTAAAGTGGTTTCGGGAACCACTGCAAACATCGGCACCCAAGGTGGAATCGAACTGAAGGCAAGAGTTCTAACCATTCTGTTTTAGTGTTTGAGAGTTATTCAGGGGTAAATATAAATCTTCCAAAATCAGCAAGCAAAAGCATCAAAATATAAAAATTGACTACAGTATTTTATGAAAGATATAAATAAATTATTGAAAGAAATGTTAATTTACTTTGTCTCTAAAAATTTTCCATGAATCAGAGAGCTGCTTAAAAGTATTTTTTAAAAATACTGCTTTTACTCATATTAGAAGATTTATATATAAAAAATATAGATAAAAAAGACAAGCTGAATAACCCGGACATTAATTTACATAAATTAATGAGAAACCAGTTTTAAATCCCTCTCTAAAATGGGACATATTTCACGGATTATATTTTCCCATAAAAACGCATGATGTTACGAAAAACTATGATTAAAATACTTTTTGTTTATTGTTTTTAATGAAAGAATTTCAGTTTTCATGCAGTTGAAAAAAATCCTATTTTTTCTCATTGCTACTTATTGCAATTGAAAGTATTTAAAGAATGTATAATTCACTCGCTGTTATAATTTCAAGAATTTATGGCTGCGCTATTTCTCATTTTCAAAAAAAAAAAAAAAAAAAAAGGTGTCAGATAATGGGATGGATAAAGAAGGAACTTTTTATTTTTTTCATTTGAGGAATTTGAAAAGGGTAGGAAAGGATGATTCTCAGGGAAAGCTCATTTAACTCCATAAAATTTACACGTGAAGTATGTTAGGGACACGGCGGATGAGTTTAAATAAAGCAACTCGGTACTGACAATTTTTCGGTAAATCGGCTTAGCTCCACGGAAAAGGCTTCAAGATGTCAAACAGCGCACATGTAAAGGAATCTAACCTGCTTACGTAACAATAGTGCTGATGATTATAGTTTCATGATCTGCTGCCGATATTGGCAGAGAAATGTATTTTAAAAATGTTTTAAACATGGAGGAATAAGGCACTTCAAGGTACATCACGATATCATTTGGAATCTTATTTGTTCGATTCTCTTTTAAATTTTGAATCGACATATTTCCTACCAATAATTGATTGATTTTTTCAAATAAAACACACCATTAAGAATTTTTCTTGTTAATGTTTTTTTCATTGTCATGATATTTTGGGGCGATTTTCGTGGGATAACAAGGGATAAGATTGACGAAGGAGTTACGCCTAAAAGGACACGTGTTACAGATCATAGGACAGAATATGCTCACTAGTAGAAACAGGGATATTTTTCAAAAACAAAAAAATATCCATTGTATATAATACATGTTTTAGGCGATAAATTAATGGTTTAAATAGAGGAGGTTGAACAAGTAAGATAGTTATTAAATGCTAAGGATTTACCTTGTGTTCATAGAATCAAATCTAGAGACTATGCTGGATACTATTCGGAGAAAACGAGGTGTTACAAATCTTCATAAAGTTGGATTTGGACAAATCGACGGAAAAGATTAGAAAAAAAAGAGATGACAACCCAGTACAAAGAAAGATACTTAAAAGAGGAGGCTGATGTAAAACTCCATTCTACATTCTGTTTCCTCATGTTCGTGGATAGTGGCTGTCAGATCATCTATACACTTTTTCAGGTGTTTCAAGATAGATAAAAAAATCAGGGAGAATAATAGTAATAAATCATTGGCAAGGCGTTTAAGTCTTTATTCATGTTTATATTTTCATGTAATAAAATAAAAATACAAATTTTAAGCTGCAAAATGATAGAACCACTTTCAGTTAATGCTTTGTAAGAACACTCATTTTGGTTATAAGTTCAAAAATTAGATTAGGCATGCTTTCGACAAAGCGTTTGAGAATATTTGCATTCAGATTTTCCCATTCTGTAATAATAGAGTCTTTCAATTCTTGAACCGCTGAATATTGCTAGACGTTGGCGTATTTAGAATACCCCAGACATTTACCATGGGGTTCATGCAAGAACAAGCAGGCCATTCTATTAGCTGCACTCCGTTGTCCAGGAACCATTCCCAAGATGAGTTTGCAACATGAATGATAGCAATTTCTTTTCTAAAAGGCAACAAATTTTCTTCCAACAAGTCTTGATAGTCTATTGCTTTCATTCAACCAGTAGGGAAGGCAATGTTAGTCCGAACAGCATTGCCAAATCCAGCCTAAACCATTAACGATCCTCCCCCACACTGTCTCTTAGAAAAAATGTGTGGCTCATTTCGGAGATCCCTCCAATGGAATGCCCACCCATCAGGACCATCTACATTGAATTTTTTTCGTAGCTGAATTGAGTCCACCGTTCTTTCTAAGTCATGTGTTCTTTAGTCCGTTGCATCTTATTTCTTTTGTGAAGATCTTTAAGTCTCTGTTGCGGTTTCATTTTCGTGTACTCAGAATGTTCGTTCCACCGAGCTATTCTGGATAAAGTTGACTTGTGAACTTTGATGGTGGGGTGTCGTGATGGTCTGTTCATGTTTCACCAGCTTTTAACTTCCTTACAACTAACCTTTCTTGCTTGTTAGCTCTAGGTTTTCCAGGGGATTTCTTTGTTTCATATTTGGATCCAAGATGGAGAGAAAATTATTGAGCACGTGTGGTGAACGCCCAATATGTCTTGCTATATTTCGTGAAGACAATCCTGCTAGGTTAAAAGCCGCAATTTGTCCTTTTGCAAAATCGGATAACGGTTTTTTCCTACTCATACTTAGTGACACCGTTTCAAATCAATAAACTATGCGTGCTCACAATAATTGCAAGTAAGATTAGGTTTGTTAATCAAGCGAAGCTTTTATATACCTGTTTGTTAAAGCCCAACTGCGCATGCTTCTCTGGGATCGATTATTGCACTAAAAACTGTGGGTGGTACTATCATTTTGCAACGCGGTGTAATGTTCCATGGCAGAAACACTAAAATCGGTTGTATTTGAAATTTATTTGTAAAGAAGTAATTAAGTTTGTGTGAGAAGGAAAATCTTTCACCAGGCATAAGTACACATAGATTGAAACTTTAGGTAAACTATAACTCTATTGTTGATATATACAAATCAAATAATTTCATTTTGGATGTTTCAAATATTTTTTATTTTCTTGTGTGTCGGTGTATTGTGAAAATAGAATTGCATAATGTAATATAACCTATTAAATAATGAATGCAGCTTGTAAATTTCAATTCATTGAATATTAATGATAGATAGTTGACAGTTGCATTCCTGGATCAGCTGAGCATAGTTTTGAGAGATTCAATGTATGCCAACCATGTATAAAATAGTCTTCTAAGAATGCTTGATTTCAGTAAAATTTCCCGCATTCGATCGAACTACAATTTTTTTTTTAAATTAACTCAGCAGGTACTTTTATTGAATTGTGTTCATGACACTGGTATTTGTTGATAACGCAGTGTTGATATTTGCCCCCCCCCTCTTTTTTACTGACACTGCAAACAATGAAGCTTGCATCATTTCATTACGACTTGTATCGACTATTTTCTAAAATTGTTTTCAATATCTAAGATTTCCCACCAAATATTACTTCGATATATCAAAAAAGGTTTTTATTATAATCTTTTGTTAACACATTTTGTAATAAATAGCTGTTGTTTTTATTGCATCTCATTCATAGCACCACAAAACATCGAGTTGAATATGATTTCCAGTTTATATTTTCAGTTAATTGCATTATTTCAAAGAGTTGGTTTATAAGTTGAAGACAGAATTTTCAGTATACTTTTTTTGCATCTCGTTACTTATGTTCTGTAAGTCATCGACATTTATACTTAATTGAATTCAATTTCCTTTTACTTTACAATTTCAAATAAAAGTTGATTTATGAAAAGAAGGCAGAATTAAAAATATTTCTTATGCATTGTCTTACTGCAGAAATATTTTAATAAACAATCATTGATGAACACTTTATAAGTATACGTATTTAAACTGCAATTTCTGATTTTATTTCAATTCATTAATAAATGAATATTTATTTCGTAAAATATATAAGATATTATATATTTTATATATAAATACATAAGTTAAAATATATAAGAACTTAAAATATATAAGAATAATATAGATAATACATTCTTTCTTAAAATACATAAGTTAGATTAATTATGAATTATAAAAAATATAATAAAAACGTTTCTAGTGGACTTTGCAACAAGTAGGATTTTATACTTCTGAGAATAGTTAAACTACACAAAGAATATATCTACGATGCAAATATGAATATGAAATAAATTAAAAATTAGATATTATTTAAATATCGTAAATTTTTTCTACAGCTGTGTTATCATTCAAATGTGGAATCAGTTATTGTTAGAACAACTAAGTATTTCATGAAATATCTGGACAAATCAATAAAAATATCATCGAGTTATTGAATTGTGTACAATTGATTAAGCTTTTCTGCAGTACAGCGATCGCTAAACTGGGAAAATGGAAGCTCATTGGTCTTCTGATTTCTCTTACGTGCAGGCTTCATTCTGTTCATTTGGCAAAAAAATATTTCTCACCTGATAGTCCACTAATCACATCCGATATAAGAATAACGGTAATTTGCGAGATATATTAATTATTTATGATCATTTATTTTGTAGATCAAATTTGATTATTTATTTTTATACAAATTATTCATTTTTCGTTTTAATGGTTTATTATTAGTTATTTTATACAATAACTCTATCGATAATATATGAAATTATTCATTTCTTATATACCTAAACAAATATGCCTAATTATTTCATGAGATACCTTGTTATTCTATGAAGAAACTGTATTATATACTTTAAAATTTACATATATACAAACTATTTGTAACTTAAATCATCTTTATTGAGGGTGAGATAAAATAGTGCAGATTGTGAATAGAGAGATGGAACAATGCTTTCTTTAAATTGAAGGATAATTAACTGTGTTTCACAAGGTAGCTGAAGAAATATAAGCATTTTTCATTTTTTTTATTTCCCAAAGTTTTTTTTATTTTTCTCTAGTTGAATTATTTCCTTAATTAATTTCTGCTTTTTCTTTGATAAATATTTTCTACTTATTTTGTACTGTTTGTAGCAAAAGAAATAAAATAGCATGTTTATTTGACTTTTGATAAAATAAAAGTTTTTTAATTAATTTTATTTTTATTAAAAAATTATTAAGAAATGTTCTATGGTTATTATCGAATTTTTATCTTTAAAATTATTTACAAAGTTCAAGTAATTAGTACATATTATGAAATGCAGTATGAGTTTAATCTATCATGAATACATAAGTGCAAGTGTCAATACATAAAACAAAATGTTTAACGACAATGATGCCCTGACCACATAATAGCAACTTAAAAAAATAAATAATAAATAAAAAATCAGACTATTGAATAAGAGAACAAAATACTGCCTCAGAATATCTATTTTAGATAGACTCCTAGCAATTATTTGTCAAACTATCCCTGACCACATAATAGCAACTTAAAAAAAATAAATAATAAAAAATCAGACTATTGAATAAGAGAACAAAATACTGCCTCAGAATATCTATTTTAGATAGACTCCTAGCAATTATTTGTCAAACTATTATTTTTTCATGACCGATTTCCTTTCTAGTAGGGAAATAAAAATCAATTTACTTATTGTAATTCTATAAATGCAACTTACAATCCCATATACTTTGAGAAAAAAAACTGGGTAAATCTCTCTGCAGACATCTTTTATTGCTCGATCAATACTTATTTGATATAATGTACGTTTCCAATATGGGGTACTTAGAATTAATTCAGTTTTAATTATAACTGTCAAAATGAAATTATTTAATCCATCTCTGCTATCTAATTCTAAACTTTCCAAAAAAAAATTGAATATGATTGTTAATTTTAAAGAAATTTTTCATTTGGTTTTTATTTTTTCATAAATGACATTTGAATCGTGACTTATAAAAAACTATTTGATCAAAACCCTTAAAAAAAGACGAAAATATACATTTTGTAAACAATTATTTTACAGTAATTAATTTATTCTTGTTTTGAGGTATCTTCCTTAGTTTTCGAAAGAATATGACTACAGATGAAACGTATTCAATTTTACTATTAGAGAACTGATTGAGTTTGCTTGTTCTGCAATACATTTCATATTTATTTAAATTTTTAAAAAATTGACTGATTTCTTGTTGGATTAAGTGTTTATATGTCAATGTTTGATCTGAATAAGTATGTTTTTCATGAAATGAGTAGAAAGTAAGTACTATAAACGTATCAAATTCTACGATATAATCAGGATTTCATAGAATAGCAATCGATAAAGCATGAAATACTGCATTTGAAGGTTTTGAAGTGATTCCAGCTATTTTTAGTGAGTTTTAAATCGCTTATCGGCTTTGGTAATCGCATTCCGTTGCTTTAGTCAAATTTAGATGACGCATTTATGTTCGTGATTTACATTTGAATTATTAAGAAATATGTTTACACACATACAATCCGTTTTTAAATAATGACTTCTGCAAAAGAGGAAAAAAAGTATTTTTCGAGAGATATTTCCTATATATATTCAATTATTTATAAAATAACTTTGCTTCGCCTAACATTACATCTCATGGAATAAATAAATACAGTGTGAAACTGTTTTTAGTCTGTTTTATACTTTAATCAAAAACTCTTGTTATTTCTTGAAAAACCTAATAATGTAAATGTATAATTTATTTTTAAGCGAACAATATTCTATTTCCCATAATTTTAATACTTATCAAACAATAATTTTATAATGAATAAATATAATAAAATTAAGTTTTAAATTGTGAAATAATGAAATCTATATATAAATTTTCTCATTCCTAACGAGCGTTAATAATTTGAATTTTGTTTCATGCAAATATTGTAAAGTGACTTTAAATTTAAAAAAATTAAAAGTACTTAGTTATTTCTCTAATAAATTTCATTTACAATGTTTTTCAATAAAAGTTTCATCATTAGGAATATTTTACTTCTTAGTTATCAAGACAAAAAGGAGTTTTCATGCACACAACTATATATGAGTAATAGTTAAACCCGTTGACAATATTTCTTTCAGTTTTTTCTTATTACATTAAAAAATATTTACTTATTAATAACAAAATATTATTATTTTATTTTTTATTTTGTATTGCAATTTTCTAGTGTCACAAAATTCAAACAAATAATTTCAAAAATAGTAAATCTAATTTGAACAATGTAGCCCAACAACTCTTTCACGTTATAAATGCTTAAAAAATTTATTTAAATCCATAATGATATTTAAAGAATGGTAAGTAAATAATGTATTTTTTTAAAAATATTTTGAATTTTTCTGAATAAATGTATATTTTTACATGTTAAATCTACTTTAAAAATAAAAACAATGCGTTGTTTCATATGTCAATTCCACAGTCAAATAATTTGAAAGGTTCAGTTGGTCATTAAGGCTGTGGTAGGAAGGGCGCCGTTCTCATTATCGTAAGGTACCGAGTTTGAATCCCAATACCTTGGTCACCTTTTGTAAATTCAACCAAAGATGCGTTGAATTTTCAAAAAGTGACCAAGTCGTGCTAAATAGGTCGTGATTGCAATATCCTCCAAGTGAAGTGATACCTCATGGAGTGGCAGATCAAGTATTGAGGGAGAGTCTAAATGATGACGAGTCCTGCCACTCTGGTCTGAGTACAGGAAAACATAATGGAAATGGAAGAAACAAATCCAATTTATCATCAAAATTTAAAATAATTAGTTATTCTTATATTTGTGTAACGAAAAAAGCTGTTTCTTTATTACCTAGTACCGATTTTAGATAATTTTATTTTTATTTATAATTTAGTAATATTATAATTAAGATAGTATTGTAGTTAAGATTAGTTATATTTTAATTAAGATAAAAGAGAGATACACAGACGATATTTTTAAGCAAGATTTTGTTAATTATAAATAAAATCGGAGTGTAAATTATATTATGACTAAATAAGCTTTATTTATTCTATATTTCTATTTATAACTTTTTTTACACGAGACCGATATGTCAAGTAATAATTTTAACTATAATAATATTTATCATTTTTATTGTCCTATCTATGAATAAAAATTCGTTTTATTTTCACAAACTTTCAAATAATTGTTTACCTTTTTTCTCATGAAGTAGATATCCCTAAACAATAAACTTTTCACTTTTTTTTCAGGCACAAAATTTCAAGCGACAGATATGAGTGGATATTTCATTGCTTCATTTTGTTGTTATCATATTTTGGCGTTATTTCCGGAAGCTGATTTGGCTTAGCACATAAATGGGGGTGTCGGTAATACACTGCTGGCCACCGTAAATGCAACACCCTCAAAGAAGCATGCAAATGACAGGAAATTTACAGCATGTCTCAGTGGCGGTGAGATATGTAAATGATTAGAATTGCAGCACAGGCGCACATCACGCGCGAATGTAGATCCACTTCAAAGCACTATTTAATGCTTGGAGATTTCAGCGATTTCAAGTTCGGCAATTGTTTTCCTCTTGTGGTTTATTTTCAAAAATACGATCAATTATGCCTCGTAGGAAACAGCGATATTTTTTGATCAAGTTGGACAGAGGAAGAATAGTGGTATACCGAGAATGTGATTTATGTCTAAGGAGAATCGACAGGATACGACGGACCGACGTGTTCAATCGCATCCATCTCAGTGCATAACTTCACTTGATAACAAATTGTGCGAATAACAGTGACGGATCCCTGAATGTGCTATGCTATGGTTCTCACGAAGCATAGCACTATTCAGTCTGTAACGCATCATCCAATATCTACGCCTACCATTCGACGCTGTTTACATCTGAGTGGTCGGCCGCAAGACGTCCATTGGTTTCGTCTACCCTTTGACGCAGAACCACAGACGTCTCTTCTTACCTATGGTGCGTGGAAAGAAAGATGTTGGTGGTAGAAAGGAGTGAAATTTCTTTAATGACGAGAGACGCTTCGGTCTGCAACACCACGATGGTTGCATTCGATTCTGGAGACAATTTGGAGGTTGGTTTGTTTGTCGCTCAACGGTCATTTTTTGCACACGAGGGCTAATTAGACCGGGACTTACGGTTTAAAGTGGAATCCGAACCACTACAAACATCCATGCCCAAGGTGGGATTCGAACCCACGAACTGTTGAACCGAAGGCAAGAGCGCTAACCATTCGGCTGCCAGCTCGGCCAGAGACAATTTGGAGAGAGGGTGCTGAATGGCTACATCACGCACCGCCACACTGGTCCAGCACCGGGTTTTATGGTAAAAGTCGGTATTGGATATCACTCTCGCACTCCTCCAGTAGACATTGCCGATACTTTAAACAGCTATAGCTACATCTTCGAGCTGTTGCAACCAGTTGTCCTACCTTAGCTTCAGGGCTCGCCCAAGTCATATTTCAACTGGACAATGCGCGACCATACGTGACACGCATTCTGCCAAAGTTCTCCGTAAATCAGCAGATTGAAGTTTATCGCTTGAATTACATCGTTATGTTGTTTTCTTCAAGTCATACTAAACAACCATTTTGCTTTTGCTTCACATTTTGTAAAATGGAAGTTAAACATCCAGTCAGTTGTATAATTAATTTAAGTTCTTTCAATAAACTCGTCTGAAGGGTGTAAGATCAGAACCACAGCTTGGAAGCTGCTCCGTATCAACTGTTGGGTTGGGAGCTGCTTTGAAGCGGCTGTGCTCCTTTGTCGGTGGTGCTTTCTTTTCTCTAATGTGAGCTTCACCCAAACTGGTAAAAATGTGTAAGGGATAGTTACAGAGAGTTCCTGCTGGTGTTAAAATTATACTTTTTTCACGAAATCAGTCGTATCAGGTGTGCATCCACCTTTGGTTCGAAAGCCAATAATCATGCCCTTTTTTAGGCCGGTTAAACAACTTCATTTCTGCATTACGCCAATGATTTTGAAGGTATTGGGAGCTTTCACACACCCTTCATACGCATTTATTTGTACTGTGCTACCACCTGTCTTCAGTCAATGTTTCAATGCATGCCCTACATTGGTCTAA
Source organism: Latrodectus hesperus (assembly GCA_037975125.1). Classification (NCBI taxonomy): domain Eukaryota; kingdom Metazoa; phylum Arthropoda; class Arachnida; order Araneae; family Theridiidae; genus Latrodectus; species Latrodectus hesperus. The sequence goes on from CM075855.1 coordinate 19,252,208, forward strand.
AAAAGAAATACTTTTCTTCTCCGGTCATGAGCCCTTCCCCACTTATCTTAAACGTTTTAACATAGCTTCAACCTACTACTGCACATGTGGAGACGAGGAAACCCCTCATCACTACATGACCACTTCCCCATTTACAGCATTTTGGTATTTCGTGGCTCCAGCAGATCAATTGGAAAAAATTTTAAAAAGAAAGTCTTGGAAACTCGACATTCCAGGCAAAGGCTCAACAGGCTAACGGATTTTTTAATTGAACATGAGCAACTCTTCACTTGGTTTGAAACAACTATCTGACCTATTACTTTTATCTTTCATACCTGATGTAAATATTTTAGTTTGCTTTATCTAATTTTTTTTCGTTTTGCTTATTTTTGTTTAGAAGAGCTTACGAGCCCCTTATTGTAATTATAAAATAATTTCCAATAAGTAATCCAGCAATCTAAACCTAAACTGGTAAAGCTCATCCCAATCTAGGAACGAGGAGGTCTGCCGGCATAAAACGTAAAACATCTGTCTTCTGTGATTCATTATTTAACGTGGAAGTTGAAAGTACGTGATCTTCACATTAATGTGATTAGACTGAGTAGATTAACTTAAATGAAATCATACGTCTTCAAATTTCAACAATCTTCTGAAAATAAAGGCTCTGACCTTACAATAAATCATTTCATAATTTGAAAGCATTTTAACAGATTAAGTTTAATTTTAATATAATTATACGCATTATATGCTTTTGAATTTATATTCTCAATTTTACAAAAATTAGCAGTCACATCTACGATGCTTGCCATCCAAATTGCAACACCAAGAAAGAAAGAGATATTACAAGAAAATTTATTTTGTAGATAAAATGTTGACCAAGTATCAAGTGATTAAATATATAGACTTCTGTGAGGTGCGGTTCCTGCCAAAATCAGTCCCCAGAGTAGCCGCCATTGTTGGAGATCACCACTGCCACACGCCTCGGCATTGATTCAAAGAGACTTTGGAAGTGTTCTTAAGGTAACGCTGGCTGTTTAAAGTACCAAAAATGCCTACTAGACAAGTGCGAGAATTATATCCAATACCACCCAATAACATCATACGCAGTGCAGGACTAGTGTCGCGGTGCGTAACACAGCTGTTCAACATCCTCTCTCCACAGTGTCCCCAGACTCGAATGCTGAATGAAGCATTGTGGTATTGCTGACAAAAACATAACACGTCAGTAAAGACAATTTCATTCCATTCTGCAGTCCACATCTTTCTTTCGTCGCAGCATTGGCGACGAGACGTCTGTGGTTCTGCGTCAAGGGTAGACGAAGCAATGGACGTCTTGCGGGCAGACCACTCTGCTGTAAATGGCTTCGAATGGTACACGCAGACACTAGATGTTGATGTATTACAGACTGAATATTCTGTATTATAATTCGTAATGTCGCAGAGCAATCTTTCACTGCCATGCGCACAATTTACCTGTCATCACGTGAAGTGGTGCGCTGAGGGGAATGTGATCAAACACGTCTGTCCATCGTACCTATCAGCATCCATAACGATCACATACCCGCATTACAGTTGTTTGGTTTCGTCCAACACGTCTACCGATTTCCCTGAAAAATAATATACAATCTCGGTAGGTCACGTTCCTTTCTCTGTTGAACTCGGATACTTGATCAAAAAATGATCGCTGTTTTGTATGAGGTATAATTGATTGTTTAAAAAAAAAACACAAGAGAAACACAATTGCTGAACTTGAAATCATCGTAGTCTCTATGCCATAAATAACTCTCTGAAGTGGCGCACAGGTGCATGTGATATGTGTCTGTGCTGAAATTCTAATCATTTGCATACCTCATTTCCGCTAATGCATGCTGTAAATTCCATGTTATATGCATGCTTCCTTCAGGATGTTGCATTTACGGTGGCTAGCAGTGCGGAAATGGTATAGATATAAGTGAAATTTAAGATGGACGCCACTGCCCGGTTACATTTCGAATTTTCCTATCACTGTGTTTGATTTATGTAATCGATTTTGATTTAATGCGCTGTTGTTAATATCTAATTGGTATTGTACTCGATGTATTTTTTAAATGTTTTTATCATTTTGATTAGATAAAAGTGAATAATTAAATAAATTGATTACGTTTACATATTGTTCTCTGAGTAAGAATATTATTATTAATTTTGAGTAATTTTATACTTGTTTTGTAATCTTTGCAAAATTAGTGAAATTTCTCGTTTCGTAATATTTGTATAAATAAAAATAATGAAATATTTAAAATTTCGATGTTTGAAATTTTGGAAATGGAGTGAGATTTAAATTCAAAGTTTGAAATTGGACGCGATTGGAATTTTTAAAGCTGGATCTTTGGAGAATTAATTAATTAAAGTTGTGTACCGCTTGGTGCAAAAAATAAGAATCGCTTCAAGCCCTTACCAGCTCATAGAATTTTATCATACTTTAAAAAAATAATAATAATGTTAAAAATTAAAAGAAAAATTTTAATGTTGGCGTAAGCAAGGCAATAGTTTTATGATTCAAAAGAGAGTGTTTATTAAAATTGCAGTTATTAATTAAGAATTCTATGGGCGCTCCGCGGCTGAGTGGTCTAAAGCATCACCGCTAATCGCTTGAGAGCGTAGGAGTGTGGGTTCGATTCCCACCGTGGCCCTGGGTGTTTTCTTCGTTATTCTTCTGTGGTTGTACATCTGTCATTGTGCTATTTGTCCCATTATCGACGAAGACTTACAAGCGGATCTCAAGAATCAAGCATACAAGTCTGAATATATGTTATGTAATGTAATAAATAATAATAAATAAATAAAGAAAGAATTCTATTAATTAATGATTTTTAAAATATTTAAATTGTGTTAATCTATGCTATGGATACCCCTTTCTTGCCTAATGGGCGATAGACGCGCCAAGCGTGGCAACCCTGGCTATTTCATCCTAAGTGCACTTCTTGTGGCACATGCTCATTAACAACTCTTTTGTTTCAGCATTCCTATTGGTCGCTAAATATTTTGATTTTGAAATAACCGTAGAATTTAAAATTTGATGCACGACATTTTATTACTGTTGAATTTGCCCTGGAGGTAGTACGTAAGTTATTTGTTTCTGCGTATTTTTATTTATTAATTAAAAAAAATATGATGATTTTCTCCATATTATAGAGTATTTTTTGTTATACAATTCGTAAAAAAAAACATTGTTTTTGTTTTCGTTGCCATACCAACGTTGAAATTCGTTAAAAACACGGATTTCTGTTCATCGACAGAAACGACATTTTTGCGTAGTGTCTCTCGGAGCATTCAAATCCACGAGACAACACGCAAAACGTGCCAGTTGGCGACCTTTTGAAAATGCGCCAAGCAGGGGACCCAAAGCACATTTTCGCCTAAATCACCTTTTCCTAATTAAACTAACCGTAAAGTGGATGTCATGTGACGTCGTTTTCATTTTACTTTTTCAGCTGTTCTATTGTTTATGTGTCAATGACTTGAATCAATAGAAAACGGTTTCTCAAACCGATGCTTTGCTCCTTTTATGATAAATCGCTTTATTAATAAAATGTACTCTGACAATATTCTCTGATATTCGATGGTAAACCTCACCTTGTTTGCTGCCTCTCGAAGAATGCGATTTGAAGGCAGGCATCGTATTCGCCTACAAATCGGATTTACAGCGTCGTCTCAACACCATGTGACGTGGATGAAACGTTATTTGACGTCAATGGTATTTTAAGCCAATGAGAATCGTAATAAAGTGGCGTACTCAGGATCTCAGCTGTAAAGAAAGAAACACAAACGCCTTATGGTTAATAAAAAAAACATTAGTTTGGCTTTTGAATCTTAATATGTATTAAATGCTTATGAATTTATTTAACTCTTCAAAAATTAACATCCAGATCTAGGAAAGATTTCTTCAATTTTGAGACGAATGATTAATTTTCTGAATTTGTTACTTACTAACACGCAGAAACATTTTGGCGAGGGCTCGTCATTCGCTCAAAAGGCTCGTTCGTGAATTCCTTATGAATAATAGTTGAATCGCAGGACTTGAAACAGGATGCCGAATAGTTTCCGGTTACTGATACAGTGAAAGCTATGAATACAGATGGGCGCCTCTGATTACCTCGCTCTGGGCTTAGTTAAAATTGCAAGCGACGCTGTTTACAATCGCATTACACATAAATGCATACAAATTGGGAGAGTTTATTGGGAGGACCACCCTTCATTGCTAATCATTTATTAGGAATATTACTTAGGGATCAGTTGGCAGCTGTGTTGGACCAACAAATTGGAGTTAATTATTTGCTGTAATTTATATGTATTTTTTACGCATTTTAATATAGATTCTTAAATTATTAAATTCCATTTTTCCGGGAATTTCAAAAATTTATAGTTAAAAAATGTGTACCTTTTATAAGCAAATTAATTTACATAAATGAAATTTATGTATGTATACTATAGTATTTCAGTTAAAACAATGCCGCTTATACGAGTTAAAAAAATAAATTATTTTATTTTTAATATTTTAATTTAATCGAACTATACACATATCCGTATAACGTGTATGACATCGTGAATAATTTCAACAGTCAGAGACCTTAAAAAAGGTATATTTAGAAATGCTCTCTAACTGTGGTTAACAAACGGCCAACAAATTTAAACCCTAAGGCGCGTAACATTTCCAAATTCAGTTTAGAAAATCAATTTATTTATTTTTTTACATATTTTCTATAACACTTCAAATTTGCAAACACAAAAAATTTTAGTTTTCCAACATTTTTTATGATTTAAAATAATTAATTTAAAAAAATTAAACTACTTACTTCATTTCTTTTTCTTTATGTTCATAATTTGATACATCAGTCAATAATTTGATTCATCAGTCATGGAAACATCTAAAATATTTCGTTATGCATGCAATGGGTACTGGATCTACTACACATGTATTCCCCAAGGCTATTTTCAAGGCAAGATTTTCTCCTTTAATCACATGCAATGCACATCCTGCTTCTTTTATGACATTTCCATTTGAATCTATCCATAGATTCCTGTGGCTCACTCTAACTTTTGTTCTCACGACATGTTTCATATTCATACCGTTCAGAAATTAAATTCACTCTGATACAGCATTCAATTATACTCTAGCATTCAATACCGTATATATTTACTCATGGTGTCGTACAATAAAACAATAAGAATTTTCATAAAAAATAAGAAGCAAGTGTTTTGATACTTTTTTCAAAAACCAAACGATAACAAAGTTTCAACATGATATTGATTTTCAGTCTAATCACAACGGCTTAGAATAAAAATCGTTTGCTTGTTACAACATTTTAAGAAGAAGGTTTATCTTATAACTCTCCATTCTAATTAATTAATTTAAATTTAAAATATTTGGGCCATAAATACTATGATACTATTATTTTTTATCAAAATTTCCTAGAAAATATTTCACTTTCAACAGACATAAATCATTTTCACTAAAAATATCGTTTTAAAGAATTTTGATGGAATGTTTTTCTTTCTACATATTATTTTTATAAATGTTAAATAGTACTAGTTGTCATAGATTCACAACCAAAAAAATCAACTCAAAAATCATCACACTAAAGAATACAGTTTGATGTCATAATCCACCGATGCAAATCCACATTTTGGCCTTGTTGATATGATTTACATTTATATATAAACTTTAAAAACATCCATTGAAGTGTAGGAATAATCTGCATATGAATGATACAATTATTTGAAATAAGTCGAAAAAATTATAAGGTTCAATTTTTGAAATATAGTATTATGATATAAGCACACTAAAACTTTTTACTAAACCTACACAGTGAGAATCATGTGGTTTAATGATTTTTATTAATTTTTATCATTCCCTTTACTGTTAGTATATTTTAAAAGTTAATTTTTAGTCTTAGATTGCAAGTTATTAAGTAGTGTTTACTACTGTTCCAGAATTCGTGTGGCTAGACATTTATGATTATTGTGATGTAAATTAAATAATATTTAATATAAGGACTAAAAGAAGACACTACTAATATTTTCATTTCTTTTTTCTGTGAAGGATAAATGATTAATTTGCCAGCATATTTCTGAACTACGATAACGAATTTTACATAGGAAACATAGGATTTACGAATTTTACATAGGAATACAAATAGAAATTATTTAATAAAGAATATAGTAAGGTTATGTTACACAGAATTTGATGTTTTATTATTGATACAAACTTTTATATATTAACAATTAATAACAATTAAACTTATAATTGTTTAATAAATATATCTTTGTAGAAACCCATTCATGTATTATTGCTTAAAAGTGTAACACATAGGAGTTTAACAGATTTCTTAAACTATTGTCAGTTATATATTCTGACCAATTTACAGAAAATCATTTTTAAAATTTTTCAAATGTTTGAATTTCAATATATTAGTTTAATAATTTTTAAAATTAGATTCAGTTGTTTTATCATAGATATAAGTAAGATTAATTATAGCGAGTTAATAGAAAAAATATACATCCAAAAATTCCGAATTTAAATATTAATTTCAATTACAATTAATTTATTATTTATTTATTTATTTTAGTTAATCATTTTAAGTATTCTATCAATATTACGAAAATTTAAAATTAAATAACTTTACAATTTTTGGCCTTACATGACAAAGAATTTTAATAGTGGTGTAAGAATAGTTTTTTTTGGTTTCGAACATTCAATCAAATAAGAAAGCAATTACCGAAATTATCAGCGAAAAATAAATTGATCTGATTGGCCATTTAGTTTTTTACTATCTTTCATATACATTTTGTCCCAACACATGAGTATTTAGCTTCGCCTGCTAATTTTACTACATATGATGCATTTTTACCCCAGTACTGCCTTTTCAAGTTCCTAATTTAGTACTGATGTATGTAGTTTTTCTTATCGCTGCATCTGCTGCGTTCAGTTCACATTCACGCCCCCGTGCCTTGATTTGGCTTCAAAGGCTGATTAGAAGCTACTTCTATGTGAAAGTTTCTTTATATTGCCCCTATGCAACTCATGAAAAGGTAATTTTTAATTGTATTGCAGTAACTTTCAAAGACACACGGTGGTGTGTGTGGCCATTTAACATCAAGCCTGGCTACACCATTAAATACCCGCCGCTGTAAGGGTTGGTTTCTTTGGAGGGTAAGTAGCGTGTTCCTGGTTTTCTTTACAGGAGCGTACGGTAGGAAAGAGAGGTTAGGCTGTCTACCCATTGATCCGTACACCAATCTCTGGGCACCTCACTAAGCAGACTCTTCTGTGCGTAGAAGCGAGCGGGGCGCAAATCACAGGTTTTCTTGCAAACATGGTGGTGAGGACTCATTGTTATTGTTGCAATTAGAATCCAATCGATTGATTTGCGAAGTCATTAGAAATTCTGCGAAATGTGTTAGAAAGATAAAAGCGTGTTTTGTAACCCGTACATGTAAGGACCGTTCCTCTTCCGGATCTATCCACACATATGTGCGTGTTGACATATTTGAAGTCCATAATTTGCATTATTGTCTGGAAGTACTTTGTGTCTGGATTTCATTCAATTCTTCTCAAGAAATTCCTTAAAATATGCGCAAATTCTCTTAATTTTCAACACCAATGTTCATCAACTCATTCCAATTACTAATTTAATGCCAAAAGATTGCTAATTGCTGTCTATTGCTAAAAATTCCAGTCATGTAGGATAGCACTGTTTTTTTTTTAAAAAAAGGATTTGTGCTTCTAATTATGGTCAAAAACGCACCTTTTTAAAAGTTTTGCGAAAACGGATCCTTGCATCTTTTTTTTAAAATTTCTTTTAAAATACTATTAAAGAAATTATTATTAGTTTTAAAGTTTATACTTATAAATTTTAAGTATAAAATTTAAAACTAATATTTAAATTTTATGCTTATAAGTTTTAAATATTGAAAAAAATTGGATTCATTTAAAATAGGGTTTTTGTTTGCTATTTAGGTGTTTGCTTGATTTTGAATGCCTCAAAAATAAATTATAAATATGAGATACTGTTTTTATATTTTTAAACATAGGAATACAGGAGAAGTATTAATTAATGGTAATTTTTCTAATGTAATAATTTCTTTTATTCTATACGGATATATATATAAAGTACATACCCAAATATATGAGCTCATTTATCAGCATCAATATTTGGGATGTTTATCAAAACTCGCTTAAAAATGAATGCACATTCCATTCTTTTTGGCCTATTACACATTCTTTTAAAAGAAGAATAATTGTAATGCCAATTTTATGATCAGTTTGTTTGCAATGCACAGTTTGTAATACGTTAATCTAATATTTTCAATTTAAAAATATACTCAATACTTCTAATCCATGAAATACTATTCGGAGAAAATTTACTTTTAAAGATGACAAATATTAACTGTACAGACTTTACTAGAAATAGTAGCAACTAAAATTTAAAAATTAAAAATGGGAAACATAATTAATTAGTAAGAAATGCGAACTACTATGCAAATGAAAATGAGAAAGAATAATATCAAACAATATCAGATTGTGGAAAAAGAGATTCATTATTTTTAAGTGAAATTAATGATTTTATTGAACATGCTTCGGGCTCATTTAGTGGAAAGGATTCAATAAAGTTTTAAGCTCCGTCTTTTGTTCCTGTGTGGCTGCCAGCTTCAATTTTATCGACATTTTCGAAGACTGTGCACCTGTGTGAGGTGCACTTGTCGATGAAACCAAAATTGCAAGTAATTGGCTGCTGTAATATAGGGATCATGGACACCATCCACAATTTTAGCCTGTTTAATTTTGGCTCTATCAAAGAAAAGCTGTACTGAATTTTCTCAGTGTTGATTACTACAGCCAATTACCAAAAAATTAATGAATGACTTTTTTTACCCAACCTAATATATATTATAGATAAATAAATTTTTAAAAATTAATAATTTACTTTCTTTAATGTAAAACCTCAATTTAATTTAATGAATTTAATTCCTTATAAAATTAGTATTGGTAACTATAAATATAGTAACAATAAATTTACAATCTTCTCTAGTTGAATACATTTAATAACAGTTTAAGGAATCAGGCAAAAAAATATATGTCGGCGTCTTTTTTAATTTTTAAATTTAAGTGAAAATAATTTAACGTGTAGGAACATAAACTTCCATAATGATGACAAATCTTTAAAAAAATTCTTATTATAAATGCCCGGTTTTTTTAAACTGTATTTAATTGCTTTCACTTTAATTGAAGAACTGGAAGGGATTAAAAAACCAAAAAATGAAAACTGATTAACTGGTCTGCAAAACTGGAGCATTACAGTTAAAGAGAAAATCTTTTCCATTAAGATCTTAGCTAGAACCAGAAAATTCATACTGAAAAAAACTATGTGTAATGAAGGACATTTACAATGATTGATGCTTTCAAAAAACAAACAATTCATCTTAAGTAAGGATGGACAAATAAAAAAAAAGGTCGGTACGAACTGCCATCGCAGCACACTTCAGTTAAAAGGTGCCCTCTTTGAAGACAGCATTTGATACTTTTCACGAAATTTCTGTTCTTCAGCCTATTATCAAACTTAAGTGGCAACAAAAAGTGATTAGCTGTGATGTGTTCCGAAGCGTTCTCGGAATAAAGGTTTGAAAAGAGAAATGGCCATTTTTAACGATTGAAGCTTCGAAAAATGTTACTCTTTGGGAAACACCGCTGGAGAAAAAAGTCGTGAAAAAGACGCTTGCCAATGACTGGATGCGACGAGGAATGGGTGTTTTGATGTAGATTTGATGCGCACTTAACGGACGTTTATTTAACTGAGCGTCAACAAAGTTAAAAAGGTTGGCTGAGCGTATCGAGAATAAAGGGAATATTATTGCCATTATATTCAAAGGGCAAAGCAAGTGAGAGTAGGTAAAATTCAAATCCTTTTAGCACTTATTGGAAAGCTGAACCAAAAAGGTTCATTTGTCATAACTCGGATGGTTTCGTTGCAGAGCATTTGGAAGAAATTGAGTACACTCAATCCTGTTTCTGTGTGAGTTTTTATCTGTGAAATTATTTTTGTGCAATACATGAACAATTCAAGTGAATTGGAATACCATTAAATAAATTAGTAATAAAAATGAAATAGTTTCATCGGTCATTAGATTTAAATTTTTTCATGAGCATATCATTGAATTATTGTTGTTTCAGAAAAATGTAGTGTTACCCCATTACAAATCTGATTTATATACCCACTGATTTTAAGTTCCTGGTATAGTAATGGTCTATGTCATTTTTCTCTCATTTAAAATACTTAAGGCTTTTCGTAAAATTCGCTTTCTGGCTGTTCTCACCGGTGTATCGCTTTCCTGAATGGTCAAGTTTCGCCTTTTAATTTAGTGCAAAAAACGGATTCCTAGTTATTTCATAAGACTTGAGAATTTTTTTTTCCGCTGTTCTTGTTCACCAGATAAAAATACTTTTTGACATTTTGCGAAAACTTTATAGCTGTACTCGTCAAGTGTGGTACAATGATTTAAGCTTTTCCTTTTATGCGGTCTCTATCCACCGCACAAAATAGGTTGGAGTGTACTCTTCACTCGCTTCATTCAGCACTTGAAATGACATCCTAACGCGATTTATAATCTTACAGGGAGTAAAAAATTTCATTTTAATTTATTACTAATTTTTTAATGAAAACTTTTCTAAAATGTGTGCTCCAAAGGAAACTGCCAAATATATTATTAAATCGAATGTTAAGAAGTATTTAGATAAACGCTTTCATTTAGTTCACTTTAAAATTAACGCGTGGTCATGCCTGTATTTTGGAAGAGCAATAAAAGGCTGGCAATAAGCTGGTACAAGGTAAATGAAAATAGCATTTCCTTTTTTAATCAAAGGATTGTAATCAATTTAAATACGAAAATGTTGTGAACAAATTATGTAATAACATTTTTTGTAGCATTAATAAAATTCAAGATCATGATAAAAAAAAGAATTATATTTGGTTAATTTTCATCAAATCAAAGTACTTTTACACATTTGCCAAAAAAATCGGTGTGAATATCCAAGAAACTCTTTTGAAAGAGTAATTCGCACCTGACATAAAATTCCATAAACACCTTCGTTGAATAATTCGCACTCTGACATAAAATTCCATCATAAAACGCATGTCTAATGGAACTTACATACGTCATATATGATAGAATTTGTAAAGAAGTTTAGGATGTCCTGGTTATTCTCGTTATCGTAGGGTAGTGAGTTCCAGGACGAGCTAATCAAAGGTCCATCAAGTTTTCTCATGATGGCTAAGGGACGTTGAAATGCTCGCTATGTTCTTTATGTGAAATGATAACGCTAGAGGTGGCAGACAAATGCTGGGGTTCTTGTGCTGGGTCCCTGCTTCTAAATGACGAGAGACCACCCACTTTTGAGGAAACCACTGGCTGCACCACCGGATGAAGTACCATCTCTTGTAGGGCCTTACAGGTGGAAGCACTGTGACTCCATCAGCCGGGCATTATAATAATATTTTGCATGAGAAATTCAGGCACGCCAAAATGTATTCGAATTGCTTGTCTCTAATAAGTAATAGTGATCTTTAGAAGTGATAAATTGACTCTTGAAATTTAGATATTATCTGATTGAAATATGGATAAATAAAGAATTTGTTTAAGGGAAAAATAAGGCTGGTAAGAAAGAAAAAGACGTCCACTTATGAAGCAAGGCAAATACACTTACTAGTAAACGTTTGTGTATAAAGGCACAGTAAACATTTCAAAGAGAATAAAAGTACTTTATAGTGTCAACATTAATTCAATTTTTGTATAAAGCATTTCTGTAACAATTCCTTAACTATCAGTAACAATTTCAGAAAGATAACGGACATTGTTTCAAAATAATAATAATTAAAAATTACACAAAAGCAGAAAAAATTTGGGTACTGTTGAGAAAAGTCTTTAAAAAATAGTTTCCATGGACTGTTAATTAAACTTTAATATGTAGTTGGAAAACCTTTATACCTAAGAATCTTTTTCAATTGCTTAGGCATACAGTGAACTAGATTGGCGGTTTCTGCAGATGAAATATTATTCCATTCCATCATAATTGCTCCTTTTAGCATATCTTTCGATGCTATATTATGTTGCTGAATCTTCTAATAAGTCTCATAAATGTTCGATGAGGTTAAAATCGGGTGATTGTGGTGGAATATGCAACTGATATTTGATATTGTGTAACAGCCAGAACATTACGTTGTGAGCAGTATGTTTTGAATGATTGTCTTATTGAAACCAAAAGTCATCGCAAATCGCTTTCTGCTTCAAATTTTCCTTTAACATATTTAGATATCCTGTATGATCTAATGTGAAGTCTGTAAAAGTTAATCGACCTAATCCACTTTCAGTCATGCACACTCCAACACATTATGCCACCTCCACCATGTTTAATTGTAGATGCAAGATTTTGCTTCTCATAAGCTGTACTTTATTTTTTGCACACCATTTTACAACCTTTGATGTCAGAAATACAATTGCTTTCATCAGAGAATGTTATTTTTCTCTTAACTCAGAAAGTTTATTAACATACTCACTTTCAAAATTTAAACGTTTTTGCTTATTGGTAGTAATAATATAGGACATTTTACGAGTTACACGGACATGATCACCACATTGTTTCGAAATTTTCTATATAGTATCTCCATGAAGAGATTTCTTTAAATCTTTTCTCTTGTATCAATTACTACTCTGCTGGCCACCCAAATTGCAACACCAAGAAGACAAGAAATATCATAAAATTTTATTTTGTAGTTAACATACTGATCAAGAATCAAATGATTAAATTTATAGATTTCTGTGAAGTGTGTGGTTCGTGCCAAAATCAATAGTAAGAATAGCCGCCATTGTTGGAGATCACCACTGCTACATGCTTCGGCATTGATTTAAAGAGACTTTGAATGTGTTTTTGGGGTAAAACAGATCAAGTATCTTCCACACGTTGCTAAATGTGATCTGATGTGGAAGCTGATATTGTAATCTTGGTCAATATTTGAGCAATTACATGGACAACATGTTTTCTATCAGTGAAAGATATATGGTGAGCCGGCAAGGGATGCAATTCAATCTGGAGATTGATGAAGAACTCTTCTACAAAGACGTGCGATTTGTGGTCATGCATTATACTGTTGATATATTGCGGCGGGCGGACCCTGAAGGTAAGGAACGAAAACTGGCTCCAACACCTCAGAGATGTAATTCTGGTTGTTTCAAGTACCGGCAATGCCTACTAGACGAGAGTGAGTATGCCATGTAATACCAATCCATAATACCTGATGAGGGGCAAGCATTGAGGTGCATATATATATAACTCAGCTGCTCAGCATCCTCTCTCCACAGGGTCTCCAGACTCGAATGTGACCATTGTGGTGTTGCTGACTGAAACGTAACGCGTCCGTAAAGATAATTTCATTCTTTTCTGCCGTCCACATCCTTCTTTCATCGCAGCACCGGTGGCAGAGACGCCTGTGGTGCTGCATCAAGGGTAGATGAAGCAATGGACGTCTTGCGGACAGATTACTTTGCTGTAAATGGCTTCGAATGGTACGCACATACACTGGATGAAACGTTACAGACTGAATGTGTTGCGCCGTGGTTCGTGATGTGGCTGAGCGATCTGTCACTGCCATGCGCACAATTTGCCTGTCATCACGTGAAGTAGTGCACTGAGGTGGATGCGATCGAACACATCTGTGCATCGTACCCTCCTGCACTCAATGATCACATATCCGCAATAGAGTTATTTAGTATCATTCAACATGACTACCGATTTCTCTGAAATGTAATCTACAATTTCTACAGGCCACTATACTTCCTCCGTTGAACTCGGATACTTGATCAAAAAATGGTCGCTTTTTTATGAGGAATAATTGATCATTTTTTTATCAATTATTCCTCATAAAAAAGATTCCTCACAAGAAAAACACAATTGTTAAACTTGAAAACTTATATTGTTTTAAAGTGGTGCCACTGATGTGCGTGATGTGCGTCTGCTCTGAAACTCGAATCATTTGTATACCTCTCCTCCGCTAATTCATATTGTAAATTTCATGTTATTTGCATGATTCCTTCAGGGTGTTGCATTTACGGTGGCTAGCAGTGTATTTGAGATGCAGCAATGATTGGATTTAAACGGATTTCTTGATGCATTGCTTTTGTCGTAAATTCAGCATAGATGGACGGCTAAACTGATGCTTTGAGGTAATAGATATTTGGATGACTTGTAATTATTGACGTGCAATTTGGTTAGAAGAATGATTTCTTTCCATTTACCTTTCTGATTGCTCAAAAAGTTTTACCTTCATTCCCTAGTCTCAAGATGATTTTTCCTTTCCTACTAAAAAATCTCTTTTTGTTTAGAATCCATTTTAAGTCTTCTAGTAATGTATCATTTAAAAAAAACGAGTTTTTTTATTCTATTTGCTTTATTGCCGCCAAAGTTAAAATGGATAACTAGAAAATAAATGAGACGATGTTTCATTTCATTCCAGCTCACGAAAACTGAAAAATGAAGATTAATTTGCAGATATCTATGTAATTTGTAGCTGTACGCCAACTTATCCTGATAACCTTTTTGCATAATTTTTCATTATTTTTATTATTATTTTAAAATAATGTGTGTTATCTTTCTGAATTTGTTAATGTTATTTAAGAAATTGGTGAAGAAAAGATTTATATAAAACTGTACGCAAACTTTTCCTGATAACCTTTTTGCATAATTTTCCATTATTTTTATTATTATTTTAAAATAATGTGTGTTATCTTTCTGAATTTGTTAATGTTATTTAAGAAATTGGTGAAGAAAAGATTTATATAAAACTGTACGCAAACTTTTCCTGATAACCTTTTTGCATAATTTTCCATTATTTTTATTATTATTTTAAAATAATGTGTGTTATCTTTCTGAATTTGTTAATGTTATTTAAGAAATTGGTGAAGAAAAGATTTATATAAAACTGTACGCAAACTTTTCCTGATAACCTTTTTGCATAATTTTTCATTATTTTTATTATTATTTTAAAATAATGTGTGTTATCTTTCTGAATTTGTTAATGTTATTTAAGAAATTGGTGAAGAAAAGATTTATATAAAACTGTACGCAAACTTTTCCTGATAACCTTTTTGCATAATTTTCCATTATTTTTATTATTATTTTAAAATAACGTGTGTTATCTTTCTGAATTTGTTATTGTTATTTTTATTGTATTGAATTTATCTCTTGATTTCAGAAAGATAGTTATTAATAATTATTAGGATTTGATTCAAATTTATAAAAGTTTTTTTAGGATATTCTTAATTTTAATATTTAATGTTTAATTCAAATACTTTTTACTGTTGTATTAAAAATCTGAGTGTTCTTTTTATTTTGAATCCATAATTCAAGATATTGCTACTTAGCAAGAAAAAATTGTATTATCCAATTATTTTAATGTATGCTGGACTTATGTTTCGAATAAACAGCTATTAAAATGTATACTTGAAATTTAATTTTTATATTTTGTAGTTTAATGGAAGATACGTTTATTTCCTATACCAGGTTAGGCATTCTTACTTTCCTGGAGAATCTTCTAGAAGATTTGAATTTTCTATTTGTTGTCTAGTAAAGATTCAAGAATTTGAAGTATTGATTCCCGGTAAGCAATTTTTTTTATTTTAATGACAATATAATATATATATATATATATATATATATATATATATATATATATATATATATATATATATATATATATATAGATTATGTAAAATGATTTCGTATGAATTGCTTACATCTTCAGTGATTTAGCATTTTGAATATGACTGTGTGTGATCTGTGAATGTGATTTTCTATAAGATTTTGTGTTCTCTTGATTAGGAACCAAAATTTTCTACTTCCATTATTCTTGTAATGCTGGATATTTTGTATATTCTTATTTTGTATTATTTCCATTTTGCTTAATACTCTTACAAAAACCATCTGATCATAATATCTTCAAAACAAATTATTTTTTTATTGCACTTTATATATCTAAGTAAATTAATATAAGAATGCTCATTTTCAGGAAAAAATCATAAATTATAATAGCAAATGAAAATCTTAATACATTGATTTCGTTTCTACTAAAGTTATTTTTAAATCAATATAGTTAGTTAAAACCTTTTTATATGAGAAAAATTTAGTTCATTGTAAAAAATGAAATTAGTATCTGAAATTTCCGAAATTCGAACCATTTGCTAGTATGTGTATACCCTGAAAGGAAGTTAAAAAGCATGCTCTCAGTGAAATTTAAAACAAAATGCCTACGTAAGGATTTATTTATTTTATTACATTACAAATATTCAGACTTGTATGCTTGATATCCGCTTGTAAGTCTTCGTCGATAATAGGACAAATAGCACAATGACAGATGTACAGCCACAGAAGAATAACGAAGAAAACACCCAGGGCCATGGTGGGAATCGAACCCACACTCCTACGCTCTCAAGCGATTAGCGGTGATGCTTTAGACCACTCAGCCACGGAGCGCCCTTTACGTAAGGAGAACAACGAACAAAGTTTCTCGAATGAATATTATATGTGTATTTCCATTCAAATTTTGTTGATTAATTTTATTTGATAAATTATGCTCTGATTTAGTTTTAAACAGAAATATATCAATATTCTCTTATTTTTCATTAAAGTTATTTTGTAGAATTCTATTTCCTACAGACTTCAGACAATAACCTGATTTTTAGTTCTATTAAATGTCTTCTTTATTGATCTAATTTGAATATTATTAAAAAAGTAAATATCATTAAGGCAAATTTCATCACAGTAAATATCATTTATTATTAAATGTTGATTGGAAATTCAGTAAGTGTTTCATAGTCTGTTCTGCTATGCATAAAATATTGCTTTTGATGGGCTGAACCTAGTTTTAAAGAAACTGAAAAAAATATTTGTTTTATAAATAGTTAGCTTTTTATATTTATAATTTTAAATATGTTTTTACTGTGTTATACTTTAATTACTTTGGTTAATAAAGTTGAATTAGTTAAATTTTAAGCGATAAAAAAGTATCTCATTTATAAATTCTAAATTTTGTTTTCCTTTTCAGTTAGATGGGAATAACAAATTTATACAACTGAGGTTGAGATTAAATTCAAAATAAGCAAATTAAAAAAATTCTTTAATTTAATCTCAACAGAAAAAGAAAAGTTTCTATTTATTATGTTTTTACATTCTTCAAAATTAAAATTTTTCTGTATTATTTAAGCTCATTTGGAGCTTATGTAGAGCAAGAGAAAATAATCCTTTAAAGGATTAAAAACATAGCAATTTATTTCTACTGAGTACAAATTGTAAATAAACATTTCATGTATTAAATTTTATTAAGAGTTTACAGTTGTAAAGATAATAAAAATGTTAAATCAAAATATTTAATATATCTCTTAGTAAATAATATTTCCGTCTATATTGAGCAGTAATATGTGAATCCAATTCTCTATTTGATTAATTACGTTCTGTTCTTTTAGTGGTAACGTTAAATTTTACCTATTAATCTAACTCTTGTTTTGCTAATTTGAAGATTCATTACAAATTTTAAGCATTTTGTAATTTCAGTTATTAAATCAATTCCAAAGGGTAAAAGATTAAATAGTATATTTTTTCCAAAAATTTTCTCTTAGGTTTTGTATACATGTAATTAAAAAGATAATCATTTCTAAAATTTGTATTATGAAATTGCTGAAAGTCAAGAAATCTATAAAGAAAATTTGTGAGTTTTTTTGCAAAGTTCATTCTGAATTTCTTATATAATGAAATTTACACTAATGAGTTTTACCAATCACGTTGAATTAATGTAATTATAGTATGGCTGAAAATTATTTCCCATGTTTTAAAAATTATTTTTTCAAATTGCTGATTTGTAAGTATAATTTTGATAATTTTTTAAAATTTATTTTTAGAGGCTTTCCACAAAATGCGAGCAATCTCCTAAGAGGTGATTTATATAATAGAGAATTGACTCTAATATGCTGAAAGGTGTTCGAGTGAAAGAATAAAAAAATGTCAAAATGTATAAACTTATTAATGTATAAATAAAATTAACTTTATCCTTCAAAAATAAACCTTTATTGCAAAACTATGTATTACCTTACATTTATATATACCCAATTGCACTCATCACAGTTTATTATTAAATCTTATACTCTTTCTAATTAAATTTCTTGGTGTAAATTTTAATATTTTTCAAAGAAAAGGAAAAGTTTAATTCTGTTTTAAATCATATAAAGCACATATTTCAAAATATTTCCTGCAAAATAAAATTAATTGAAAAGAACTAATTTAATTAAAATGAGAAAATTCTAAATATTTAATATGTGATATAAATAAAAAAATAAACTTTCTAGCAGACACACAAAAATATTTGAGCCACTACATAACAAATAAAGAAAATTTTAACGCAACAATTTATAAAATATAGAGTTAAAAACTAAGTTTTCACCTTGTGTAGTGGATAAAATCTGAGCTATAAGAGAAATCATCCATAAAAGCTACCTAGTGTAGAGCAGTAGGTATGAATACATCTAAATTTCGTCCATGAATCATCCAATGCCGACATCTGGCAGACGTGATGGACGTAAAATTGGGTGGATGTTTGACGTGTCATGGATCTAAACTGGAGCAGCATGAGACCTCTAGTGGATTAGAGTACATCCACCTGATGATGTTATATTGGCGTCTACGGGATGAAATTGTGTTGTATAGCCAGTAATTTACTTATTATTAAATGTGACTTGTAAAATTTAAAAAGTAATAAACTGTATCAAGTTTATGCTTAAAATTAAATTCAATGGATTTGCAAAATTCATATACGGCTATGCATAAATATACACTGCTGGACAATTGCTAAGGACGGATCACAAATTGATATGTAACATAACATTAAGCGAAACATGAGGCCTAGTAGGATAAAATATAGTTGCCACACTTCAGACATTAGAATAAAGAATATTTATTGTTCGGAAAGTACAAAAGCTGTGAAACATCTGAAAGAAAAAATTATTATTTGATGCTGCATACGGAAAAATGGAACATTGCATCTAAAAGTCAACAGTCACCTTGAAGAAAGGTATCAGTACGGGATATGTCCACCGTGGAGTGTGATGCAACATTCCACACGTCGTATCCTACTATGCACAACATTATCCAGCAGCTGTTGAGGCAATTTATCCCATTCCTCTGGGAGTACACGGATGAGGGTGTTCTTGATTGTCGGAGGATTCTTTCGACCAGCAACGTGCCTCTCCAAAGCATCCCACACATTTTCATTGGGGTTTAGATCTGGAGAACGTGATAGCCATACGAGGCATTGAATACCCTCGCTGTCTAGACAATCCTGAATAGCGAGTGTTCGATGACATGTTCATTGTAGTCCATAAAAACAAATTTATCACCGACAGCACCATGGAAAAGACGAACATAAGGAAGTAGAACTTTATTAATGTATCGTTGGCCCGTCATAGTCCCATTCACAACCACATGTAGACGCTTGCGGCAATTGATCATAATGCCGGTCCACACCATGACACTGCATGTCGGATATCGGTCACTTTCCTGGATATTCTCTGGATGATAAGCAGTACCACTCTCGCGCCAGATCAGTTGCCGTCTACAATCCGATGAACAGACTGAACCTACTCTCATCTGAGAATAGTACGTGTGCCCAGTCCTGTTCAGTCCAAATGCTATGCTCACGACATCATTGCAAACGGGCTGGACGGTGCTGTCTGGTCAATGGACACACACAACAGGTCTGCGGGCGTATAGTCCTCCCCTCAAACGTCTGGCAACAGTTTTTCGGGGATCTGCTTTAATGAGGTAGCAAAAAACTGATTTACCACCTGCTGAGCTGTGGTGCACCTGTTCCTTTTTGCTGATATGACGATATATCTGTCTTCAGCAGGCGTCGTACTTCTAACACAATTTGCCCCAGTGCCGCCTACTACACATTCCAGTAGTTTTAAATGACTTCCACAGCCGTGAAACAACGCTGTGAGCGATGTCGAACTCCCTGGCAACATCTGTTATTTTTCGCTCTTCTTCGATCTTTCCAATAACTCGGCCACGCATAAAATCATCTAATTGATGTCTGGAAGACATGCCAAAACTTTCAAGTTTGTCTATTAAATCTTTCCTGTAAAACTTTGGCTTGAAACAACAACTGTCCACACGCGTCCAAACATTTAAAGCTCTTATGAACGCTATCACGTGATGAGCAGACGTGGAAAAAAATTTGCATTCGCATACTTCTTCTTACTATATCCCGCACTTATTCTAATTTTTCCACATTTTACTTCCTTTAATTTTGTGGTTGCTATGGATGATAGTGTTATCCGTCCTTAGCAATTGTCCAGCAGTGTATAATGTAAACAATTTACATTTATTATTCATCAAATATGTAATAAATTTGAAGGAGATATGCATTATCATCCCTTGAAGTGAAAGCAAGTCAACAGTTTCATAATACTTTGAGAGCAATTTTTTGTAAAATTTCATTCCGGACAGTAGTTTTCGTATCTTGGAAAAAATAATGTTTTATGACGCCTTGTTGTTCTCTGGATTCTTATCACTTTGTATCAAGAAAAAATTAAGATGGCATGGTGAGCATGAATTTATTGCGGTATGAGTAAATAAAATTGGCATATTGAAGGCATTCTCTTAAATTTGCTCTGTGAGGTTGAAAATATAGAATAAAACCCTTCAACAGGGTACAAAGTAACATTCTTTACACTGTAATCACTGACACCGTCTTTTCATTGGCCACTGCAATGCCAGATCCAATGCATGGTGGTCCGCAACCCCTTACATATGATAGCAATTTAGTGATCTCTTATGATAATTTTAACCCTTGTGGGAATCGATAAGGATACTGATTCGTTGCTAAACTTCTTTTGGAAATACTTGCATAAATATTCATTTAAGAAACAATGGATACCAAAAATTTTGAGGGAAGAGTTGCATTCATTGGCCAAATATTTTAGATGTTTACAGGAAGGCGAAAAATTGGAAAAAGAGGAGCACGAATGAAGGAATGATCCAAGAGACCTCACGTCAGTCGTCTCGAAGACGTAGAAGCACATCGTTTGGCAGACGATGTGCTTCTACGTCTGCTGTTGAAAAGTTGCGTACACCGTACGTACTTCTACGTATGCTTATATACGATGTGCTTGTACGTACTCCGTTGAAAAGTTGCGAACATATTTCATGGACTCTTGCAGCCAACATCTATAAATAAATATGCTGCTAGCTTCTCATACTCTCTTACTCTTCTATTATATTTTACATAAAAATGATGAATTTTCTAAGTTTGCAGTAGAGCAATTTCAGCAGATTGAATTATTTTATTTTTTGGCAACCATATCGACGTATAAGGATAGGAAATATTGTTACCTGTGCCATATAAAAATGTGATATAATATTTTAAGGAAATTGCTATGTTGCTTTCAAAATAATCCTTATACTTAATATTCTGGTTTTTTTGCATATTAAGTACAGAATAATCAGGTAATTCATAAATTAATCTGAGAAGTCAGTTAAAGTGTACCGCGCGCGCACAGAAGAAAATTTTGTACTTTAGCTAGTTATTCTAACAAATATCACGTTATAAAACTTTTATAGTAATTAATAGTAGATCGTTAAATATAAAATAAATAATTTCGAAGCTATTTTATAAATTAATTAATCAATAAAAGCAAAAATCTCAAAAAAAAATCCTTCTATTCTTATTATGGATGATTAATTGAAAACAAATAAGGGAAAGCAGATGTTATAATTTATTTTATTGCTAATGTTAGTTACATAACTACCCATTCTAAATTCTACGTCTGAGGGAAATGGAATGAAACATACGACATTGTATAGCAGATGTAGTTTACAACTGTCTAAAAGAACTAGAGCAGTTTCAACGGTTATTTGATGATTAAAGTATGAAATACTTTAATCATCAAATAACCATTATTCTGTAGAACACCTAGTCAAATCGTAGAATTCAACAGCATTATGCATTTTAACTGACTTGTCTAGTTATTTCATGAAATACCTAGTTATTCGAAGAATTAATGGATTTCTCACTTTAACAGTAAAATATACATACATACATTCACACGCATGTTTGTCTGTTACTGTTAAAGTATGAAATTTGACAGAGCAGAAAAGATAACTGCTGTATAAAGCCGTTATTTTAAAAGAGATTTTTTCATGATAATTTTTTTGTTTATCTACAAAGAGTATCGAAAACACTTTGAAATGAAATGTGCCATATACATTAATTTTAGTAATTATTCTCGTGTCTGTGTAGTTTAATAGAATAAAAAATGATTTATTCTTTTGATTATTATGAATTACAAAGTTGTGTTTATTGCATAATTAATTTTCTTACGGTAAACCCTGAATTTCAAGAGGTGTGCTTGTCATCCTTCGAAGACCCTGCTTCAGAAGTTGCAGACGTTGAGTCCTGGTAAACATATTTATGAAACAAGCATCTCCTCCAATGATTAGGTGTTTTGAGAGCCTTTCCTACGTTAGGCTGACCACCTAACTGGGACATATGCTTCGCACCCCAGGGCCCTCGGTCATGAAAACAGTTATGGGCATTGTAGGCCTTGCCCCACATGGGCTGTCGTGCCATGGAGTTTAGTATATGTTTATATGTTAATAATGTATTTTTCATTCATTTATGATTAATGCTAAAAATTGGGATTGAACTTTGGCAGTAAAACTTTCTTATGAAACCACACAAACTAAAGTTAACTCTAAACTAAACTAACTCATTATTTTAGGGTACAAATCAAAATAATCATTATATATTCAAATAATAATTGAGTTTTGGGAAAATGATATGATAGAATTCTCTGTTAGAATGATATATAAAAATACAGTTAATCCTTAAATAAAGAATTTTTACAATAATATCCAAAATTAAAATACTTTTACATAAAAAAAATAAGTATTTAAAATGAATGTTTTTGTTCACGTAAAACTTTTTAAGAAATGATATGAAAATTTAAGAAACAGAAATGCTTCTTCTGCCTATTAAATCCGTATCACAAGTGGATGATAGATCTAAAAGCATTTTTTTCTATCCAATGGCGGGCACACAAGGGTGACTGAATCCTATGCCACAACAAGGCCAGAAACTGCTACTCATTTAACGTTACCCAGCGGGCACCTGTGAACCAAGTCACGGAGGCGAGTAGCATTACCCGCACCATACCACCACAAACTCGTTTATAGGGTGGACCACATTTATACAACATCACAGAAGAAAGGACAGAGAAACACAGAGAAGGAAAGAAACATCCATGCCCGAACCGGGATTCGAACCCGGGACCAACAACTCAGGAGTAAGGAACGCTAACCACTCAGCCAATCGGTCGGCAAAAGTATTTTGTTGGAAAGGTGAATTTCTGAAGGGAAGGACCGAATTTTCTGAGAAATGCTACCCTCATTTTTATCCTGTAATGAAAGACTACATTATTTCAGACAATTTTTTTTCCATCAGATAAAATTATATAAAACCATATTAAAAGAGACATTTGTACATCCAGTTTTATAGCTGTAAGAATTAAGATAACTTAATAAATCCTCTTCTGCTTGTATTAAATATTACTTTTCTCTAGCCTTCATCTAAAGAAAAAGAAAATAAATATTTCGACGAATATATTTACCGGAGTAGCAAAACACTGGTAGCTAAATTTTATATAATAGAAACATGAAAACATGTGCAAAAACAAATTTTTTAATTTTCATACTAAAATATTCAAAAGCAGGTAATCATTATAATAATTGACCTCAAATTCTTATTCGCTGGAGGGGCGCCTGAACTAGTGCACTCCAGTACAGGCGTCGCCCAGCGATGCTGTTGGAGTCTTCTGCAACATCTCAAGTGCATGTTTTCTTTCCTACCGGCTCTAGGCTCTTGGGTTGCGCAGTTGCTTCCTTCACTTGGTGAAACGGTTATTAAGAGGCGCTATGAAAAGAGGCTGATTTTCAGAATCAAAATTTTATGATGGCATGAACAATTTTACCAGCCGAAGATGATCCAACCATGACAACCGTGCCACGGTAGGAGAGCTCAAGTAAAAAAGCCCCGAGAATTCCTCAGAAAGGTGCAGTATTCGTTGAGAATAGTGATAAGATCATAGGTCAATCCCATATTTTGTATTGCTCAATTTAAAAATATACACAATTTAAAAATATATCAGGCACTATGCCTGATATATTTTTAAATTGTGACAGGGATAATATAACTCACACATTCGTTAAATGGGATTACATGTACAATAAAATAAGTACCGATCAACTTGTGTAGTGGTCAGCGTGCCTCACTGCGGATAAGGAGGTCCCGGGTTCGAATCCCGGTTTGGGCATGGATGTACTTTCTCTCTCTATCTATCCTGTCTTTGTCCTTTCCTTGTATGAATGAGGTGTGAATGTTTGCCTACCCTGTAAACGGGTACCTATTTCATGTGTGTAGGGCAAAGTCTTATTTTCACCTTCATGGTGCTCTGATTAAAACGAAAGACCCTCCCGTTCGACTTAAATTCGCATAGCGAGCTTGGCTTGTACAAGTGTCATTAGAAACAACAACAACAAATAAGTACTAGGTACATGATATGAAAAACTATATCTATACATACCCATTTTAATAACATAAAATTTTTATTCAATGCATCCTATTTAATAACGTTTTACTAACACACCATCTTTCAAATATCGTACTTATTCCTGATCTAAAATCATCCCCGATGTTCTGTCCGAGACGTTTCCTGCCCTCTGAACAACCCTGCAGCGTCTTCTTTATGAAGGCTCAATCAGCACGATATGGAAAGCATATTTCCTTCCAGACACGGTGAATCGCACATCCATGTTAAACACATATACGGGTGTTTTACACGATTTTTTAAATAGTATTTTTACAAATTATTGTTGCCTCGGAATTCTTGCGTACCGAATGCAGTTTCTTTGTTTTGTTATAATTTACTGTATTAAAAACACTAGGTTTACTAGGTTACAGCAGAACTTCCGTTATCCGAATCAATTAAGACATGACCCCCTTCGGATAATTGGACTTTTAGAAAAAAAACATCTATTTTAATTAGTTACCGCACGTTCAAAATACAGGTGAAAAAACTATATTTATTTTAAAGAATAAGAACTTTAAATGAATGGAGATGCAAAACTTTTTCATGTTAAGCGTGCACTTCGCTCACATTAAATGCAGTATGTATGCACAGTGCATGAAGTAAATGAAAGTCACTGTTTGCTGAACATCACGCTCAGAGTGAGCTGTTTCTCTGCCTTCATCAGGCAGCCGCCTGACGGTGAGAATGTGCTCACACGGCACATAGACGGCGGCCCCCTTGCCTGCTCAAACATCTTCTTCCCTCGATATTTTCAATAAGTTGACCGTCGCTTGAAATTTAAAATCTAGGGCCTGATTCACACAGTCCATCTTCCCATATCTTCAGCACAAACTTCTGAACATACAGGAAGACGTTCTTTTTTGAACGTTTTTTTGAATTACTCAAGTGACACGTTTTATTCTTACCTATTCCTTTCTCGTACCTTTTCATTTTTAAAAACACTCTTCGTTTTCTTGCTATTCTTAAGTTTCATTTATCTTTCACAAATTCTGAAAGCGATTCGGATAATTTAAATTCTTCTGTATCCCTCTGTCTCTCGTCAAAGCTTCCTTACGATGCTCGTAGACGTAAACAGTGTTTTTATGAGCCATGATATAAATACACTCGGCTTCTTTATTGTTTATATTCTAATCAACCGTAATAGAAATAACGATTTTTTTCGAGAGACTGAAGCGATTTATGCTGTCCCAATTTATAATACAACTTTTAAAGGATTTGTTTTAACGGCTTAGCAATAATTATTTCAATAAATACCTACAGTTATTCTAGGAAATATCGAATATATTTTAATCTTATTATATATATATATATATATATATATATATATATATATATATATATATATATATATATATATATATATATATATATATATATATATATATATATATGTATGATATATATATATATATATATATATAATTTCTACAATAAAAT
This sequence comes from Latrodectus hesperus, assembly GCA_037975125.1. NCBI lineage: Eukaryota > Metazoa > Arthropoda > Arachnida > Araneae > Theridiidae > Latrodectus > Latrodectus hesperus. The sequence goes on from CM075855.1 coordinate 19,278,341, forward strand.
ATTTCAGTAAAAATAGACAAATATATATTTTATTTCTCTTTTTGGAAAACAAAACATACATGACTATAAAAATCAAAAAGAATGAATTAACATTTTACATATTAAGAGAAAATAGGAGTACTAAGCTCTTTTTATATATTGTTTAACAATGACTGCTATTAAATGATAATATTCAGTGGACAGGAATCAAGGAAACTTGTAGGAAAAAATTATTTGGAAATGATTGGAATGGTTTTGAACTTCTTTCTGAAGCAAACAGCAGCAACTCTTTTTACTTTTTTGCTTTCGAGTGGTGTCTTACATGGGGAAGAATTATAACTCAAAATGCATTCCATTTTGTTTCCAAACGATAATTTGACTTTTTAGAGAGAGGGAATAAGTAATAAAATCAAAAATGGTCAAACGATTTCTGCCGAACAATTGCATAATGAAATCATTAGTGCCTTACACATTTGAATATTCAGTTTTCGATAAAGTTTTCAAAAATGCATTTTCATCATTATTTTTACTGCAGCCCACCAATCTCTATTTCAGGAGGAACACTTAATTATTCGGTAACTTTCTTTTATTTTTATTTTCTTCCTTTTGGAGTTAAAAGAGGAGAAACCGAAAAATAAATGCGAGCAGAAAAGTGTTCTTCGGAAATTTTCTTCTAAAACGAGATGTTTCAAATTCAAATTTCCTCTTTCACTGAAAACCATTTAAAGATTTCTTTTGGTTTCTGGATAAGATGAAGAGGAGGAAGCGTGGGTGCAGAACGATAGAAATTCTTGAATAAGTGGAACGGATAAAGTGTTAGATGCGTTGTATTAAGGCTTAAGGAGTGGCAAATAATTGAGTTAAGCTTCTAGGAGTGGTTTTTCCATCTGGTCAAGCATTGAAACAAACTTGATGAAATTCAGTTGAATCCTTAAAATCGACTGTCATAGTTATAGAAATTGTCATTTATCCTCGTCATTTCATTCTCAAATTTCGCCAACAATTTGAGCATATCAGCACACAATCCAGCATTCTATTAGGGAGTGAAAAAAAGTGTAACCGTCTTTTCTCGTAGGAGCACGTGATCTGTCAACATCATGTGACCAATGTGAGCATTGAAGGCGGAAACTCTTTGTAATTACAAAACATAAAATAACATTCTGTTGCACAAAAGCGTTTCATTCTTCATTTGTTAATTTTAAACTTTTTTTACAATTATGTCAGACAAGTTGGCAACGCTAACGAGTTCTTAAGAGTGACGTTTCCAATCATGCAGAATGGTTATTGAAGAAAAATTTATGTCCAGGAAATATGTATTTACTACATTTATATGATTTATTTGCTTATCGTTTAAAATACTGCGTAGCTCCAGAAAATAAAGTATAGAACAGACAAAAAGAAATCGAAAGGGATTTTAAAATGTCTCATTCAGCTAAAAACTTATTAAAAATGGCATTCGGGACTCCTTTTTCCCCCACATTCCAATCCATTTGCAATCAGAGGCCTTTTGAAAAACTAATCAGCAGTTGTATAAAAATGTAGCTTTCCAATTAGCGAAAACTAGTCAATATTAACTACTTAAAAGTTGAATTAATTAATTATTTAAAAAAGTTACTTAATAAACTGGAGAAAAGAGAAAGTATATTCTACAGCATTCATTTTGCTCTCTAGATTTTAGCACTGTAAACAATTTAGAAACAAAAGAAAGAACCGTGAAATTTTATCTGTGAAAGAACAGAGTACCAATTCATTAATTTCATCATTTTACAATCAGCAATCCAACAATGAGCTCAAATTAGCATTAATTAATATTTAAATTAGTTACAGTAACGCTCGATTCAAAATATTTTGATATTACTATCTATACAATTTATAGCTATATTCTAATTATTTTTATAGCTATATTCGTGAAGTTTTATGTAATCCCATACCAGAAAACCGATTTAAGTGTGTTAACCATCTCTGGTTATTGCATCATCATAAATGCATCACAGTTACTCTCTTAACCGTGATGAATTTCTTTCAATCCAAGAGAAAAATGTGGCAGACTTCGCTTATTTTTACTCACTTTCCATTCACGTATTGTCATTATCAAAAAATAGCACAATAAATATTTTAATAATTATTTTAACATTTTACACGGTGTTATCTTTCAGATTTCTTCACCAAAAAGGGCTTGTTGATTTTTCGCTTAAGAATATTTGTATGATGAAAATTAATTTTAATGATGGTATTTTCAGAATGAAAACATTGGTAGCGATTATTCAATATGTTATGCATATTCCCTTTCTCATAATAAAGGTTGTTTCGAAGGATGTTATAGGAAAATGAAACTAAAATTCAAATCCCATTGTTTGAATATATTACATTGAAGGAAAAGTAAGCCATTACTTTTCAGTGGATGATTGATGATCAATATATCCTACGGTACCAATCAAACAATTTCGTATGTATGAATAGTGATATTTCACACTTGTAAAATTCTTTTGCCGATTTATGGTTGGTCCCTTCAGTTAGGAGTCACCGGAAAAGACAACAAAGAGAAAATTCGGTGACAATTTTTCTTTAATAAACGGGAAAATGAAAGCCAGGCACCACCTGTTTATGATTCTGATGCCGTAGCAGCCAGTTATGTGCAATTTCGGTTTCGTCGATTCCTTTATGCTTTTTTTTTTTTTTTGGAGATAAAGTCTCACCTCGCATGCACGAACCATGATCAAGAGTGACGATAAAATATCAGAAATGATTGCAGGTGGCCTGCTGCTGCTGGGATTTCTAGCTTTCTGCTCTGCAAGTGGGTGGCGGAAGCAACAGCACCATACAGAGTGGGCACCCTGTGGGTGCCCATCATAGCTTCGAAGGTTAGTTTTCGTCATTTAGAAACAGAGACCAAGCAAAAGAGTCTCAGAGATGGCGTGCCACTCCCAGAGGTATCATTTCACTTGAAGGACATTGCAACTAAGACATACTGAACTTGGCCCAGCTGCCATGAGCTAACACGGTAGATTTTCAACTGAACTCACTATTATTCTGTAACAAACGCCCAAACCAACCAAGCTACCACGGTCTTTCCCAACCTAATTTAAGTTGCTGCAATGAGTAATATTAAGATATGGTTTTACAACGGGTCATCTAGTTATTCATACTTTTTTTTCAATGTCATTTAGGTGAAGATATTTTTTCTTGATTTTTCAAAAATATGATTGTTAACTCTCACAATAAAGCCTTTGTACTTTTACAGTATTTTGGAAACCTCTCATTTCTTAATATTTTGTTTCAAGTAAAAAAGACTTCATTGTAGGTAGCTAATATTGTATGAAAACAAAAAGATTCAATTTAAAATCAATTTTCGGTTTTATAGCGGCGTAACGTTTGTTAAAATAGTTGTTACCCTGGAAGTTAAAACAACCTTTGCCCAATTAGATATGAGGTTGGACCGGCTTTGGACTCAATCCATGCTGTTTCAAGTCTACGACACGCTTCATCAACCACAGTGGCTGCAAAGGGTCATGAGCCATTCTCTGAGCAACCAGATGTTTTTAATTGGTAAGAGTTCTGGAGTCCCTTCAGGCCAGGTTAGAAATAATATCGAAGAAGTCCAAAATACTAACTACAATACGTATTCATTAATTTAAAGAAAGACAGCATATCTCAGATGGTACAAAACACTGTCCTTAAGTTCTCTGAAATGTAGATAAGACACGATTTTCCTGACTTCATGGGCTTCTCGGAGTATGGACTTTGAAGATTCTCCCTTGTGGCACGGTATTCCACTGTGTATGAAAAGTCCTTCCGAAAGGAAATTTAAAGGAATTTCTTGAATATATTAAAAAAGGCCTTACAACGACTTTAGGCCAAACACTACGCGTAATCATCGTCAGACTGATGGTAGGACACCCCTCTTCGGAGCATTAGGTCCCGACTTCGATCCCTGCCATTGTGGAGATGGATGTTGCGCCTTCTGTGTGCACATGGGTCAATGCTTCAGTGATTTCTCAGTTCAATTCCTGGCGAGAGGTGAAACACGCCGTCAGCATGATAAAAGCATGATAAGCAGTATAATATAAATACTAAAGATTTATATTAAAGGCTCACCTGTTGATGTTTTTTGTTATTACTCAATACATTTCTTTTTAATTTAAAAGTCCAGTTGCTTTTACCACTTGCATAAGAGCTCGAAGCTCTTGATTCAAAAGCTTCAGGCATGTTTGACGTCGTGCAGCAGAAATGAGAATGCCAACAAAACGTTTGAATAAGTTTCAATAAAGCATAAACTTGACGAAGAATATTAATTTACTCATTTTTTAATTTAAATCTCATTTGTCAAAAAATTTAAATGATAAATTAAAGAATGTCTTTTTCTTCACTTCGCTTCCAGAAAAAAGATTCCTGTATTTTTTTCCTTTTTGATGTGCTTTCTTAAGCAACGAAGTTGAATGTAAAGTTTATTACGGTATACTTTCAAGTTTGCTTTCTAAAATTTAATTTTAGGATAATTATCAACTATTACTGATATGACTCAAAATTATTTTCCCAATTTTTGCACCTGAAAAAAAGAGAAATTGTTAGTATAAAACAAATTTTAATATATATATCAATAGTAGAGTTGTCCTTGGATATACTGATTTGCATTTTTATTACATTACTGTTTAGTCATTATTTATTTATTTTTTTTACATTTTACTTTGCTTGTTTTTCTCATTGAACTTTTAGTTTATATTATTTTAACATTTTTTTTTATTTTGAATTTATCACTCACACAAGAAAATTGGAATTTAATTGTAGCTATGAATCCTGAATTGCTCTATTTCTTAGGAAGATATTTTTAAACAAAATAAAAAAATGCTATTTCATTTCCTTAGATAATTACTGTTTAGTCATTCATAAATAATTATTAACATATAGTATAATTGAATATCTTAATAATTTTATCAAATATAGAATAATTATTAATCTGAAATATAAAAATATTAATAATAATTATAAATTTTGAGTTGTTCTATTTCTTGAAAACATTAGAAATATTTTTTAAAAAAATGATCGGAAACAAACTATTTCAATTCCTGTGATACTTATTCTTCTAATATATATCGATAATTATTAATATAAAATACAGAATAATTAGTATTATATGTAACACCTTTTATGAAATATAAAATAATTAATAATAATTAAATTGAAGTTATTAATGAAGAATAATAAATAATCTGAAATGTAGAAATAGTAACTATAAGCCCTAAGGTACTTTATTTCTTGGAAGCGAAATAAAAATTACGCATTTAATATTCACTGGTTGAGCATTTAAAAATAGTTAATAACTTAAAATATAGAATAATTCATAATAATATCTAAATCATTTTATGAAATATAGAATAATTAACAATTGCTAAATAGAAGCTGTGAAATTAGAATCATTGTTAATCTGAAATATATACAACAAAAATCTTGTCACTGGGCATGTGAGGGCTAAATAATGTCTAAAGTGATCATCTGTTAGAGGAAAAAAAAATGCTGAAACGAGGCGAAAGAAAAATGGCAACTGTGAAAGAAAACATAATTGCAAAAACCGAGGAAAGAAAAAAAATTAGATTATTCCCTCTGGGAAGCAAGGGGAAATTTTTCATAACATTCATTCAGCGAAAAGAGAAAAGAAAGAGTGTTCCAACAGAAAAGAAAGCGATATAAAAAAGAGAAAAACATCGATAAAGGCCTCGAGAGTTCCAAACGCCCCCACTCTAGGTTTCCGAGGGCCGTCGGCGTTTTTCTTCTCACTCTATCAACGGAGAAGTTTCCAAACATTTAACGATCATCGTTAGAAGGATTTCACAAAACTTAATTTTGGGTTCATGGCATTTAAGAATCAATTGTTAACATATTTTTATATTATATTTGAAAATGAGTCACAAGTTTTTAAATTTTAAAAATTAATGAATACCCAAATTAATTACCTGAGACGTATGAATTTTAAAAAGGAGCAAGTTAATCGTTTGAAATGAAAACGGGGGATAGTTCATGATTCCCTGTCCCTTCAATGCTGTCCATGACTGCCCATCGCTTGTGGATGGTTGACCAACCACCTTGCAGTGCGGTGATTCGACCCCCTGAGCGCGCGTTCTGTCGGGGGAGGGCCCTCAAAACGCTAAAGGCAATGACTTCGGTCAATTTTTGTACTTTAAGTCATCCGTTCTTTCCGTTTTGCACTTGCTGTATGTTGTGTCCAGGGCTAGGGAAAGAGAAGGGCTGGCTCAAATGCTCCCCAAAACTGTCACCAGAAATAGCCGTTGATGACGTAGTCAGGCATCCAAGGAGAATAAGCTGCCTGGAATTTCTAAGCAAAATACTTACTTTTCATTTTTAAGTTCATTTTGTTTTTAATCAGAGTGAAAAAAACTACAAATGCCTCTCAAATATTTAGTAAATTTGCAATTATTATTTAATAAACCCAAAAAAAAATTATTATTAATATTGAAATTAACTTAAAATTGTATAACCAATATAAAAATATATTTACCTATTAGCTTCAGCTTATCTTGATTTTTTGACTATTGACCCATTTCTTGTTTTTCTGTTGAGCTTTATTATGAGATACAATCGCTGCATTTCTATTTAAATACCTAATTCGTATAAATGTTCTCAAGCGACAAAAAAGTTTAATTGCCTTTCGATTTACAGTAGGAAAAGAAGACTCTGTTTCATTTATTAATGTTGCTATGAACTTTACAAAATGGGCCTTATATTTCATCCAATGAAGAGTCGTAACACAATTTCGAATCTATGTGATTTTCGTCAAAGCTCAAAGAACAAATCTTTTCTATATCACTCAAAGTTTCGCAATTTTTTTCATCAATAACATTACATCTTTAAGAATTCCAGGCATGCAACTAAATTTGGAACACCATCTTTTCAAAGTACTTGCACTTGGCATATTTAATCCCATTGTATTTCGCCAAAAATCGTAAGATTTTGAAGATAATGACCGAATCAAAATACATTTTGAAATAGTGTCAGATGACCATTTAGTTCTTAATTTATTTTCTTCATCTTCACGCTTATAAGGGAATAAATAATTTATCCCTAGCTTCCTAAGTTTAATGTTCTCCTTTTGAAGTAATTTTATTTTCGTTTTTAATTTTTTTATTTCATTTAAAAACAATTTTTTATTTGATTTCAATCGTTTAATTATTCTTGTTGTAGAAGTTCGATACCTTTTTTGCTCATTTTTAAGGAATTTCACTGTATTTTCTGCGCATAATATTCTTTTTTTCATTTCTTCTATATTTTTTAAATATTCATTGCATTTAAGGCACTTAATATCACCATCACACTGATTTTCTGCATCACATAATTTATGTGGACTCACGCACTCAATTCTTTCAATAGCTTCTACTAATCTTCTTCTTTTCGTTTGTCTCTGTTCTCTTGGAGTATTTTGAATTATGTTTAAAGCCGGTAACTTAAGATTAGGCAGAGCCGTCGGTTTTAATATTTTTCTCTCTAGAAAACCAAGTAGTCTATTTTGCATGTCGTCCATATATTCATTCAAATCAAAATGCTCACTGCACACTCTAGCATTCTTGATGTTGATTTTGTCACTTCTTCGACATCTTTGCACCTATTCCTTCGAAAGCATTTGATTTTCTTTTGGAAATCGATGAAATACTATGTGTTTTCCTTTTGTATTTCGATACATATTTGAACACGTAGCAACAGCACACGATGTCATGTTTTCCTCTTTAAAAAATACTCTTGCTTAAAATGAAAACATTAACATTAAACAAGCCAAAATGAATGAGAAAGCTGCGATCAGACACAAGCTAGCATAGAGAATGCCAGCCAGTTGATGCCCAGTGACGTCACGCTTTTCCCTCTCCGGTGACAAGGCGGCATGCGATACATCAAAGCGATGAGCCAGCCCTTATTTTCCCTAGCCCTGTGTTGTGTCTATCTTTTGCCATTAGGAATAGAAAATTATCTCAGTCGTTAATGGAAGCTCTATTTACTCAGCTAAAGGTTTCCAACATTGGAAACTTCACTGCATCCATGGCGATATTTTACTTTAAGTGTGACAAAATACTAAATTATGTGATATTTCAAACAAGCTCAATGAAAAAAATCAAGCTTAATGTGTTAAAATCTTCTTAATTCTAATCATAAGCTTTAAATATTTAAATATCAAAATTTTGTTAAAATCATAACAATAAAACATAATTGTTCTTTATAATTCAAACTCAAAAGCTTAATTTATTATGATATTCATTATATGGGATATTATGCATATTTTTTTTAACTAAACAGTTAAATTAAATGTTTTTCAATGCCTAAACGTTTAATAAAAATTGTTTATGAGAATGACATCACATAGAATCAATAATTATCCACATTTCACTAAAAGTATTCTGAAGTTCACTTTTAGAATTCAAAATACAGGAAAGATTATGAAATTATTTTAATGTAATAGTGATCAATTTCATAGTTCTCGGTTTCCTTGTCGGAAGGTTCGAATCCAGCTCCGTAGAGTTCAATAAAGTCTGTTGGGGTATGCGTTTAATAAGTCGTGGTCGCAGTGAAATACTATCTCTGGAAGTAACATGTCAAACGTCTGCTCCATGGGGAACACTCCCAGGCGGTTGCCTCGCCCCAAGAGCCACTTCACAATTATTAACATATGCTATTACATACGTATTAAGCATAAATAATTTGATTTTTTATACTTCATATGACGCAAAAATTGCATATTTAACTACATTTGCTGTTAACATAATATTTGAATGTTTTAGCACACACAAGCAAAGCTAAATATATATTACTTTTTCAATACATTTTGCATATGAAATTATTTTAAAATGTATTATTTATCTCTTATATATGCAAATGTTGTTGGTTTATATTTAATGGAGATTTTTAAAATTAAAATATTATACATTTATAATTTATGCTTTTTTTACAATGTATAAGTTATTAAATACATTATTTCTTTTAAATGTTCGAAAAGGGTTTAAAAAATGCAATATGTAAACATGAAATTAATTTCAATTAATTTTTTCATTTCCTTTCTATTAATAAAGCACATTTTAATGAACAATTCAATAAAATTCAATTTAATGTTGTTTAAATATGAAATTATCTTTTAAATTCGGTCCAAATATAAAATATTATTTTTCTGAGATTTAAACAATTTGAAGGAATGTAAACTGCTCCATGCTTATTACTTTTTTCCCACGCTAATGAAATTCAATGCAGTTGTTCTCTGGAATTGTTCTGAAAACATTTGAGTATCACTTCCCTGATATTAAAATTTGAAGTCAAAAATTAATATGAGTATTATATTCTTTATAAAAAATATTAGTATTTAAAAATTATTCTAAAATTGTACTGAGATAACATATATATATATATATATATATATATACATATATATATATATATATATATATATATATATATATGTATATATATATATATATATATATAAATTGTGAAAACTAAATTTATTTAAAGAATTTAAATTAGAAAGAAAAAATGTTTTCTTATTATGTAAACATGAATACGAATCCTTGCTTAGAATATGCTAAATGTTTTTCTTAAAATTTTAATACGATTGGGACAGTAGTTTTTATTTAAACTGCTTGTTCAATTAAAAAAAATGTTATCTAATCCTTCTTTCTCTGCCCATCTAATTTAGCAATGGATTAAAAGCTAATTTTAATTTAAATTTCAGAAAAAAGGACTTTTTTTAGCTATTTTTATTAAGATCGACATTTGAATGAATAACTTAAAATTTCTAATAATTCCAAAAAAATTGTAACGATAAAAAAATGATTTTGAAACATAATTAGCATAAAAATTTGTACATAGCAAAAAGTTTTTATCTAAGAGCAGAATGATTATAGTTCCAAATGTCTCCGTTAACAGAGGCTGAGAGTCTTTATTTTTACGATAATAAAACCCCAAAATGGACACTCTCTGTCAATGAGCCTCTACCTTTTATTAAATCAAATGAATTTTAATCATTCATTAAATTCAGTCAAGCGTATTGCGTTTCATTTTATTTTACTGCATTTTTGTCTTAATATTTATTAATTTTTTACGTAAATAAAATAGCTATGTAATGTAAGCGAAATTTTGGCAACTCAAAGCTATCCTCCGATATTACATTTGATGTCGCTGATCAAGATATTTTTAAACAATGAAAATGTGTGATTTCAGTATTAAGGGTGATACTTATAATTTCCTCGAGTGTATTGTAAATGGATTTCAATAGTTTAGAAATGGAACTTTTAATAACTTTCAGATTAATCAGTATCAGACATTTTTTAACTAACTTTTTCGACAAAAACTTAAAAGCAGGAAAATGATGACACATTTCTGATGACGCGGCATTTCTGAGCACGTCCATGCGAGGGTGGAAAGAAAATTATTTCAGGAAGTTATTTTATGCTAAGAGTTTATATACTTAGCAATAGATTTTTAAGATTCAGGCTATTTTTACACTGTACAAAAGTAGGAAAATTGAAATATTGAATTCAAAATAAAGGTTAAAGAATTATATATATATATATATATATATATATATATATATATATATATATATATATATAAGAAGTATAAATTAATTAAAAAAATTAGAATCTGTTTTAAGGGGTTTGTCGGTAATACTGTTTTCGAAATTGATTTTTTTTTGTAGATTAAATGTAAGCAATATCACTGCGAGTACCTTTTGGAAAACATAGAATGTGTTACTATATTGGAAATATTTAGATTACACCTTAAATTAAAGTTTGAAGAATTTTAGAGTTTGACATTTTAATTGATAATAGATAATAAGAAAAATTTAATATATTTATGTATCACTAAGAAGTATAAATCCTCCCATGTCTAAGAATTTTTGAATTATTACATTTGAAATATTTTTTAACTTTAGATTAAAGATTTTTTAAGATTAAGGAATATTAAAATTCAAAATTTTAAAGATCACAGAATAAACGAAATATTTTAAATACTTAAATATATCACGTTAAAAGTTATAAACCATTCCAAGACATAGAATGTTTTAATATTGTACTCAAAATTCTAATAGATTGAAAAATTTAAAAATTTAAAATTCGAAATTTTCACAGATTAAAAAAATTTACAGAATTTAAAATATCTCTAAGAAGTACAAAGCATATATATATATATATATATATATATATATATATATATATATATATATATATATATATATATATATATATATATATACATATATATATATATATATATATATATATATATATATATATATATATATATATATATATATATATATATATATATATATTCCAAGACTTAAAATGTTTTTAATATTATATCAGAAATTTTCACAGATTAAAGGGAATCTAATAATAGGGAATTTTAAAATTCAAAATTTTTACAGATTATAGATTAAAAAAAAGATTACCGCTAAGAAGTATAATTCACTCCAAAACTGAATAAGCTTTAAACATTGCACACGATTTTTTATGGATTATAGATTATAAGAAATGTAAGGTATTTAATTATCTTTAAGCAGTATGAATAATTTAAGACATATAATATATTATATTCGAATCTTTTATCAATACATTTCCCAAACTTTTGCTCAGAATTAAAGGGTTAATTGTGAAGTATAAACTGTGTATACTATTAAAATTGCTACTAAAATAATAAATTTAAGTCACGAGATGCATTTTTAATAAACTGAAATCACAATTGCCTGTGAATGTCATCGCTCCTGTACTGTTGATTCCGGTGACACCAGAAGGAATAACGAGTGCTGTTTCTGGCTTCCAGTACGCAGCCTAGAGCTGGGAACTTCTAGTTAGATGTAAATAGGCGGACAAGACTCTGACATTTAGAAGCAGGGACAAGCAGAAGGCCCCCAACACTCAACCTGAGATCTTTTGCCACCCCAAGGGATCACACAACCACCAAAGACTACTGAACCTGCCGTAGCTATATTTTCATATGCAAAACACTGGACTTCGGTTAATACAGGATTCGAACTCATTCCCTCCCAAAATGAGAGTGTAGGACTAACAAACCAGGCCACCGTGACCTTTATTGTGCTTAATGTACTCCAACTCATATATTTTACAAATATTATATTAGCTAAAGTCTGTTTGAACAACTTTTATTAAAAAAGTTGATTTCCTCGGTCTTCCGTTCCACATACTTTATCAGAAAATTTATATATATAAAATAAGACAAATAAAATATTGTAAGAAGCTGAGGTCATTTCGCATTATTTAACAGCAATTTCACAAGTAAAATTTTAACCTTCAATGAAGAAATGTCACTCTAAGTTTTTAAAAGTTAATGCGATTTTCTAGTTAAAAGGCTACTTAAGCGTGAACACAACACTTTTCAAATCACAATTGGTATCACCATTACTGTCAACCATCTTGACATATTATCGTGACACATATCAATCGGTTAAGAGAAGTACATAATTAATGAAAACTGCTTAAACTACATTCATGTGCTCGAACAATTTCTGATGTCTCTTTCAAAGAAGTCAATTTGCATAATGACTTTTTAAGATCTAAAATTTTCAATAAAAAACAGAAAATTTCTACTTAGACTGTGTGTGTGTGTAAAAGGAATAATTACAACAAGTTCCATACCATTTAAAACCATTAAAAGATTTCCATTTAAAGATTTTAAAACCTCATTCTCATACAAATAAAATTCAACTTTGATAAATCCTGATCTAAAAAGAAAAATCTGTCAGCTTATCACATAATGTTTTTGAAGAAAAATCACTTAATCAGCACCTGCGAATTTAAATTCATGTATCTCTAAGTGCTCATGTTAATATATCTATATAATCTTAAATTTCTTCATATTTAGTACACATGATTTTTATTTTTTAAATGCATGTAAAGCCAACATCTTAAAAGAATGACCTTATTACCAAAGGTTTGACTTTTAAGCACGTAGTAGGATTTCTTAGAGAGTTACAGTATTAATTTTTGCAACAGATTTCTTCTTTGTTAGCTCCTAGAAATCATGAAATTACATAAATTCAGATGTCAGCATCCAATCTGTTTACCTATGAATACCTGTTCAAGTGCTTTTATGGCAGGCCTGTCGAATTTATATCATATACAACATATTTAACTAAACTAAACTCCATGGCACGACAGCCCATGTGGACCAAGGCCTACAATGCCCATAACTGTTTTCATGACCGAGGACCCTGGGGCCGAGCTGGCAGCCGAATGGTTAGCGCTCTTGACTTCGGTTCAACAGTTCGCGGGTTTGAAAATCATCTTGAGCATGGATGTTTGTAGTGGTTCGGAATCCACTTTAAACTGTAGGTTCTGGTCTAATTAGCCCTCGTGTGCAAAAAATGACCGTTGAGCGATAAATAATCCAACCAAAACCTAGAAATCATGCATAGGTTCCTAGGGAATCTTTAACAAATAGCGTGTTTCGAAATGTCCTATCTCAAAGAATTTCATTTTAATAAAATTTTACCTAAAATATTGTTAAGCATTTTTACTCAAAATTTTATTTCTTGAGGTTTCAGGATTTCTCTTACCTTCAAACGTCTTCCAGTGCCATTTCTCTTTCTGAGTGCCGCGAAATAAAACAATCGTAGTGACTAAATAACTGCAGGACTTGTTCAGTAGGGTTCAGTTTTCTGACTTTTCAATATCATCTCATGTAGTTATCACATATTATGCCGTAAAAAATCTGTATCAAAACAAGTTACTTCATCTGGTGTAAAGTGAAATAAAACAATATTTTTCAAAATCATTTGTATAATAAACAAAATCGCAGTTTTCTGAAAACAATGGTTTTCAGAAAACTGCGATTGCGTAAACTGCATTTACCGTTCTCACACATATTTTATACATACCTTATTTGCAATGGATACAACCTCAGAGAAAGATAATTCACACACATCCGATTCCTGCTCAGAAGTTGCCCTCCAACAATTATGGCAGAGCTCTTCTAGGAGCCATCGTTTCTTCAGATGTTTCGGAAGTCCTTTATGAGCAGTCGTGGAACGCCGAAACACAGCAATTTTATCGTCATTGATTTATTACTGATGAGAAAATAATAATACTGTATTCAAAGTCAAACAAATGTGCGATGTTCGGAAAGTCTCTTTTACGAAAGACTTAATAGAATGTCTTATGTTGAACGACAGCTATTCGTTAGCGGTAAATTGCCTTAGTATCGGGATTTTACGTATATTTAGTTGTAAAATCTCTCCTAATTAACATCATAGCACAACCTCTGTAATCACCATGAAAATTGATTAAAAGTCACGAAAGATTTTTTCAAAATCCTCTGCAAAAATGTGGATAAGAGAGAGCTAGCTAAACAGTTTTCAATGTCCAACCAAAAGAAGATCGAGTGTTAATGGATATGAGGTATAGACTTGCCATAGGATATCTTGCTTCATAGATTTGCTCCCTTAATTAAAATTATTTAACAGTTTGTCATGATTCTATATGTAGTTACATTCCCCCCTCATACACAGTTCTCAAGCAACTGTAGAGTAGTGGAAGGGGTGCGTCTGTGCAAAGTATAATTTTTATATATTTCAGAGTTCTTCTCTCATCAATTGCATGTTTGATTGTCAAACATACCATAAAATACAATGACACCAACCGATAAGGAAATCAAACCACTGAGCAGATTGATGCACGAAAGAAATATACAAGATATGATTTTTCATTTGTTTCTCAACCACATGACAAGTTCAATAAAGGAATGAAAATCAAGTGGCTTTTCCAAAATAAAATTTTAAATTATTTTCCAATACACGGATACTAGGATTTTAACCTTCTTCAGTTTAAGGTCCCATCCTCGAAACTCTGGTGGTCCTGTAATGACAAGACTAAGATCAGGCAGGAGCGCCAAGACAGAGCCTATCACCGAAAAAGTTATCATTTCACGCAGAAGACATTGTGACTTTGACCTATTTAACGAGCCACAGCCACGATGAACCAGCCCAGCGGAACTACATTTGTTTCAATATTCGAACTCACTACCTTCCGATATGGAGAAAGAACTCTCTAACCCAACATTTCTCAACCTTTCAGTATTTACGACCCAATTTTCAATCATAATTTTCATCGCGCACCTTCTTGCAATAAAATATATGCAACAAAAAATGGGCGCTCCGTGGCTGAGTGGTCAAAGCATCACTCCGCTAATCGCTTAAGAGCGTAGGAGTGTGGGTTCGATTCCCACCGTGGCCCTGGGTGTTT
Source organism: Latrodectus hesperus (assembly GCA_037975125.1). Taxonomy (NCBI): domain Eukaryota; kingdom Metazoa; phylum Arthropoda; class Arachnida; order Araneae; family Theridiidae; genus Latrodectus; species Latrodectus hesperus. The sequence goes on from CM075855.1 coordinate 19,293,568, forward strand.
TCTTCGTTATTCTTCTGTGGTTGTACATCTGTCATTGTGCTATTTGTCCTATTATCGACGAAGACTTACAAGCGGATCTCAAGAATCAAGCATACAAGTCTGAATATATGTAATGTAATAAATAAATAAAAAAACAATAAAATATTTTAATTATTTTTGCGACAAGCCTACACTACGGCATTAATTGTAAATCCTAAGAATTACCTAAAAAACTTAAATTTATTGATATTAGATAACATCAATCCTCTACATTGATAAAACAAGAATCCGATGCCTTTTCATGATCTTGCTATTGCGTCAATTCGGTCCCATTCGGGAGAAGTTATGATTTGTTTCGGTATTTTGGAATATCGACAAGATGTCTCGAATATGCGCAGTTCAAAGTAAATGTTTCCTCAAAGGAGAATGTTCGATTACGCCAGTTTCAATCCCAGCCAGTCACATTCATGTTGATCCTTCGATCGCTATCTAATTTATCGTGAATGTGTTTGTCTTACTAATTACAATACACCGTATTAAATATTAGTGGCAGCAGATTTATGCAGAATAATGGATAAATTTTTAAGCAGCTGTAAGCGAGCATTAGATGATAGTCAAGCATCAAAACGAATTCAGACGACCGTTGTTTCAAATTAAAATAAAAAATGCTCTTTAGAAGGCTTAGATTTTGTGTTTACCTTTACTGCACTATATGAGAAAGAAAGCCCTGTGTGTATCATTTGCTCAAAAATGTTAGCGGCAGACAACAGGAAACCTAATTAACTTAAATGACGTTTGAAAAGGCTTTACAGAGAGAACGTCAACAAACCTGGAGAATTTCTTAAATTAAATCCCAGAAAAGCAAACGTTATTTTTTAAAACAATTTATGGAATAAACAGTTTATACTGCCTTATAGAAAATAACCAAATGTAAAAAATCTCATACCGCATTGTTGAAGTGCTTATTTTACCAACAGCAACTGAAAGAGTAGAAACTTTATATTTGGATGAATTTACAAAACTATTGTACTACGTACACATTTCAAATGATACCTGTTGCCCTTTGAATTGGCGATACAGCTGAAGGGATACAGTGTAAGCACTTTTCTCAGAGTTATGTGTCAAGTTTGTATTAATGTAATTTGATGAGGCAGTAATAAAGATTTTCCTTTCATTGTCTATGTTCGATTTTTTGATGATATGTCACTAGTACAAAAACTAATGTTCTTCAAAATAATCGAACTCAGTGCAAGAACACTTGGATTATTTAAAATTTTTACAGATTTTATGATCAGAAAAAACACAGAGAATGAAAAAAACTGCCTCCCAATATGCGCTCATGTGCTCGTCCAATATCTGGAAGATTCCGAATTAAAACATCACACAGCCTGCCTAGACACGCTGTGGGATCGATGCAGCAGCTCTGGATTCAACGAAATGAGTTCTGGTTTGGATATTGTGTAAACTACTGTCGCAACCGCAATTAACAAATGTTATACGAAAATGTGGTCGCTGAAATCAAGATTCCCTTCTGCACTTTGTAGAGACTTGTGGGCAATATATTCAGTGTTTCTATTTAATTGAGATGGAAGATGGTTATTACGTGGGAAATGTTTGCAACGTTTTTTGGAATTAAGAGAAGATATCACCATTTTTTTTCTAGAAAAAGAAAATAAACCGGAAGTGGTAAATTTTCAAGAGAGTTTATTTGTGATAAAATTGAGATACTTGGTTGTCATATTTGAGGAATTTTGTAACTTGAATCTTCAACTTCAAGATCCAATACACCTTTACTGGACTATTGCAAAAAATAGATAATTGTGTCAATACTTAAAAGATAGAAGAAGAACATGTGAAAGTTGTTTTTCTAATCAGAAAACCATGCTAGAAAAAATTTTAAAAATAATTTTCTTGCTGACGACAAACTGATAGCAAGATAAAGTAAATTGTTACATTTTACGTTATTTCCGAAATTTAATTCCGATGAAATAAAAGACACTTTAGTAACAAGTCATCTTCTAAGTTTGAGCAAGAGTAGATTCTGCTTGAAATAAAGACATTTCGTATTCTATTACTATTTTTAACCTTTGTGAAGCTTTTTGTGCTGTTGTTGTTCTTTTGAAGACACAATATAGATCTCGGCTAAATGTAGAAAAAGAACTGAGAGCATCTGCATCATGTCATGCTAGGAGGTCTTAATAGACACGTGTTACAAAAATAGCTTCTTCAATGAGAGCTACAAGCATCTTAGCATAAAGCTTTAAAAGTGTCCGCCATAATCTACCTACCTACCAAAAATAGCATTACTTTTCGAGTTTGGAATGTGAGAAATAGATAGAAAAACTCTTATCATGTCAAAATCATTGTGTGAATCACTCATTTAGTAAATTTATTTTCATGACCACATGACTGTTCTTGTCAGTTTTAAAAATGATTTATTTTTAAGATATTTTCATTAACCCTTTGAATTCTGTTGTGATATTCAAAGAAGATACACTGAAAACTAATCTCGTGACTAATATTAAAAGATTGCAAATGGCAACAAGATATAATAGTGTAAAATATTTCAAGAGAGGAGCCCTGATTAACAGGTTTTTGTTTTGCTATCACGTGTATATACTTAAAAACGTCACTTCCTGCTATGTTGAAGTCATAGATTAAGTAGGCCTCGGAAATTCTTTGTCTTGTTTGTCCGATTCATCTGCCGTATAAATTCCTATTTAATCGAAAAGCTTGCAAGCAATTTTTCGCCTTAATATTTCGATTAATATTTTGCCTTTCTTCTGCGTATTCTTTCTTTAATTCACGTCAGAATACAAGAGAAATTAAGTTTGCATTTATTACAGACGTTCAAAAATGCGACTTATTTTAATTCTCCGATATCATCCATGATAATAGATACTGATAATTTAGTGAGACTAATTTTTAAAACCATTTCTGTGCTGAAGTAAAATAACAACTTTTATCTTCGCAAAAAAATTTAACATGTTGATCGTGCAGTAATAAACTACTTCACTATCCTCTAGCATTTCTCGGGAAACAGTTAACTAACTTTCTATGACATTTAAGTACAAGTCGAGATAACACGTACACTCAGTGAAATTTTTTATGGTTTTTTAATGTGTTCCCTGCATAATTTCTATTAAATTTAAATTTTATTGGTTAGAAACAGTTCTACCCTAAACATTCATCTCTCCATTTTTAACCATCAGTTTCCAAGTTGCTCAATTTTTTTAGAAAAGTTGTCAATGATAAGCATTTTAGGGAAACTAATTTTTATAATAGTATTCTGGCAAGTGAAATGTCTCCTAAATTTGAGCTACGTGGCTATTTTAGAGTGACATTTTGGTATCTGTCGGTGATACATGTAAACTGCTTTATTATCTGTCCTTTCACATAAAGTGAAGTTGACGACAAATTGCAATTCTAACAATAAATATTCTTTCTTATTTTTAATCAAAGTACTATTTTTTCTCTTTTTTTGCTAAAGTAATTCAACTTATTCAAACATATATGAATTTGGAGTAAGTAGAAATATTCAATGGTTTATTATATGGTATCGTAAATATTAAAAATTTTTTGCAATGTTCAAGTCAGACAAAACCCATCAGTCCGCAGACCTTTAGGATGTCAAGGACAAGCAATGTGGACGATCCCAAACAGTCAGGATGTGCTTAGCAGAAGCTTTGACTTTTTGATCGGGATGCAAAGATCTCATGACTTTGCTGACCCAAATTTTTCTTGCGGTTTTTCTATTTTACCTAAATTTTCCGTGTATTTGAGAAAATTAAGGAACTTCTCCGCAGTAGAAAAGCTTTTTCAATAATATTAACTCACAGGTTTATTTATTGCTGAATTCGATACCAAAAGAAGGAAAGGAATTTAAACAAAAGGACTCATATAGACCAATATGGCTGCAGCAATTATTTGGTAAAATATTGCTAAGCCGACCAGCCTATCATTTAGAAGAATACAAATATATAAATAAACAGCAATTTGGATTTACCAGAGGGAAAAGTACAGAAGAGGCAATTTAGGAAATTATAAAAAGAATATCAGGAAACAAGAAACAAAAGTTGTATGCCTGCTAAATATCATCAGATATAAAAAATGCATTCAAAGCACAAGGATATAATAAAATTCTGGAATAATTATAAACTAAATAAAATCCTACATAAAAGTGTTGTATCATTTCTGTGCTAGGGCATATATAGATGGAGACAAAAATGATAAAAGTTATAACATAGGGGTGCTTTAAGGGTTCTTCACTGGGCCCCTTATTATGGAACCTAATGATCAATGATTTACTAAAAGTGCAATTTGGAGATTATGCATATTGTCAAGCATATGCAGATGATATTATTATTCTAATCACAGATAAAACATATTATAAATTCACTAATTTTGCTAAAGAACCTTTACAGAAAATAGAAAACTGGATTAAAATTTTTGGATTGGAAATAAGTACTAATAAATGTTGCTATACAATGTTTACTATAAAGAAAGATATAACGAGAAGACCTAAAATAATGTTACAAGAAAATTATATTACTTAAGCATCGAACATAAGATATTTAGGAATTACATAATAGATTTAAAATTAACTTGGTTGGACCATCTCAATAATCAGCAAGAGAAAGTCGACAAGTTTATGAATAGGTTAACTAGAATAACAAGAGTAACCTGGGGACTAAAATTAGAAATTGTAAAAATAATTTATGAAGCAGTTATAGAAAAAAATGATTTTATATGCATCCGCTGCCTACTGTAAAATCATAGTAAAAATCATATCATCATTAATCGAAACCGTATAACACTGTATCAACAGAAGCCTTACAAATTTTAGTTGCATGACTTTCATAATAAAATAAAAATATCTATTATGTACTCATTGACCCAATGTTCAATTGCGTGATAAAGAATTTATCAAACTCTTGGCACAAGCCATGGGAAAAACGTATAATAAATTGGTCCGAAGAAATAAATATGAATGACTATTACACGGATGAATCGAAAATATGAGACAGAATTGGAGCAGCAATAATAATTGGACACAAAAATAACATGATTGATAATATTAGATTCAGATTGGACAGTGAAGCTAAGGTTTGTGAGGCCGAAGCGAAAGCAATTTTAACTGCAATAGAATACACAAAATACAACATTAAGATTTGTCATGTACACTCTGACTCTCGTTCAGTTTTAGAAACCATAAAATCGAATAAATATGACAGCAGTATAATAATCAATATAATTAACTTATAAATCGAAACAAAAATAAAATCACATTACATTGGGTGAAAGCCCATTATGGTATGAATTAGTTGACACGGAAGCTAAAAAGGTAACAAAAGAGATAGAAATAAAACAAATAGTACCAGTTAGCAAATTAAAACAACAAAATATCTAATACAATTGTGGCAAGATAGATTTAACGTCTTAAATAAAACAAGAAGATTATATTAAACATGCCCTAACTTAACTGAAAAAAGATTACTCTCAGACTTTCTGTTAAACCAGATAAGAACGGGACACGGTGCTTTTGGCGCATACCAAAATAGATTTTTCAATAAACCAGATTTTTGCCAATACGACACAAGATGTAGAGCACCTAATATACGAATGTGATCACTTCGAAGAGTTAAGAAATAAATATTATCCAAAGAATTACAGAAGAATGAATATAAACGAACTATATATATCTAAACATGTGGCTTGTAGAAGTGCTATCAAGGACATAATGTATAAAATATTCACACAGGCTCTACCAGAAATGTAAACAGGTTTAACATAATATCCGAGATGTAATTATAATTGTGTATATAATATTTAAATAACAAAATTTGCAGCAAGACTATTTTTAATTATATAATAAAGGCAAAGATACAGGTTAAGTCTTCCGTCAGACACGGGAATGGGTGGATCGTAGACACGGGAATGGGTGGATTATAGTAATCTCTCTCTCTCACACACACACACCTTTTATACTTACTTAATCTCTTCTGCTTTGATTTACATTACTTATGTCTTCATTTTTAATTTTCAATTTTCCTCTCTTCTTATGTACTCAAATGTAATTTGTTCAAATGAACCTCTTTCTTTGACATGTGATACAGCTATAGGCTTGAATGTCCAACATTGTATTCATTTTTAGTTCTCAAATAATTAGTCGAGTTCTGGATCTCAGAGGGCACCTGGCACTTCGTGCGAGGTGTTTGTTTCTCTAGTTTGAAGAGGGAGTGGAACCTGATAACCCATAGGTACAGACCAGGGCCTCCTCTTCTCGTTGTTGTTGTTGCCGTACACCTTCGGTTGGTTTGGCCTAAATAACATCTAGCGTTATTGCAGAATTCAACATTGTGAAAGTTAAAAAAATTATCACATCATCAGATAAAATTAAATTGGATACTTTTATAAAATCCAAATATACGAAAATACATTACTTGATACAAACTCTACTTGATAAAATCTACTTAAAATATTTGTCACATGACAAGTAGTTGAAGTGATATCTAGGGATGAATAAATTGCTTTAGAGAAATATATATATATATATATATATATATATATATATATATATATATATATATATATATATATATATATATATATATATATATATATATATATATATATATATATATATATATATATATATATATATATATATATATATATATATATATATATATATATATATATATATATATATATATATATATATATATATATATATATATATATATACATATTTATATATATATATATATATATATATATATATATATATATATATATATATATATATATATATATATATATATATATATATATATATATATATATATATATATATATATATATATATATATATATATATATATATATATATATATATATATATTAAGTTAGTCATATTTTTCCGTTTTCATGTCTTTGGTTGTAACTTTTATATTAAAGAAGAAAAAGTATTCCTAACTTCATAACTGAAATTTCTTTACATTAGAACCAATATTATGAAGTTAGGTTATAAATAAAGCAGCCTTTGTGTGTAGAAGTTTCCTAATGGAAAATAAATAAAATGCAAAGAATTTTTGACAGAAAAATATATAAAAGAAAAATAGAATAAAAACATTATCTTTCTTTTGAACATGACTGAATTTAATAATGGAAATTTAAGGCACAGATTTTTGTGACATTTGCATCACTTCGGGCTGAAAGAAGCTTTTGTTTTTAGTCACGTGTTCCTTTCCCTTGCAGTTTTCTTTGCGATTCCGTAAACACAGACATTGTTTCATCATAACGCTTATTATTTAATCTGATAAATATATTTCAGAGTTAAAGAAAGTGAACTTATATTCATTTTAACACATAATTGAATATATTTATTACAAAAGAATCTTGGAAAACGAATTATAAATAAAACTAAATAAGCTGGGTTTATCTATCTATAAATATAACTACACTAAAGTAATAGTACACGGTCAGCCTAACTCCAAATTCTCAGTCTTTAGTTCCTTGGTACTCAGTTTATGGAATTACTGAATTGATGGAAAGATGAATCCACCTTCCCCAGCCATCCGACTGAAATCTTAAATTTAGCGAATTTAGAATACTCGCCCATGTCCAAGTGACTTGTCATCTTGAACCATAGATTTATGACGAGTGCATACCTGAGTTGAAGACCAACTTTCCAAGTTTTTGAAGTTAATGATGAACGCAGATAAGACCCCCACCCACGATATCTGGTAACGCAATGACGCAGAAAGAGCCCTGTGTCAACCCGTGGAAACTGAGGCTTCCCTTTACTAATTTTAGCAGGAAAGGGTATTAAGTTGTTTTGAGCTCTACACACTCACAAACACACACTACCTGACATTGAAAATGCAAGGCCAAGAAGCAACAGCCAGAAAATTAGGCAAATTTCATGGTTGCCAAACCTTATTGATTTATGCAAATGACGCGAAATGCGCAGCTCTAAAGCGCACCCTGGAATAAATATAAGGTGAGGAACCGGAAGAATGGGCAATATTTGCATCGTCAAATTGCTGCTTCGAAAATAATCGTTGAAAGTTTGCCCTTGTGGCAAAGGACGCTTGTAATTGCAAAGAATGCCAGACCATCGTCGACAGAGTAAGTTCCAGCAGACAGATGAATTTGCGAAGAGCATAGTGGTTGGACACAGAAAGGCAGGTTACTCCTTACGGCAAATTGGAGCTGAAAGAACACCTGGACCCACAGTGCACCAGCTGAGACGAAGGTGGTTAAAACAAGAACTATGAAACACTTGAGGGGTGCTGGTGCAGAAAGAGAGAGTGACTTTGGCACTCAAGGAGCGATGTGTTCGACGGGAGGCGTCCACATGAAGCACGTCTACTGAAATGCTTCAGCATTTGCAAGACATCCTGGACGCCCTCGTATCAATCAGAACTGTCTGCCGTCGGTTGGTTCCAATGTCCTGCGCTCATGGCGTCTGTTAAGAAGACTGACATTGACCCCACAGCATAGTTACCAACGCCTAGAATGGTGCTGGATTAGAGCGATGTGGATGATGGAGTGGCACATGATCGTCTTCTCTTATGAGTCACGCTTCTGTGTCTTCAACGTTAGTCAATGCGCATAAGTGTGGCGTAGAAGTGGAAACTGGTTCAATCCTGTAGAAATTGTGAAATTCCCCACTTGGCATCTTGGTTTGCGCCACCAATGCATACGATTCCACGCCACCTCTGGTTCGTATTCTTGGCACTATGATAGCCCAACATTCATTACTTGTTGCTGTCTCTTTCTGTTTGCCGAGTTTCGTCACTTTCTGGCAACTCCTTGGTGTTGCATTTATATATATATATATATATATATATATATATATATATATAGCAACACCAAGGAGTTGCCAGAAAGTGACGAAACTCGGCAAACAGAAGAGACAGCTACAAGCAATGAGTGATCTGTAGTTCGAAATGATAGCCATAATATATATATATATATATATATACACGCACACAATGCAGGAAGGCACAAGTACATATTACTTTTCTACTTATCACCATGACTATGTACTTATTTCTTTCCTTCGGTATACCAAACCGTTGAAATGGGATCGATGAAGTTAGCAACAATGTTGTGTGACAGCTTGCCGAACTTCAGCATCAGTTTTGGAATGATGATCTCTCAAGTGTTTCTTTAAAGGTCCAAAATGATTTTAAGTGCTTTGTGCGAAATAAGGAGTTGAAGAAAAGTTATTCATTATCTCCTACTGCATAGCTGTGGCTGAATGCGATCGGGCATTGTCGTACAATAACAGGACGCATGTCATGAATAATCCCGTTCTTCGTCAGCGAATTACCTCTAATAATTGACCCAGTGTAACTCAATAACTGGCATCATTTATTGTTGTTCCATGAGTGAGTATGTCAACCAGTTGCACGCCTTGATAGTCCCCAAAACTGTAGCTGTAGCTTTCTTTGCAGAATGCGCTTCTTTGCCTTTCTTACGAAGGGAGAATGAGGGATGTTTCTACAACATTAAGACTTGCTTCGTTACGGGTGTCACGTGATGCACCCATATTCCTCACCAGTAACGACACGGTATAGGAAGATAAAGCCCTCTCTGTGATAAGCATTCGATGGTCAAGAAACAATCCTATTCGTGTGACTATATGGTCGGCTGTGAGTTGTTTGGGTACCCAAGGAGCGCATCTCTTCTTGCAGCGCAACACTTCATGCAGAGTGCTGCGCGCATCATCAGCCCTTCTGCAGTTGCGCCCACACTGATTCGACGATCCCTTTGAATCAAAGCTTCGACGTGGCAAGCGTTGCCCTCTCCGGTGGATGAGTTTCCTCTTTCTCGCTCATCTGTTCTGCACTGTCGAATTCCGTGCACCAAAACCGCACCTGTTTTCGGGACATAACACTTTTACCATACACTTCCACCATTTGCCGGTGAATGTAAGCTGGAGAGTTTTTCTTGAAGCGCAAAAACCTTATTACACTTCGTATTCCATAATTCCATTAACGCAGTCATTTTCTGATTGAGATTTTGTCTTATTACTGGACAACCAGCTCCACCTATCAGCATCGACAGGATACTTTGAACGTCTCAGTTATCTTAAGATGGATTTTTATTCATACTGATAAATTGCACACCCGTCAGTGTTCTTGCTACTTTACTTTTAGAAACATCCACGTACATTGGGGATCATGAAAAATTTTTTTCCGTTATGTGCAGTGTGTGTCAGAAAGTACATTAGTTTTCTAATGGGTAGTGTAGTATTTATTTACTAAAAATATTTTTACGTATATAATTTAACTTAATAATCATTTGAGTAATTATCATATTTTATAGAATATTAAAACCGATTAAATTATTTGACTATATATATATATATATATATATATATATATATATATATATATAATTTTAACTCTTTTTCTTTATTTAAAATTTATTAATATTTTCACCAAATATCGTCAATCTACAATCTTAAGACCAGATTTTTTGGTAATAATTAGATTTTCTTAACTTATTATTTCAAATTTTTGTATCGTTATGAAGAAAACTGGAAGGTATTCTTAAAATTTAACAAAAATTATATTACTTTTTATATTTTTTAATTTTAGTTTACCGCAATATAAATGATATTGTTTAAGCAATAAGGTAAATACATTTTTCCTTAAAAACATGTTCAAAATCAATTTTTTTCAGGTAGGTTAATGTTCATCCAGTCAGCTATTAGTCTAAACAAATAAGGGGAGCTAATAATTTTATTTACTTTGTTATTTACAGTTACACACAGACAATACTGTTGTTTGATAGATTAACTTTAATTAAGTTTATGACAGTTTTATTCCTCTTTTCAAGAATTGCATTTGATATAGGCAAGAATGAAGCAAAAAATTGTTTTACGAAAAATACAATTTTTTATGGAATATGTACAGGATTAATATAATTTTTCCTAAATGTATCTTTCAAAAAGCATGTTTTTTACCGATGAACGTGAATGTTTTTATCATATTCTTAATTTTGATTCTATTTAAGTTATTTATTTTTATAGCAGTTTCATTGATTTATATTCAATTTAAAACACAACTTTAATTAAATTTAATAGAGAATCAAAATAATATTTTGAGCAATTTTTAAATAATTCAATTTTGAGACTTATATTTTTCTCAAGAATTACATAATTTGATAAATTTAATAAAATGTCCATCAGTGTTTGATAAATTAAATAGTTTCAATGTATATGGAAATATTTTCTTCTCATATTCACATATTCCTTTTTTAAATTTTATTATTATTTTCATTGTTTCAATATACGCGTTATAACTTAAATATTTTAAGTAAGCTAAATAATTTCTAGTAGATGTATGCAGATATCCAGTGTTAATTCGCTGTAGGAAAATATATTAGAAAGACACGACATTCATTTTAAAGACTATGATAACTCAGGGCTAGGGAAAGAGAAGGGCTGGCTCAAATGCTCCCAAAACTGTCACCGGAAATAGCCGTTGATGACGTAGTCAGGCATCCAAGGAAAATAAGCTGCCTGGTGTTTCTAAGCAAAATACTTACTTTTTATTTCTAAGTTCATTTTGTTTTTAATCAGAGTGAAAAAAAACTGCAAATGCCTCTCAAATATTTAGTAAATTTGCAGTTGTTATTTAATAAACCCAAAAAAAATTATTATTAATATTGAAATTAACTTAAAATTGTATAACAAATATAAAAATATATATACCTATTAGCTTCAGCTTATCTTGATTTTTTGACTATTGGCCCATTTCTTGTTTTTCTGTTGAGCTTTATTATGAGATACTATCGCTGCATTTCTATTTAAATACCTAATTCGTATAAATATTCTCAAGCGACAAAAAAGTTTAACTGCCTTTCGATTTACAGTAGGAAAAGAAGACTCTGTTTCATTTATTAATGTTGCTTTGACATTTTTCCCTTTAGAAAATGTGTCGCCATGAAATTTGCGAAACATTATGTCCATTTGTTTTATAAGTTCCATCCATGCTTTTGTTGGAACAGTAAGTCTCCCAGCAGAAATTAAATTAATCCACTGGGAATGATTGAGCATATCGACTGAATTTCTTGGTATAGTTTCAAGTGTATTATCTTTAATTTTATAAGCAATATAATCTGCCACATAAACCATAGCTTCTTTTTCAAATGGAGATATATCACAATTTGGATTGGAAGAGGCAAGTTCATTTTCCCAAGATAAAGGTAAGGGGTTAATTAAGAATTCACGATTTGATTCATCATCTTGAGAATCAAAAGAATTGATAATTTCTTGACTTTCTTTTACAATAAATGCAGAGTCTAACATTTCACTTGTTAAATAAACGTCTGGTCCATTTTCTAAAGAGTTTACTTTCGGTGACAAATTAGGTAATTTATTTGCGAGCAATATTTTTTAAGCGAATAATTACTTCAGAAGGAGAAGGATGGTTATTGAATCTCCCGAGACCTCTAATTTGGCTGAAGAGGCTTTCGAGCGCATCTTGAGTAAGTCTACTTGTTAAAATATAAGATACATTTATAGATTTTAAGTCTTCTTATAATCCATAAAGAGAATGAATTGAAACAATAATCCCTTTCTGAAAAGGCAAAACCGATTTTTTCCAAATTATTATGTGTTTTCCTTTCGTATTTCGATACATATTTGAACACCTAGCAACAGCACACGATGTCATGTTTTCCTCTTTAAAAAATACTCTTGCTTAAAATGAAAACATTAACATTAAACAAGCCAAAATGAATGAGAAAGCTGCGATCAGACACAAGCTACCATAGAGAATGCCAGCCAGTGGATGCCCAGTGACGTCACGCTCTTCCCCTCTCCGGTGACAAGGCGGCATGCGATACATCAAAGCGGCGAGCCAGCCCTTATGTTTTCCCAGCCCTGATGATAACTATACTCATACAGTATACACCAAAACCTGATGTGACACATTTCAAATGAAATAACTCACATTACAAAATAACAATAATTTTAGATCCGGATTTCAAAATAAAAAATTATAAAAACAGAAGAGAATAAGAAACAATTTATTATTAAAACAATTTGATAAATTAAGAAGGGATTTATTTCTATTGCGCCGTCATGACAAAATGCTGGAAAGTGGCAAGGAAATTTATTTCTTAGAAAAATGAAGCATTTATTTTAAAATCTCTTACGATTTGTTTCAATCGATGAAAAAATCTTTAGTTATACTCTCTCTCTGTGCGATAGATGAGAACTACATAAAAATAACAGAAAAATCCCGCAAAACTTTATCTTACAATTATAAGAAACAGTTTTCGTAACATATTTAAGGAAGGGATTTTTGAGCGGTTTTAATTCCCATAAGAATGTCTCACGTGGAAAATAACTCAAAATCTTGCGAAAATAGTAAGAAATTGCTTTATTAGCCAAAAACAGAAATGTGGGCAATGCATTCAGGGCGCGTGAGTGCGGGTCTGGTTGGTGAGAGCGTCGTTCGCATGGTCGGAAGCCAACGACATCGAATCCTGTCTTAAAGGCTGATCTGGTTTTTCTAAAGGAAGCTGGCGCAAGTTTAATAGGGCGGTCGCAATGTAATGCTACCTCTGTTCGATCCCTGCTTCTAAATGTTAGAGACGGCCGCTTTTAGCAAGTGGGACAGCCCCACTCAACAACGATACGATAAGGCAAAGCGTGAAATGACGAAAATATTGAATAGGAACGATCAATAGGGCGTTAACAAAAATTTTTATAATTATAGATCGTACCTATGAAGAAATTGAAAGTACTGATAATAAATGTGGTTTTCAATGTGTTAAAAATACACTTGTAATGTGACGCAATACTTATGAAAAATCAAAAGAATCTTCCGATCCAATCTAATAAAAATATGATTGATAAATGTGTCCAATCATTTTCCAGTTTGAATGAAAATTTCATATGCCCCACATAAAAATCACAGATATAAAAAAACCACACATGAGAAGAGAAATCGGTTTGAGTTTATGCTTAATTAAAAAAAGAAGTACGAGTTGTTGTAAAAATTCAAATTACAAATTTTAAGAATAGAGGAGAAATATAACTAATAGTTGAAGCAAAATCCATAATGTTCGTAATGATGGCCCAGATCCTACGAGCTGTGTTATCCAGTCTATCTGTATGTAATAAACTAGATGGTAAAGTGCACAAGGTTTTGCGGATGGAGAATTCCAGTGAAAATTGTATGCTTTACTTTTCAGAGAAAAATTTTCAAATTTAAAAAATTGATTGAAATTACCGCTAGATATATTTTCCTCTTCATTTAGCTTTGTTCAAACATTATATTGATCACGAAATAGTGATCAATTAATTAATTTAAAAAACTAGAATGAGATGTGGAATATTCGAGAATTTATTTCAGTGACGATGTCATTAAATATTGCATTTGAGACTCTTTTCATTGTTATTTGAAGGATTTTTGATCAGAGATGTATTGGGAAAGGCAAAAGTACGTTCTCTTCTTTAGGCAAATATAATACTTATTTGAAAATTCAAAAAAAATCTTATCTTTGTTTTATTTAAAAAGGTATATAGGAATATAAATCCGATACGATATATAATTTTCCTCCTCTGCTTTGCATTAAAAATTAAGAAATAATCCAATACCTTCGATATCGAAGTAAGAAAATCATGTGATTGATCAAGTCATAAAGGATTTCCCAAAAATTCCAAATCAGTTTAAATAAGATTTAAATGACTGCATTTGCAGATGTATGGGACGCATCATTTTTCTTTGAAAATAAGTCTGGGAGTATTGTTCCACAGTTCTCAGTTTTTCATTGCGTTTAATTCTAAAAATTCCCTCTGTTTCTCGTAATGCGATTTTTTCTTGTTTCCCTGCGCAGTGTTGGAATATTACAGTTACGATTACAGTTAAATGATCACAGTAGTGTTTGTTTGAACTTCCTAATTTTTGTGAATGACGTTTAAGTCTGTGAAATTTCTACGGTTCAATTTTCTTACACATTTGTTGGCTAGTTATTGCTCAAAAATAAAGTCCGCATTGCTATGGCTTAGCGTACAAGCTAAGTCTAGAGCATGAACACAGGAAAAAAGTATTGAATTTCTTTAACTCGTTAAGGTTCCAAGAAAATGCTAAAACGTTGCATAAGTGGGAGACATGGACGAGGTTCCTGTGAATTTCGATGCGCCTACAAATAAAACTGCAGCTTCATGAGGCACAAAGAGCTGTTCCAGTAAAAGTTCAGGACATGAAACAAACTCTATTATCGGTGTTTAAATAAAATCTTGTAAAAATACGTTATTACTTTATTTTTAAAATACTGTAAATTCATTATAGTTACCAATAAAATGTTTTATTCTTAAAAAAAACTGTGGAATGCAATGCAGTTCCAGATTTTCGGATCCATGCTTCCCTGAAGCTGCTCTCGACTCAGAATGTGTCGGATGACTGCAAGAAAGTTCTCATGGATCGAGACAGTAATTTAATGGGGAATGGAATGCATAAGGCAATCAGAAAGTGAGAGCATATTGGAAACTTCTTAAGAAAAGAAACAGCGGCCGTTCGATAGAGCGACTCCAACAATAATAAAATCCTCTCGCTCATCCCCTGCTGCGAAAGTTGGTGCTGATGATGCTCTCCTGTAATCTCTTCCCCGTTGGGGGGGAATAAAAGATCCTCTTAATCCAGATATCAACGAAAAACACTGATTATTCCCTATTCGAATCGACCAAAATAGGAAAGAAAAATCCCTACTCTGTTCTTCCTCGTTCTTAATGCCTTATTCCTGCTCTTTTCCTATGGCGGATTTATTCCACGTTGACGTCCGGAATAGAAAATGGAAGTGTTTCGCAGCGATTACCCAATCGCATTAGGGACCATTATTTCCATCGCTGTCCCTCCCAACCCCCTTCTCCGGTCAGAGTTTTTTCTTCTTCGTCAAATGAACTTCCTTTCTGCAGATGCAATGCATCGACGGAACGGTTTCCATGGGGAATTGGAATTAGAACTGCTGCTGTTTCTCCTGGAGCTTCCTGCAGGAAATTTCTGCACACAGTTAGAGCGGATGACAGGAAAATATTCTGAGTTCCTTCATCAGAGCTTCAAGAGAAGCGGCCAAGAAACAGATTTAGGCCGCTATTATGCTTTGACAGCAATGGGTAATAATAATAGTCTTAATCTATATAAAACTAATATATTAGAGATTGGATGTTTTTCGATTTTTTAATTACTAGTATTTTAATTTTTGGTATCCATCTTATGAACAAGTATACTTGAAATAGAATTAGTAATTCATGGTAATATTAGTTCGAAGAAAAATAATCCAATACTTTTTTGGAAGATATACTAATGATCGATATCTAGCAAGGTAGCAGGTATACAAGTGATCGATCATGGAATTTAAGATTCATGATCGTGGGAAAAGTGGCATATGGCATTAAAAATTCTTTAGGTGATGTTTACCTTTTTAACACTCTATGAATAGCAACTATGCCAATTAACGTGTTAAATTGGCATAGTTGTTAGATATAGAGTGCTAAAAATGAAGTCTACAAAGGAAAATTCGGTACATTTCACAGTTTTTCTTTGATAAAGCCTAAAATATGTGCTAAGCGACTAAAATTGTGAATAGTACGTACGGTTCTGATACAATAACTATCTGTTTAAGGCAATTTTGGTTTCTTTGACTCCGTCTAGATATTTTTGATATTCCCCACACGCGTGTAACGCCGTCAAAAATGTCGATAAAATCACAGAAATCATCGCAGTTGACAGGCATGTTATATCAGATTTGGTATCACCAAAATCGACTTTAAAACAGGTTTACTGTGTAAAAATAATGGATTTCTTTTTCCCTAGCCTAATATTGTACACTAGTAACATAGGTTAATGCTATTTTCCCTGATTAAGTTTATTTTTTTGCACTACAGAAATTAGTAATAGCCAAATGACGATAACTAACAATGAAAATGATACTTTATGTGATTGGAATTGTGAATGAAGTCATCTATTGGTCAGATAGTTTGATTTTAACGCAAAGACAAAGAGAAATTTAAATTATTTGGAAGAGGATGATCTCAAGACTCAGTTTGGGAGCCAATCGGCAAGAGAAATGCTTGGAGGCATAAGCATTAAATTCAAAAGATGATTAAAAAAGATAATGCTAATTGTATACAAATGAAGAGATAAATGATTAAGTTTGTGGAATACAAAGATGATATAACTAATGCAAGAAAAATGCGTGAGAACCTGGAAAGAATTTGAGAAATATCTTAAGAACTTAAATATTAGTTACTGAAAAAATAAAGCTCTAGACAAATTATTAAGAACTAAAAAGTTACTTTTTGAAAAAATATAGCTCTAGATAAGCTGCTCTGCAATCGAATTGTCAAAAGCTAGTTACTGAAAAATAAGGCTCTAGGCTGGTTGTTTTCAAGTCGAATCATTAATAATTTAAAAGATAAATGTTGAAAAAATAAGGCTCTAGACAGCTGTTTCTGCAATTGAATTAATAATAACATAAGAGTTAGTTTCAAGCAAATACAAAGATGCTGGGCATCCATCAGGGCTCTGTTGCCAGCCCTATTAGTAATCTCTTTCTCAAAAATAAAGAAAAAGTTAGTATCAATATTTTTAAAAGCAATTAAGACATAGAAATGTAAAAAAAAAATATAGTTAAAAGTGGGATGTGTGATGATATGTGTTTGGTTGGTGCTAAATTATCAGCCGTCTCTTTGACGTACTATATTTTAATAAAAATTTGCATTATTTTATAAATTTATTTATGAAAACATTTTGCCGCTTATTTTATAAAAATATCATGCTCAATCAATAGATAATCACGGTCATATTCGTCTCTGTTACCACTTTGAGAAAGGATGGGAAAGTAGAGCAGTGAGAGAGAGAGAGAGATTTCGTAATCTCTATGAACATTTCGATGAGTCAGCGGAAGGCGACGCTGGGAATACTTTTCCCTTTTTCAATCTCGCGACACTATCTTGAAAAATAAGGCAGGAAGAGTGTGTGGTGGGGAGGGTTTCGACGACCAGGCTAACTTGTGGCAGACGAGAGCTTGAAAACTAGAATGCTGTCTTTTAATGTTGACTCCTCCACTATTGTTCGTCCTCTTGAAAAATCTGGAAAGATATGACTTCTTTTCAAAAACCTTAAAAAGATTGTTTATGATTCGCCAAGAGTTTCACCAAAAGAATTACGAACAACGTGCATGGTAAATTGAACGTGCACGGAGAATTATCTTTCTGCGATGAAGTCTGGTGGACAAATCGTCAAGGGGTTCACTATGATCTGGTAACAACTGACCAAACATACGTTCACTGCGGACTTATAATCGCAGCAATTGGAACGTGTCCAACAGATATGGGAACAGTAAAGGAAAAGAATGGGTAATCACATGGGTGTGCTGTTCTTGGCCGATAATGTGAGGCCATATGTCCCGCGGGTGGCCAGGATTACTATACAGTGACTTTGTTGGGAGAGTTTGTGCCCCCTACTTTACTTGCCAAACCTTCGCTTCTGTCAATCTAAGAATGTAGTCTTCTTGGTTTGAAAGAAGCGGTATCAGAAGCGGTACATTGGGAAATCATCTTCCTCTGCCCGTGGAATCAAACTTTTTCCAAGCAAATGGGAAGCCGTTATTGAAGCAGATGCTGACCATCTTCCGGATTCATTATTTAAAGTGTTAGGGTTGAACTTCTGTTTTTTTCATGAAAAAGGTGTTCAAAAACGTTTGCTCCAACCCAATATTTTAGCGGTATTTATAGATGTTTGCGGCCTTTGCGATATACCGACAATAAGAGTCGTTAAATTATCATTGCAACAAAAGGACGTTTCTAGTTTATTTTTTCTGGTTTCTTTAAGCCACACGTATTTTATGCTTGTAATTCTTGATTCCTTGATGTACTATCGTAAATATAGAAACAAGTACGCTGTTGGCAAAGACAGCCGAATACGTTGAAGAAAGACCCACTTTACATTCAGATTGTTGAATGCTTATAAATAAAGCTGAAGATCTCTGAAGAGAGATGGATATCATCATACCACCTCTTAGAACCAACTACGGACGTATACTGGAAAAATACTCAGAGAACCCGCAAAACGAAGGAGTAAAGCAAAATGGAGGGTAAAGACTGCCTCTTCGTTCATATCTACCCAAATTTATGCTTCGGGAAAAAGTTGAGATAGTAAAATTCATTCTAGACTTTATTTAAAAAATATTCTAATTTAAACTTTTTTTTGCTCTAGAGGCAAATTTTGATCAGGTAGCCGCAGACTTACGTGAGTACCATTTTTATTATCCGCCTGTGCTTGTGTGCAGATATCAATTTTTAGAAGAGAAAAAATCACGTTTTCGGAAAAGTGTTTATTAGGGCAGTCAGTAAATTCTAATTAAGGTTTAATTATAACTGACCTACATAAAATTTTGAAATGAGAGAAATATATTCCATAGATTGCGCAAGCCGGAGAGCTACTTGCTTATATAAGTTCATTCTATTTCAAGTTGCCATATAGTTTGCTTAAAAAACCATGTAATTAGCAAAAAAAAAAACATCAAAGAGGACAAAGAAGACAGTGCAATGTAGCAGAAATTCAATAGGTAAACAAAATGATTAATTAGCCTCTCTCTCTCTCTCTCTCTCTCTCTCTCTATATATATATATATATATATATATATATATATATATATATATATATATATATATATATATATATATATATATATATATATATATATATATATACAAAGTAGATTTTGAATGTAATATCACTGAATTTAATATGACGTCAATATACATAAGAGGAAAAAACTCCAAATGACTGAAATTTTTTAGTGTTTAAAACAACCCTATTGCCATGTACAAGCAGCTTGTGCGGATTTATGATATTCGCAGAATTTATAGCTTATAAAGACACGTAAAAGTTTCAAATTTAAGATGGCTTTGAAGCGAGAAATCTCTTCAATACAACCGGATGACTTTGGTACTTAAACTTTAAGTTGACTTTAAGAATAAAATACACCCTAGTGAATAATACTATGTTGAGCTTCAAATATTGTTTGCTTTACAATAAATGAAGATTAAAGCCCAACCGGCTAGCACATATTTATTTTCTATATTGAATGCAATTTTAGTACCAAAACGAGTGCTATATTTTTCTTTTTAATCTCACAAACAATGGTTTAATGATAAATTTTTTGTAATTATCATTTTATTTTAATATGTATAATTGGATGGCTCCAAAAAATTGTAATTTTTCTTTCTTAATAATTAACTTCTATGTATGTAAAGAGTAATGTGAAATGTAATTCTCACATTTGAGAAATAAATTTCTGAATAGCGGTTCCAAATAGTACATTAATTTAAATATGCATTTATATTTAATGTTCCTAACAATTATAACTTTATACATTTACATTTAAGAAATATATAATAATCATTGAACCTTTTAAATTTGGTATGTTGAATAATAAAAGAAAAATTGCAAAACTTATTCTTAACAAAAATTTTTTAATTTAAGATTTGAATAAGAAACTTTGAATCTAAATACTTTAATTCCGAGAAACAATTTATGAAATGAGAAATTCATAATGAATTAAATAAATAAATAATTTAATCATTTGAATATTAAAAATGTAAATAAGCAGTATGTATATTCAATATTTCTGCAGTATTTAGACGTGTGATAATTTTGTGTTTCAGACTGTATTTTATGAAGAAAAAATGACTTTCATAAAACGTAAGAATTTTGGATTCTTACTTTACCATGTATTGAAGTCAAGTGATAAACTTTTTTTTATCCAATGGCGGGCTCACAAGGGTGACTGAACCCTATGCCACAACAAGGCCAGAAACTGCTACTCATTTATCGTTATCCAGCGGGTACCTGTGAACCAAGTCACGGAGGCGAGTAGCGTTACCCGCGCCATACCACCACAAACCCGTTTATAGGGTGGGTCACATTCATACCACAACATACACACATCACAGAAGAAAGGACAGAGAGAACAGAGAAGGAAAGTAATATCCATGCCGAACCGGGATTCGAACCCGGGACCCACAGCTCAGTAGTCAGGAACGCTAACCACTCAGCCAATCGGTCGGCGTGATAAACTTATTTCATGTATTTTTTGTCATAGTATCAAATGGCTCCATGCTATTCTTAAACTGCTTAAATTTCAAACAAGGATCTAAAATCATTACAAATTTTTCAATTGTAAGTGATGCTGAAATTAAAAAATGCTAAAATACATAAATGTTCATCGTGTCCAAAGATAATACAGATAAATTATAGACATTCCGAAAAATTGAATTATTGAAGCACAATAGAATGTTCAAAATTTATGTTAAAGAAAAAGAATGTTTGTTACAACAACATATAACAATTGGTCTTTCTAAGACCAGCCTACAAAAACTTTAACTAAATATTAGAGTTTTGAATATTTAGCTTCTACACGTAAAATTTATACTCTGAACTTAATTTAAGGATTAAAAAAATTTCAGAAATATTTAAAAATTTATTGCATATTTAAAATTTTTATATGCATATTATACTTCTTTAACATTAGCATTGCTCATTGGCAATGAGAAAATTGAATCGCTTAGAGTGTTACCTGGATCTGTTATATTTCCTTGAGAAGTCGTAAACCCCATTGATAATGACCACATCTAAAAATAGGGAACTCCAGAATAGGGATGTTGTACTCAGAGAAGTTGAGTCCCATTCAAGACAAGAACAAAATATGTCCAGGAAGACAAATTTGATTTTGTGTGTAGGCTATAATTTTAGCAGCATCTTAATAGAATTGGTTTCTCAACTTCTGCTGTACGGCATCTGTGAGCAGATTGCTTTATTAATAAGAAATACCTATTTGCTCCAAATGAAAGTTACTTTGACACTAAAGGTTTTTTTTTTCATTTGTATATGAACAAGATGAAATGTGCTCAACTGCCTATGTTGGGTATAGGGAATGAAATTAATTAATTACATGGGAATATATAAATGTCAATTTCCAACAGAATGTATTTATAAATACATTAATATCGACATCAAATGTCATTGACAAGAGAAAAATTTTTATAACAAATACCCAAAAAGACAAAATGTATAAATAAATATGACTGGAGCTATTCTTTTTGTGCACTTTGGCATTTTCACCGAACAAATTGGGAAAACGATAGTTAGACAGAAATATTTTATAGGTACAAAACAATTGAACTAAAAATGAATAATAATATGTATTATCATTAAATCATTTAAAATTTTTGCAATCATGATAATTATGCAGTAGATCTTCCATAATCAGAATGAATTAGTGTCAAATTATTTACGTTTGGCGCTATGAACATCACATTGCCAAAAGAAAATACCAGAACCTAAAACAAACATTACAGGAATTTTAAATTTTGATTTGATAATTATTTGCAATCAGTCTGGTGAAATAGCAAATCCAGCATGTTAATGCGTGAAATATGAAATATCAATTTTAAAATATAAAATGCTTAATTGATAAGATTATAAGCATAAATCATGAAGGACAACCGCAAAAATAAAGAACATAAAATAATGTCAACAAAAAAGTATCTCTGCTATCAAAATTGTTGTCTTTATAATCCCTATATTTGGCTTGAAATATTCAAATAAAATCCCCACCAAAAGAGATACTGTGCAATTAAAAATAGTTGACAAGTTTAGAAAACACCCTGATTATAGAAGATAACCAAATTACGCTTACTGAATTAAAATAATAAAATAATCAAGCACTTTACAACTACAATATTTATAATTTTTTATTATTTTGAAATTATATAGTCAATTTTAAAATTAGAATAAACTCTGAAATAAAAACAGAAATTTTTTAACTACTTCTAATATCATATTTTTACTTGTATACCTTAGTCATATTTACTTTATTTAAAAATGTTCTGTTCCCTTACATGGCTCTATAATTATTCAAACTTAAGCTGCGTGGTAATGCAAATTTAAATTATTTATTTAACGTGAAATTATTAAAGAGAGTTAAATCAAAAGTAAATAAAAATAAGACTTAACGACAAAATATATCTAGGATAAAAGAATTTATTGTCATCGCAATCCTCACTTTGTAAATCATTGTGAATCTCTAAAACAATTTGCTTATATATATATATATATATATATATATATATATATATATATATATATATATATATATATATATATATATATATATATATATATATATATATATATTCAAGAATAATTTATTATTTATTCATTATCCTGTGGACTTTTACTATTACTTTAACTATTATTTACGATAACTATACAACCAATTGCGTAACTATAAAAGAATTTATTGCCAAATGTTTGAAATTTTGATCATTTCCTCCAAAATGTAAGGGAAAAACATTGCAGTTAACTTATATTTTCATTGAAATAAAATGATTAAAACTATTGTTAATTCATACTTAAATTTTTCAATCGTAAATAAAAACCCAAAATGTGAATTTAAATATAATAAAATATGTAACATAAGAGTAGCGACTAAACTGCAACATTTTACCACATTCTGTACGTGGAAATAATCAGCATATTGCACAAGTACACCAAATAATAATACAAATTGTTCAATATATGAACCTTTCTTCAGATATTATTTCTCCAACCATACCATTCCTAATGATTTTAACTTAGCGGCAATTCATGTGACTGATTGGTTTGTTTGTCGCTCAACCGCCATGTTTTGCACACGAGGTCTAATTAGACCGTGACTTACGGCTTAAAGTGGAATCCGAACCACTACAAACATCCATGCCCAAGGTGGGATTCGAACCCATGAACTGTTGAACCGAAGGCAAGAGCGCTAACCATTCGGCTGCCAGCTCGGCGCAATTCATGTGACATATTTATACAGAAATTGTAAAGTATGTGTGTACAGTACTAATTTTAAAATTCAAGTTTATACAATTTTTGAGATTACTCACTCTCTTCCGATAATAAGAGTGATCATTCTAACCAAGAAGGTCACTGCAGCCTAGTAGCAAAAGTCTAAATTTGTATACTGTACACGACTTATCAAAACTGCGAAATTGTAATTTTTCCCTTTCCATTTTAAATCTATAAAATTGCCGTGCTTTTCGATGATGCGCTATTAATAGTTGTGTTGTATTGGAATTTTCACTTGGTTTGGTTTGTTTGTTGCTCAACGGTCATTTTTTGCACACGAGGGCTCATTAGACCGGGACCTACGGCTTAAAGTGGATTCCGAACCACTACAAACATCCATGTCCAAGGTGGGATTGGAACCCACGACCTGTTGAACCGAAGGCAAGAGCGCTAACCATTCATACCTTACAAGGCATGTATGACAACAGTAATCGTTTATATAAGCAGCACATCGTCAGATGGATGTTAGAATATGTCAGTGGTAATGCGCAGTTAGTTGACGGTAAACCGAAGCTTGAGGCAGAAACCGCCAGCAACTGAATCCAACGGGAAGGGTTAACCCCGGATCATTAGACGTCCCTCCTAATATCCGGGACACTGCACTCGGCGCAAACATTTCAGACTGGGCTCTCTATTTAATACCAATGCCCTTTGAAAGTACACTCGAGCCGTCTATCTATTGCGCAAATTTTTATTTGTGCAATTATTTTTATATATATGTAACAGCGATTAATTTTTACTAATATTGTGTGTGCAATTCTTTTGTGCAGTATATGAAACTTTCAAACAAATTGGAACAAAATTGAAGAAAGTATTCATGAAAGGAGTTAGTTTTTTCATTTTTTCCGATGCATTTCATCCCATTGCAAGAAGTATTGCGTGAGGTAATGCTTATGACCTCAGTACACGCTACTTTAATAAACAAAGTGAATTTAAGCTCCTCGTCTAGTACTGGTGCATATATTTTTTGTGTTAATACTATATTCATCTTTTGTTTAAAATATATTTACGTATACCAAAAAATATATATATACATAAAATATATAAGGTTTTATAAAATTATATTATATATATTATGTTATTTTTTATAAAGTTAAATTTTTTCTGCTGTGCCTCTTACGCGCCTCGTCTATCTTCGCGTCTAGACAAGTCTTCGTTATTTTGTAAAGTTTCGAGCTATTTACTACGGAAAATTTTTTTCTTTATGCAATCTTTTATATTCACATCAAAAACTCTTTTAATTGTGTTACAAAAGCTTTTTTTATAGCCACATCCGTGAAGCCTTATGCTATTTCTTACCCGTGTTCTCTTATGCGGTTCCTTTCCACCGCACTGAACTTTGTTTCAGTGAGCTCACATTTAATGACCTTTACTTTTAAGTTGGCATAACTATGTACTTTAATATGACATTTCCGTGTCAAAATTCGTTTTTACCTTCTGTAATCAGCCATAAATTATGTTTTAAGAAATGTCCACCCGCATTTGAAGGCTTCAGATTGCTTTTTCCAAGTTTTCAACTCAAGCTAAGCATTGAATATTCCTGTTTTTAAGCTTTGTAAATTTACTGAGCTTAAAACATCAAAAGTGCTGTTCTTTAAGAACAGTTTTCCGCATTAAAACTATCTGTATTTTGTGGTAAGGAGCCAAAATGCTGCTTAAATCTTAATCTTTGTTCTCTGTAAACACTAATAAATTATATTTTAAGAAAACGCCGCTTATATATTCCAAGGAATCATTTTTACTTTCGATTCTCTGTTTTTTTGTTGTTTTCCAATCTGAGCATTGACTATAAATAAACATTGCAATTTCGCAATGTTTAAAACACTAAAGCATAAAATACTTTAATGACTTAAAGTCTCTTTTTCTTTAATTCTCAGCACAGAATCAATTTGGGATACAGAAGCATTGTTCGAATAGTATTCTATTTACTGTAAACACCAATAATTCATTTTATATGAAAGCTTCACTTATTTATTTTACTTCAGATTCCCTGTTTATTATTTTTGAATCAATTTAAGCATTAAGCACTATATTTTAAACATTGTAAATATTCAATGTTTAGAACATTGAAAAACACTCGATTTCAATGACAGTTCTTGGACTAAAATCATTCTTAAAGAGTTGTAGAAATCGAGTTCTCTTTTCTTCAGGCATAAATAAATTATAGTTTAAGAAAACTCTACTCACTCTAACGAATTCTTTTTACATAAAATTTTAGATTAAGAGTATTTTCTTGTTTCCGAATCAATGTGAGTATTAAACAAAATATTTTAAATATTGTAAATTTACAATATTTAAAACAGTAAAAAATACTGTAAATTAATAATAGTTTTTTGCATTACTTTGTAGAAATTACATTCAAAAGAACCACACTATTGTTTGAATATTAATCTATTCATATTAAGTGCCTATAAATTATATTTTAAGAAAATCCCGCTCACACACATACATTTCGAGAAATTTATTTTACTTAAGATTACCTGCTTTCTCCAGGTTTCAAACCCAAGCATTAAATATTATATTTCTAAGCTCACAGTAAATTCACGATGCTTCAAACATTACTAAAAGCACTGCATTTTAATGAGTTTTCTAGTCAGAAGCAGTGCAAAATGGGGAGTCAAAGAATCACAAAAATCGTGGTCCATTCTGCTTGAACGCCAATAAACGATGTTTTGGCATTCTCATTCCAAGGGATTCCTCTTTTACTTCCAATTGCCTCATTCTCTCTCAACTCCGATTCAGTCTGAGCGGTTCGTTCCGTCTCAATAAAGCTCGTTCTTCTTTGATAAAGGACATAGCTCTGTTTGTCTGTTCGAATCATCCCGATGAAAAATTCATTCTACGTGTTTGAGGTGGAGCTGCTGTTGCTCCAACACCCGCTGCGGAGAATTCTTGTCGGATTTATTTAAAGAGAGAAAAAAAAAACTGTTTTCTATTCTCCCCGTAATCCACTTTGTTGAATGGGTTTATTCGCTGGAGAAAATTTCTTTCGCATTTTTTAAAAGGTTGTCTGAGCTGAATCCTGCGCAAATCAAGATTTATTTTTCTTTCTCTCGCCGAGATTTATAGCGTGTTCTGGGATTTCCCGTCAAATCTTCGAATTCTTTAGAACGAAAAAATGAAGCAGAAATATATTTTTAAACGGTCAGTTGTGTGTGTAAGCTTTCAAATGTTTCTATCTCGGGGTTTTCAACCGATATTTTTATATTTCTTTCGATGGTGATACATTCAAAATCTAACCTTAACAATTTCTGCTTTTCCATCAAGTAAAATGTAAAATCTGTTAAAATTTGGAAAAGCCCAAATTAAAATAAACTTTAATTACAATTAATATAATATACAATATTCTATACAAAGTTTAGAAATCAAGCCGCTGAAACTTGTATAGAAAATTTATTACTGATTCCTTTTCCAATCTTGTAAAATATTTATAGCGTAATAAACTAAAAAGGCATTGTCTATCAATTCAAAAATTCATACTAGGGAATAATAAAATGAAAGTAGATTGAAGTAAAAAAAAACCATCTGTTTAAAAATATAGAGAAATAAATCAGTTTCACATATAATCCCTAAGTTAAATATAATAGAGGATGTTAAATATTAAAAAAAACATTTCTGGCACATTACAAACTGCTTAGCTGATTGTAAGCAAAATAAAACAATGTAGCAGATTTTAAAGTAGATGGTAAAGTTACATTCATCTATCGATAACTAACGAGTAGTAGGATTTCCACCATTTTAGACCTTTGAGTGACAGCACCCTATGTAGGAGGCGCTCATCAGATGACACTGAAAAGATAGATCTCTGTCATTCAGAAGTAGAAACCAAGCAGACCCCAGAGGCATTTGGAGGCTATGAGGGCCACGGCATATTCAACGTGCTCTAGCCGACATTCGTGAATGCTATGGTTAGGTGGGGGCTAACTTCCTTCGGATAACGGAAGCTGTCACCCAGAGCACGCAGGCCAAAGTGGCCTCAAATCAATCAATAAATAAATATACAATTTACAAAGCAGGTCCACCACGTACACTCATCAATCATAACTCATACAGAAACAAAAAAATGGACGTGTTGAAGGAGGGTGCTTAGTGTTGTTTGCTTTACCACTTCAAAGTGAACTTATCAGTGGCTGCATCAAGTCGCCGAATATGTCAAGCGTTTGGGAATAGTGTTGACAATGAACACACGGCAAGCTTTGGTTTCTTATATTCAGGTCGGGAGAATTATCTTTCTGCGATGAAGTCTGGTGGACAAATCGCCAAGGGGTTCACTATGATCTGGTAACAACTGACCAAACATACGTTCACTGCGGACTTATAATCGCAGCAATTGGAACGTGTCCAACAGATATGGGAACAGTAAAGGAAAAGAATGGGTAATCACATGGGTGTGCTGTTCTTGGCCGATAATGTGAGGCCATATGTCCCGCGGGTGGCCAGGATTACTATACAGCGACTTTGTTGGGAGAGTTTGTGCCCCCTACTTTACTTGCCAAACCTTGCAATATTAGATTGCCACTTCTTGCATTCCTTAGACAATCATCTTCTTGGTAAATCCTACTTCAAGGAAACATACTTACTCCAACTCCAAGCTCACAAGTACGTTTTCGTTTACATCTTATTATTACATATATATACATATATGTCTCGATAATTCTTAGACATTTGTCCTTCGAGCTTGTCAGAAAAGAGTGTTTATCTGTTGTGAGTATTTTTATTTTTCTACAGTAAGACCCCGCTTAACGCGGAGGATACGTTCCATCAAAGTAGAGCGTAATGCGAAACAGCGCTAAACGAGGCTATCTTTACATGTAAATATTGGGGTTAGGGGAAGATGGCTAGGAAATTGGTTAGGTATTAAATTTAAAAAGTATGTTTTTTTAATAAAAATAAAACCAAACATTTATTTCTTAAAGCCCAAATTAATACCACATTATTATTTCTTGCAAAAATAAAAACAAAATATAAATAACAAAACGAATATTCTTAAAAAAAAACAAATAAAATTCTAAGTCAGTCATATTTAGTTAGCCTTCCGCGTTTTCAGTGTTCTGCCTTTTTGTGACAAAAGCATCTAATGTTGTTTGCCTTTTTCTTTTGCGTCGTTCTCTTAAAAGTTCTTCATAAACGGATAGAGCATCTCTAACACCACGCCTTACTTTTGAGCTCCTGTCAAAATTCGGATCATTTTCAATGAATTGATCCATTATTTCAGTTATGGTAGACAAACTCCTTTTTACAAACGCCATCGAAAGTTCTTTTTGCTCTTCTTCTGAATCACTGCTGTCAACATTTTTGTTTTCTTCTTGTTCAGTTAATTCCTTGAGCTCATCATTAGAAAGACTAGCCGCTGCTTCTTGAATTATTTCTTCGACATCTTCCACATTTACCCCTTCAAAACCGGTTTGCTTCGTTAATTTCACTATCTCTTCCACTATTTCATCCACATCGAGAGAGTGTCCAACGTCATCGCTCTTACTTAAATCCGGCCAAATATTCTTCCATACTCCTTTCAAAGATCTTTCTGTTACCTCATTCCAAGAAAGGCCTATGTTTTCTACAGCATCCACGATGTTGTAGTTTTTCCAAAATTCTCTTATGGACTGGTTCTCTTCTCCGTCTGTTTTTTCAAACATTTGCTTAAAGGTTCGCCGCAAGTAATAAGCCTTAAAATTTGATATAACGCCTTGGTCCATTGGTTGAATTAAGGCAGTTGTGTTAGGCGGCAAGAAAACCACTTCGACTGGAATGCATGTTGTTAAGTCTGATAAATTTGTTGGGTGGCTTGGAGCATTATCAATTAACAGAAGTGCTTTTTGTTCAAGTTTTTTAATTTCGCAATAACGTTTAACAGACGGGCAGAAATGTTCAGTGAACCAATCCTGGAAAATTTTCGCAGTTATCCATGATTTTTTATTAGACTCCCAAATTACAGGTAAAGTTGATTTAGATATGCCTTTCATCGCTCTTGGGTTTTTGGAATGGTAAATTAGTAATGGTTTTAATTTAAAATCTCCGCTTGCGTTAACACCTAGTAGAAGGGTTAAGCGATCTTTTGCAGCTTTAAATCCTGGTGCCCGTTTCTCTTCACGGGATAGAAATGTTCGTTTCGGCATTCTTTTCCAAAACAAGCCTGTTTCATCAACATTAAAAACCAATTCTGGAGGATAGTTTCCTTCTTCAATTATTTTTTTAATATCGCAGGAAATTCAGCCGCCGCTTTTGTATCACCACTTGCTGCTTCTCCTGTAATCTTTATGTTGTGAAGGTTATTTCGATGTTTAAATCTATTAAACCATCCTCGACTAGCAACGAAAGTTTCACTTGTGTCAATTGTCTCAGCCTGAATGTAATTAAAAATTCTTCTAGCTTTTTCCATTATGATAGATTGGCTTAATGGCATATTGCGGTCAATTTCGTCGTCAATCCATATAGACAGTCGTTTTTCCATTTCCTCTATGATATTATTTCTAGAACGGGTAATTCTAGTTGCAGAGCTTGACGTAGTTGTAGTTGCCGATGACAGTATTTTTTCTTTATTCTTCATGATGGTCCTCATTGTTGAAATGGCAAATTCAATGAAGCACTAATTAGAGTTTGACGTTCACCAGAATCTAATCTTCTAATCACTTCCATTTTAGTTTTGAGTGAAATGCTTTTTCTGGTTGCTTTCTTTTCTTTTTCATTTTCACCCATAGTAAAAACTAAAGATCAAAATATTTGACACTGTAATATAGTATTAAATATGTAAATTAATACCTACTTACAATAATGTCAACAAATGTTTCCAATAATAAAAATATGTCTGTACAATACCGCACCAAACAAGAAATACAAGTACACTCTTTCGGATATGTATTTGAAACCTATCGCTGCATAATATTTCGGGGAATCCCCGTATGCTGCGAGCGATTTCGGGAAATCCCCAGGTTGGAATAAAAGAGCGCTAAGCCGAAACAGCGTTAAGTGGGTATGATATATATTTATCTATATATATATATTTATCTTTTCTATACATATATTAATCTTTTCTACATATATATTGTCTAATTTTTAACTAAGTTCTTTTAACACGAACACTCTTCGGAGGAATTGCTCGATAATTCTTAGACATTTGTCCTTCGAGCTTGTCAGAAAAGAATGTTCATTTTTGCATAGCTGGCCATCTCCCTCCTGATGAAGACGTGGTCCCTATGCCTTCTTGTCTTTTGCTTCATATACTTTAGTATCTTTCCAATTTTATATTTCTGATTTCACTTTTCTTCATGTTTTATCTTTGTATATATATATATATATATATATATATATATATATATATATATATATATATATATATATCAGTGGCGTGCTGTCCATATGTGCAGGGTGTGCACTACACAACATGGTAAAATTATGAGAGACAAGAATTTTCTGCACCTATGTCTACCTATTTTATGTGGTATATAACAAATAGTATTGATAATATATTCAAATATAATGTTGTGTGTGTGTGTGATTTGCTTGCTTGTATTCCCGCAGTGCGTGCAGTACTAAGAGCTGCACCAAGTAGCGCGTCCAAAAGCAAACGAACATAGGAAGTTTTGACATGTACGCACTGCGCACTAATAGAAAATCACGCTTTATATATATGGGCTACTGGAGAAACACAGCATACTATAGCAGTGAGACAGTTGCAGCTATATATATATTTCCTGCACTTGGCATTCAAAATCATCCGAAGTTACGGTTTAAGAAGCGTTGTATTAGAGCGGGGACTTACGTGGTGAAGCGCTTTTGGTGTTTTAACTGAGTAACTGGCCATACGATTTGGCAGAATGTTAATGTTTAAATTTATGTATTGTATGATTTTGTTTTCATGGAACTATAAAAAATGTATTTCATCAACATAAAGGGAAATGTTTTGGTGTGGTTAAGTAATTTCGGTGATGTATCATATTTATTGAGAGAGAAATAATATGCTGAAAAACAATTTTGTTTTATTAGACAAAAAAGAAGTGAATTTTAACAGAACAGTCCAAATTTTACCATTCATTATGTCTATGAAAGATAAATACATTTGATAAGAAAATTATAGAGACCAGTACTGAACTTGAAAGCACTGGGTATAAAAATCTATTTTGTACTGTTGTAACAGTACATATATAATATAATTGGTAGATCCCAATATTTGTGTAAATGCGATGAAATACAAGTGAATATTTGAAGAAAACAGAATGAACAATGCAAAAATTGAATTTTTTACTGATGTTTTGATCAGTTATGTTCTAATTTGATTGACATTTTCATATACCACCCAAAGAATAGCACAAATAAAAATCGCAAATAAACACACATATTTGAGTATTTTCTAAATTGGATAACTCGAGTAGTTATGAAAACAGTATCTAATCTAATCTAGTCTCATTATCTAATCAATGAAAATTCATTGGTCTTGATTTTTCCAAAGCAAATTGAGTTGGTGGCCGAACAGTTAATGGCTTTCGATACAACAGCTTGAACTGAATTCCCACCTCATTCAGGGTTGTTTGCATTGTTTTAGAGCTTACTTTAAACTGTGGGTCCCAGTCTAAATAATTTTCGTGGTGAGAAAATTACCATTGGAACTAAAAAACAAACCGAGCTAAGCCTGTTGTAGCATAGCGAAACAACGCTTGGATGGGTCAACATTACAAATCTACTTTAATTTAATGAAAATCATGCTATAACTTGTTAATTTACTAATAAAGGATCCATAAATGTAATGCACCATATGGAATTTTGTGTCATACATCATCCTTAAATACGATGCATATATTCAGTCCAGTCACGTTAATGTGAACACCACATAATTCGTCACTAAATTACCAATCACAGAAGTCAGGTAGCAGTAGAGAGCAGTCGAATACAATCGGAATATATGGGGGCTTCGGAAAACATTGCAATCCTTGGCTTAATGCAGAAACGATTATGACATGCTAAAGGACATGGTCACTGATTTCGGAAATTGGTGAAGTGTTTCCGAAACGGCTAAATTTGTGAATTGTTTGCGTATGATAGCAAAATGGGATTGTTCAAAATCAGCGATATGGCAAATATAGTGCACTACTAGCAATAGATGACAGCAATGAACGGCGGCTGAGATGATGGTCAACGGTACCACGTATATTTGTCTGAATGCAACTGACCGCGAAAATGAGCCAATGAGATACCAGCAGAGTCTCCCAAACAGCTGTTCATCAAAAAATTCTGCATTTAGGCCTCCGAAGCAGACGCCTAGTTCATGCACCTTTTCTGACTGATGTTCTTCAGCGACGAAATCTAGAATTTGCACGCGAGTATTACAAATGGACGTCCACTGAGTGGCGACAGGTATCGTTTCGCGATGAACCACATATTAAGCTACATCGGAAAAATGGACGTTGGTGTAAATGAGGGAAAGTCTCTGAAAACAATTACCCTCCAACCACTGCTGGAACACTCCAAACTGGAGAAGGGAGCATTGTAGTCTGGGGAATGTTTTTCTGGCATTCTCTGGGTTCACTCATCCTTGTGAAAGGCATGATGGATCAGTAATAGTATGCATATGTCTCTGCGAACCATGTCCACTTCTCTATCCGCATTGTTTTCCCTCAGTGTCCATTCGCCCCAGCATGCCGATGGTGACAGCATGTCAATGGCATTATTTGTGCGTGTTTCGAAGAGCAGCCAAATGAGTTTGGCACTGTCTGTTGACCAGCGAACTCATTTTACTCAAACCCAATCGATATTCTGTGGGAACGTATAGAGCGGGTTGTTCGCGGCACACGCGTAATCTAGCGCAGTTGGCGATGGCACTGGAGTCGGCATGGCCAAAACGACAGATTCTGATGGACTCTCTTGCAGTACGACTTGAAGCTCTTGGAAATTTCGTTATCCTGGCTCTTGGCAGGTGGTCACATTATTGTGAGTGGGCTGTGCGCATGTTAACTCAGGAAAAGATTGGACGTTGATCACTAAACAAAAATATATTTATTTTCTCAAAAATAATTAACATTTCAAAATATTAAAATGGACTGCACCAAATATTTTTCAGTAAAACATAATTTCACAGAACCACCTAAATAGGATGAAAAAGTTTATTTTTTCTAAAATGAACATTATTTTCACTAAACTGACATTAAGAGTTAGCAAAACATTTTTATCGAAAAAAAGGAGGAACTTTATTCATAAATAAAAATATATGACTTTATTTTTACACAAATGTTAGAAATATTTGGAAAAAAATATATTTTACAGTTTATTTCCTTTCATAATGTACGTTTCTTAAAAGAAGGCGAGAAATACTTCATTGAAATAGTCTAGATGTTAAGACAGAATAGAGTCCAGTGTAGACAAATAAATTTCTACACGTTTTTAATATGAATGCTTTATTCATAAAAATATTCCTATATTCATAGAAATAGAATTAATAGAAAAATTTATTTAAATTTTAAATAGGAAAAACTGAATTATAATTTATTCTTAATTTATAATGAGATAAATTTATTAATCATTTACTGTAGTAAATATCAATCAATCAATTTTCAGTCACAAATATGCAATCTTTATAAGTGAAAATGCATTTTAATAATATTCTAAAATTGTAAGATTCGTGTCAACCAATTTAATTATAATCATTCAGTCAATTACCTGTTGTCATTGGATCAAGTTGTTGCGATATTAATATTCGATGTAGTTATAAGACACAGTGCAATGGATTTTGTATTGACATTTAACATATATAAATTCTGTAAAAGGAGGTCCAGAAGTGAGTATTATCATTCTTGCAACACGAAGGTAATGAGTTCGATACTAAATCAAGTTAAGATCCATTGTATTCGATCATGGCAGTGGGCCACTTAAATAGGTCCTGGTTGCAAAGTCCTCTAAATGAAATATTATTTTTGGGAGTAGAAAGCAAATTCTGCGTTTTATCTTATCGGTATCTAAAGTACAATAAATCCTGTCTGTGGTCCCAAACTACCATCAAAAGAGAAATGTGGAGCCAAGTCAGGAAATAACAACGCCAAATTGGATTCTTTAATGTAATGAATTTTGAGCTGCGCGTTTATTGGTTGCGGTTAAAATGAAATCAACAACAAGAATCATTTAATGAATACGAAATGTTTGTCAAAATAAATAATCCTTTTAATATTTTAGAAAGAAAATTTAAATCATTTTAAAAATTAAATAGCTTTTTGAAAATTTCAATAAAAAATATTGTTCTTGTATTGATAGCCCGAATATTTAAAAAAATAATTTATTTTAAGTTATGTTGTTTAAGAAACACTTTATTTTTAGGCATATTGTGAAAGTTAGAAGCTTCTTGAGACGACATCCGGGCATTTCTTCCTCTACCCCATCACCCTTTACGACCGCACAGGAGAAGGAAAACACTGAAGCGAAGGAGTTTAGTTATTTATTTTTAAAAAGTTTAGTTAAGAGTGGAATTCCGTGGGGGTGCCGGACAGAGAGGACCTCACTTTGTAACGAAAATGGCTGTTTTTTTTTTTATTATCTCCCTAAGCCTATTTAGATAAAGCATTCTTATGCTCCTAGAGATGCCAGTCTCCATTTGTCTAAATAATCGATTAGTTAGGCTTCTCAAGCCATTTTATTAATAAGCGCCATGCTATTAGAGACATCCGTCTCGAAATTAATATTTAATTATTTGTTTTGGCTTCTTAAGCCAGCTTTATAGGTAATTCTTTTGAATATTTGAGACGCTACAGTCTCTTATGAATATATCTATGGGCTTCACAAACCATATTTGATTCTTAATGTGTTTTGATATGTAATGCTTAGAAAATAAATTAAAACTAGTATCAGTGACTTTGTGTTTGATTCTTTCCTCCAAGATCTACTCAGTAAAAAAACTCTTTCACAAATTGATTTCTATTTCGATTTAGAAGGAGGGAGAACTTCACTCATGTTATAACAATCAACTATTTTTATTTAAACGGTTACTTAAAAAAATAGATTACGATGTTTAAACATTCCATTATGGTTTACCTTTTAAAAGAATATAAGAACAATTAAAAAAAATAAAAGTTAAAATGAGCTAAAGAATTCGATGAATAAATTCCAAGGGAATGGTAAAGACATCGAAAAATATAAACTAAGTACTTTTATTGTAGAAATTCTGAATTTGAAGGTAGAAAACTTAGATTTGTTTTGTTAGTGTGTAAGTAAGTTTTAGTGAAAATTAGAATAAAAGAGAAATTTTAAGGAATCACGTTTTGGATGTAGCTATATTGGTAGATTAATTGAAAAGTAATATTACAAAAACGATCACACATGGATATTTGAATGATGTGGCAAAATGCAAGTGGTCAAGTTTCATGACGTGTTACTTTTCTATATTTCCTAATATATACTCTCATAAAATAAGTAAAATATACATTTCGTTTTTTTTTTTTTGTTGAAGCACAGCAACATACGTTAAAAAAAAAAACAATTAGTATTTGCAATACTCAAAATCACAGTAAATCGTACTATTTCGGTTACGGAGAATATTTTAGTCGCTATTTCTTTTACATTTGCCAACCGATGAGTTAAAATAATACTTTGCCCCGAAGATCTACCCACTTTCAAGGAGATTCAGATGATCTGCGCCCTGGTTGCCGCATTATGTAAGAGGATTTCATTGACGCATCTTTTGGTGCCGAAAATGTGAAAAGAAATCTAGGAGTGTTGGGTATTATGAAAAATTGAAAACTACATATTAATCAGTAGCAATTTTAATTATTCATATTCTTCTTTACAAAAAAATTAATAAATTAGAAAATTGCAATCATTATTTTTAAATATGAAAAAAGAACACAATCCTCTTGAAATAATGATCCACAATTTAGTGTAAATCAGCACACTATTACTAAGTCTATATAACTCAACAAAACGGAAAATTTTTATGTATTACGAATGCGCAAGTTCCCCATTTGTTTTGAGGGTCTGTCTACCCACATTCGCTGAATACGAAGCTATGTACACGCATAATATTCATTAGTTTGCAACGAAACTCGTTGCTTTCATGTACACTTGATGTTACAACTAAATCGATGTTTCGTTATATATTTAAAATTTAATAGACATTTTTTTCTCTCATAATCTATTTCAAATTCTTCTCTTATTTTAAAGGTCTACTTTCCCATGTATATTATACGCAAATGTAATGCGCTGGTTATTTTCCAACGAAACACATGCCTCTTTCTTAGACTGTCGATGTTATGCTAAATCTTTATGTATATTTCATTATACATATAGAAGTCCCACTTTTATTTTGAGGGGGATATGGAATACTTCGATCAAATAATGTAACATTCTTGTTAACTTCCACAATAAAGGGCATTTTCATGGGCTGTGTCTAAATTTAAAAAAATACTTTGTACATTTTAATTCTTCAGTGAGTGTAATTTTAACAACTATAAAAACTTCATTATTTTGCTCCACACAGCAGTGAATTCTAAAACTCCACATTCTGAAGGCAAAAATTTTCTGTTTCTTAAACAAAGGCCAAATAAAAATGTGCGGGATTTCTTTTTTCCTGTTCCGGAAACACATATTGTTTCCGCTTTCCCCGACTCCGGCGGAATTTGCTTCGCTCACGGGTGCGATACATCGTCTCTCTCCTCCGAGAACAAACATCGTTTACATGAATTATGAAGCCGCGAGAGGGACTCTTCTCTCATCTCTCCCTGCATTTCAGCATCCGTTTTTGCTCGCTTCACCTCCCCATTGTCTCCTACCTCGGAATACAAATAGAAATATAGGCTGGTGGCACTCCATAACGCAGTGTTTCTTTCCCTGGTAATGACCGCGGAAATGTTTGCGGGATGTAAGAAACTCTGTGCTTTTTATATCTACATTTCCACTCAGAGTGAAGGGATGAAATATGCTGCAGTTTTTATTGAAGAAAGTATATTCTCGTTGTTTTGAATAAATGAAATTACAGAGAATTCCACGATATATATATATATATATATATATATATATATATATATATATATATATACATAGATAGATAGATAGATAGATAGATAGATAGATAGATAGATAGATAGATAGATAGATAGATAGATAGATAGATAGATAGATAGATAGAATTATCGGCCGTCTAGAATGTGAACGTACCCAGCTGGAAGTATTCGACAAACTTGGATTCGCTCAGAGTGTCATCTCCAGGCTTTGACAACATTTCCAAGATGATGGTCATGTGAGTAGACGTTATACAGCATAGGTCGCCCGAGTTACATCACCGAATGAAGACCGGTATTTGGTTACTGCCAAAAAAACAGACGAAGCACAGCTTTAGACCTGTCTCGTCAACTCTCTTCAGCTACCGTTACGACAGTTTCAAGGCAGACCGTATACAGACGCTTAGGACACATTGGTCTATATGCACGTAGGCCTGTCAGATGTGTTACACTTACTGCATCGCACTGTCACCAGCTAGCTGGTGACAGTGACAGAGCTGGTGACACGTGTAGTAGAGAGCCTGCATTGTGGACACCGCAACTGTGGTCTTGTGTGATGTTTTCCGACGAGTCCAGGCTTAGCTTTTAGTTTGATTCTCACCGAACTTTCATATGAAGTGGTCCAGGTACCCGTTACCACCAAGAGAACACCATTGAGTGACACCGTTACGGTGGGACAGAATTGCTCGTTTAAGGTGGAATTATTCTGGATTCCAGAACTAACCTGGATGCTCAGAATGTAACTATGACAGGTCACATCTTTCAGGATATCATTCTGGAACAACTTGTACGTTTGTTTCGGGCGCAGAATTTTTGTTTATGGATGAAAACGCCCGTCCTCACCGTGCAAGCATTGTAGACGCATGCCTTCAACCAGGAGATATCTCCCGTATCGACTGCCAGCATACTCCCCGAATTTGAATCCAGTAGATTATGTGAGGGACATGCTTGGCCGACGAATTTCAGCCCATCAATCCCCTCCCACAAGTCTACCGGAACTTCGGAGATCATTGTTTGATGAGTGGTGTAATATTCCCCAAGATCAGATCGATAATTTGATACTCAGCATCATCTGGGGGGCATACTATGTGTTAATCATCTTAACAACTATGTTATATTGGTTATCGTAAATGCGTTCTTTTTTGGAATTTGCTACACGGAGTAAAAATCACAATTTTTATTAATGGTGTCAAAAATTTAGCATCTTTTTTGCTCATTACCTTTTGTTTAATAAATGGACTTTACAAATAAGTCACATTTGTTTTGCTTCTGTCTCTTTCTTTGCCTGAACTTGCAATTTCCTTAATATATGGACACGAGTATAATATATATATATATATATATATATATATATATATATATATATATATATATATATATATATATATATATATATATATATATATATATATATATATATATATATACAGCACAGGTGTATGCAAATAAATAAGACAATTGTTTTAAAAAACGACAATAAATTTGAGAAAACTATTAATATTTCTTTATTTGAAATACAATCCATCACTAGCTACACATTTTCTCCATATTTCAGGCAATTTGTGAATACCACACCAAAAAAATGA
Source organism: Latrodectus hesperus (assembly GCA_037975125.1). NCBI lineage: Eukaryota > Metazoa > Arthropoda > Arachnida > Araneae > Theridiidae > Latrodectus > Latrodectus hesperus. Next base: position 19,333,033 of record CM075855.1, read on the forward strand.
TCGGTCCTTTGAGGCCAGCCAGTCATCAAGCCAAGATTTGACATTTTCGTAAGAAGTGAAGCGCTAGTCAGCCAATGCGCCTCCCATGATGCAAATAGATCAGAAGGAGCCTGGTCCGGCGAAAAAGCCTCAAACGCTAAGGGCTCCCAACCGAGCGCCTTAACAATCTCCTTGGTCGGTTTAGCACGGTGATTAGGTGCGCTGTCATCAGAGAAAATCACTTTGTGGTGCCGTCTCTTGTAATGCTCGCGTTATTCGAGTATAGTATCGTTCAAAGCAAGTAATTGTTGCTTGTAGCAATCAGTATTAACGGCTTTAACGGATTTAAGAAGCTCATAATAGATTGGCCCCTCCTGGTCCCAAAAAATACACAGCATAATTTTTCAGCCTAAGCGATTAGGCATTGCAGTCGATTTGGACGGCTGTGCTGGGTCAACATATGATCGACTACGCTTGCGATTCTCAAAATTAATCCATTTTTCATCGCCAGTCACAATACTAGGTATGACTTGCGTTTGTAGCGAGCAAGCAACATTTCGCACACGATTTTTCGATTTTCCTTCTGACGGTCCATTACCTCGTGTGGTACCTATCAACCGACATTTATTATCTTGTCCATTGCTTTTAGACGACGGAAAACAGTGCTCTGTTCAACATTCACTTGTTCTGCAGTATGTTCTTGCATTTTGCCATTATCCTTATCGAGTAAAGCTTACAATGGAACATCTTTAAATTTTTTTGCTGGTCTGCCACGCTCCTCGTTTTTCACATCGAAATTACCATTTTAAAACTTTTCAAACCACATGTTGCACTGCACACGGCTCAGAACATTGCCATCCTATGCTTCTACAAGCATTTTATGCAATTCGGCAGCATTTTTCTTCAGATGGTAACAAAAAAATTAATAATGTCCCCAAATCGTGGTCGGAAGGCATATAATTCTACATTTTCAGTGCAGTAAAAGAAAAACACAATGCACGCTGAAACTCGTCCAAATGTAAGCCAAGCGTTAGTATCAAAGGTTACACTATAAAAAAGCCACGTGTCACGGTTTCGTAATGTTTGTATATGTGCGTGGTGACATCTGTCAGCCGTTATCTCATTTGATATGCATATACCTATCATATATATATATTTGTGTAAGAAAATTATTGTTTCTAATTAACAACAAAAATTAAGATTCCTTGCGTTCAGGATAGATTGTAAGAGCTAAAATTTTTCACAGGTCTGAATTAATGTAAATATCAACAGCTGAAATATTATGTTATAAATAACAAAATGAATAATATAAATGACATGCATTACTTAAACTTCCAGGAAAATTTTATATAAAAATATTCGTGCGTTGGAAGGAAAAATTCATTAAACTCCAGAGATATGCATTCCCAACTACATATCTCTACGTGTTAATTCCGCAGCTCCTAGTTTCAATCTCCGAAGTTTCTAAAATTCTTAAAATAAAGATGGAGTCCTAGATGTCTGACTAATTTTCTCAGAGTAAGAAATTAATGGGAAAGCGACACACACAACTAATATTTTATCAAAACTTACGTGAACGCAAAAAAAAAATTGAGCAGAAGATTTGATTGTACAAGAGTGGCTGGGAATGGACAAGAAATCTTCTGATTCAAAAGCGTGATTTTACCAGAAGTGTTGAACAGGCGCCCCAGCGTCATTTTTGTTTCCTCTGCATCGGATATCGCACACACACACAACAGCTGAAATCAATTCAAAACAATTAAGATTACTTTGCATATTGCTCTTTTGTCCATTTTGCTAAATAAAAGTGCAAAAACAGAAGAAACAGAAGATTTGTTCGTAAATCTGTCGTATCAGTTAATTGAACGTAGAACGACAGATCTTGCGAATTAAAGAGGATTCATAAGAAGAAGTCACTTGTTGCCAACAAATATCCTAAATGCTATGTTCGGGAACTAATAAGCATGACAAATGTACTTGGTTTTAGGACGAAAAAATCTTATCCGAAGAATACTTTAATGCAACACATTCAAGATATCAGTGAAATGAAAATACAAAGTAATATTTTTTAATAAACAACTCATTTTCAAATAAAAGAATTTGCAACAAGCATGAAGATAATGTTCAGAATTAGAAAATATAATAAATGTACTTTTTATTCATATTTAAACTGGGTGAGAATGAAAACGGAACACAATGAACACATAATTTAAAAAAAATTTAATTTCAGTTTAACCAACAAGGTATGAAAATGATATCATACCTTTCACAGAGTGCAAGGCACTCTGTGAAGCCAGATATATGATGAATAGTTTACTCAATTAACAATCGCTGCATTACAGTATCAGCCAGAATAATCTTCGTCAACATTTTGCTAAAAGCTTTCAACAGAAGGCTAAGCAGGCCAATCTACCAACAGGCAAGTAGTCCAGAACAATTTGTCTTCCCGTACCGTTTTGTGGCAGACAAGAACCTGCTCATGTTAATTTAACAGCTGATGTTGAAAGAAAGGAATACAACACACACATGATGCTGGCTAATGTTGGCAAAATGCCGTTGCAAGCCGACTCATCAGCAAATTAATCTATTAAATTCATCTACCAGATCTGTTGACATTGACAGAAGATGCCGAATACTTTTGATGCACGTATGACGAGCAGGGCCATGATTCGCCGATAGGCTTCTCATGTTATCTTTATGAAAGTTGCAACTGTTTCATAATCATAGATGTCTTCGTGAGCAGGGTTTTCGAGATACAGACATTTAAACTCCGGAATGATATAATATACTATTTTTAGATAACTGAGTTGTTTGCTTAAAAAAAGTACACGCACCATGAGCGAATCTGGGTGATACCTCGTGACAAAAATCGATTCGAGGAAGGAATATTGCTCAACAAGGCGGCATCATTGCTTAAAGTGGCATCGCCAATGATTTCAAATTGACATGAATCTATATTTTTAGGAGCATAGAGTTCAACGATATGTGGATTCTCATATTTGTTGGAATGTACTTCCACACTATACTGTTAAAAATACGTTAAACGCAGCCGAGGTGGACTTAGAAAAGCCCTCTCAGCACAATTGTCTTCATCTTTGTCATGGACAATTAATCTAAATGTGTTCATTTGGCCCTGATTCTGATCAGATAACATATACTCTATTGTCTAGATGCAGATGTGAGCCGACCATGAAACCAAAGATCTGCTATATTCATTGAAGGCAGCTGTCGCAAATTCAATAAATTGTGGTCTCAGTGTCCTCTAAGTGAAATAATACCTATGGAGCTGCAGATCAAGTATTGGAGGTCTTCTGCCTGATCCCTGCTTCTGAATGACGAAGGCTGCCACCCAGATATTTAAAATAATTAGTTGTGTCCGACTTTGGGCTAGGTGCAGAGAAGTGTATTCTGCTACATCTACAACCTAATTTTTGTAGAGTCCAAACCTCAGTTGAATACCATGTTGCGTGGGCCTTCTTCCTTGTACTTAAAAATTTTAAATAAAGCAATTGAATGCGATTTAGTATGAATTGTGTGTAATAAAACACTTTAATATCTTAATTAAAGACCTGTCGTTAACAGACTAGTTAGAAGTATTTCATTTTCCGAATCTCAATAGGAAATGGACTTTAATATTTAAGATGTTTGATAAACATTTCAGAAATTTGATTAAAATTAAATATGAAAATTTTAACAAACATTGACTATTATTATTTAAAATTTTAAAAATATATGCGTGAATATATTAAAGAATTTTGATTGAATACCTTTTTTAAGAAAGAAATTTTCAATGTTTATGGAAAGATAAATGAAAAAAATTGCTAAATCTTTATTATAATTTAAAAGAAAAATCTTTTAAAAATGTTTGTATTCACAAAAATAAACAAATTTATGCGTATTTATCCGATTGTCAAGCATTCAATGAATCCCACAGTTTTAAATTATCTGTTGACTAAAGTAGTTTTAATGATTGGCTAGTTATTGCTTTTTTGTGACAATAGTTTTCCAAATAAAACAAGAACTAACTATTAATCAAAACGAAAAATAAAGGATATTTGAACCTTTTAAAAACAAAAATTTCTTAGTTAATTTTTGGATGCATTTAATGAAATAAAATTTTCCTTATTAATGAAAGAATAACTTTTTTACATAATCCGTAATCTTAAATAAAAATAAATATAGTTTTCTGGTTAAAAGAGTAATAAAAAAATCAAAATGTATATCTTTAAAATCATTCTTTATTAAATTTTTTCTTTTTGACTAAACAGCTTTATGTTCTTTGAGTCTCAGATTTAAACAGGAAATTTAAAGATTAATAGAAACAAAGAATATAAAAAGAAGAACATAAAGATAATTTTAAAAAATGACATTTAATACCTGAATAATTTGTCATTAGGATTTAACATTTAAAAAATAATCGATTAATTAATAATAAAGCACAGTAAAAATATAAAAATTTACATTTAATCTTTTTTATGTAATACTATATTATATTTTGGATGTTGTTGTTGTTGCATGCCCCCAAAAGCCAGCAGCGTCTAGACCAGATCCATGACGTTATACACTCTACAATAATCCAAAACCAGAAGAGGGTCATCAACCAAGTCCTGCCTGGAGAGTCATAGGCACTCAAGGATATGTTCAGGCGAAGCCTGCTCGGCAGAGCAGTTAGTACAGGTTTCAAAGGTTCGGGAACCCCCAGAAAATATTTTGGATGTAATAGAGATTAATAAAGTAAAGTACAAGAAACTGAATGCAAAGATATGATAATTGATACAATTCTTTTAAATAGATTTGAAAAATGTGTTCATATGAGCAGATAATGTTTATCACTTAAGCAGCTTTTGATAGATTACCGCTTCCAAATAATTACTATAATCTGATTTCTATTGAGCTATATAATTATACGAAGTTTCTATTGACAAATGGGCCACGTGTCTATGAAAGATAACGAGAAATCTCTCGAGTACTCACATTTGCAAATAAGCATTCAGTTTGTTGAAGAAAAACATCGATCTCTCTAGTTTAACAGCTGTTGGAATAAAATCCGTGAAGGAAAGGATTATTCTACCCTTAAATAAGACCGAGCCTTTAACCGGTGCTTTTGGTAAGACCGTGGTAGTTGGCATAATTACCGACAGCTGCTGAAAGGTGTTAAATTTCCATGAGCAATTATTTTCTTCCTGTTCAAATATACCTAATTTGATAAGTATTCGTAGAGAATGAGAAGAAGCAATTCCTTAGTTCTTCTGCTGGAAGATTCTCTGGTTTTTGAGAAATCTTGTTGCTAGGAATCTAGGCATTTCAACTACATAATTCCACAGATTGTGTTTACTTAAGGTTTTCCGAATTTCAGTAAGTTTAATTTCCGGATCAAGATTGGTGATTAGCTGGTCCTCTTTTATTGCTTTAAGTAAGTTTTCTTCTGATGTATTCTCTTTGAGGTTTAGTTTAAGGAGCTTTGTCGTTGACTTTTATGTTTTTATTCATCAAAATTTCTTTAAGTTTGGTGGAATCTTCACATGTGATCTGCATTTGATTGAAACTTCTTCAAACTAAATATCTGAATCTTCGTCCATCATTCTTCCATCGTCACCCAGAAAGCGAAATAAATCGTTTAGAAAATTTTTGTAGCACTAAAAATACTTAATTCTTTTTGAAAAGTATTGAAAAAGACTATTTCGTTTAAATCTTGATTCGATAATTAGTACAACACTAATCTTATACGAATAAAACAATTAATCGTACAAAAATTTTAAGTTTGATACGCCTACCTCTATGTCCCAAATATTGCATTATCATTAATACTATGTTATTACACTATATAAAGTTTAATCACCAATTTTAATAAAGAAATAATCATTTTTTTGTAAAATAAATTGCGTATTTTTAAATATGTTTTGTAAATATTCACGGTTTTCTGATTTTTCATATTAAAATTTCCAATTATTGAGTGTCTTAAATTCTCAAAATGTTTGCTTAACATTTATCACATCTATGACTTTATTATTTCCTATACATTTTAAATTTTCAAATTATAAAAGCATATATATTTACACACAGTTTAAAATGTTTTTGCATTAAAAGATAAATATTAATGAAATGCTAAATATATTTTTAAATTTACATTTAGAAAACAATGTGATTCATTAAAAACAATTTCTAACTATAAGTTTTCAATTTACGAAATTTTTGTTTTAATATTTTCAAATAACTTCTTCTGTATTTCGAATTGAAGTTTTCGCACTTTTTCCTTTATTTATAAATGCAGTTCAGTTATTGTATGTATTTACTAATTGATAGAACAGATTGATTTATTCAAATATATCTGTACTCTAAATTGGGAAATGAATTTAATCTTAGTAAGAGCTTAAATATTATGTACTATAGTTTTCTTAAAATATCACATGAATATTATCTTCGTAAGAACTAAAAACGTTATTTTTAATAACAATGTTTTATGGAATAATGATAAAATTATTTAAAATATGAAAGTTGTTTTTCATTTATGAATAATTTAATGTCTGAGGTAATCAAATTGTTAAGGACAAGTTTTCTAAACTTGGTTGATTTTGTGCAATGCAACCATTCTAAAAAAATCAGGTACAATTTGGAGATATTCTTCATTTGAAGAAAATCCGAATAAATCATCAGTAGTTAGAGTCAAATTTCAACGACATTCAAGTCAAACAATTTAACAAAAACATTTATAGAAGAAAATAAAATTGTTGAAATATAAATTTTAATTAGCTCTTTTTGCATAACAATTCTAAGCAAAAATTCGATAATGTGTCGAATATATATTGTAAAAAGAATTTTAATTTGAAAACAGTAACATTTACAAAACAAATCTATTCGACATCTAAAGAAGGTATTATATGAGTTAGAGGTTTTGTTTGTGTGGAATTTTTCAAGAAAAACAACTTCAGTCAATAAATTCATTAAGAAAGAATGTGGATGCATATAATTTATTCTGCTATTTCATATTTTAAAATTTATAAGGATTATTTAACTAATAATCCACAAAATAGAAATGCAATGATCAGATATTTGATGTAAAGAAAACTGAACGATAATGTTTTTCAAAGAGAAATGTCTATGCTACCACTTGATGGATTGGGACTTGATTCGTTTAGAATAATCTATAGAAAATTGCATTTTGATTCATTTCCAAATATAAGCTAATTACAACTCCACTATCTATTTACTCCCCAGAATAATTTCTATAAAGCTATTTTCAATAATAAATATTTCGATAAATTCCAACTAAAAGGACTTATGATAAAAAAGAATTGCTTTAATTTCTGAGTTAAATCATTCGTTAAGGACAAGTTTTCTTAGCTTTGTTGAAAGTGTGAAATGCATCCAAACGATCGGAGATATTCTCCATTTGAAGAAAATATCAATGAATCGGCAGTTGCTAAAAATAATTAAATTTCAAACACACTCAAATTAAAAAAATTTAACCAAAGCATTTATGTAAGAAAATTGTTCAAATATAAATTTTCAATTACAACTTTTAGAATAATAATTCGAAATAAAGGTTAGATAGTGAAACGTCGAATATGTATCATTAAAAGAGTTAATATGAAAATAATGATCAACAGTTGCAAAATAAATCTATTTGAGAGCTAAAAAAAAGCAACATATGGATTTCTGGGTTTGTTCGTTATTTCTCTAGAAACAAAACTTGTATAAACAAGCTCATAATTAATAATTAAGGAAAAGAATGGACGTGTATCATTAATTCCGAGATAGTTATTTAACATTTTAAGCTTATATGGGTTATTTAATGAATATAAACTATACATGATAAATATAATTATAACCTTCCTTAAAAACATAAAAACGTCGTATGTAGGTTATTTTGTTTTGCAAGGTACAAACTAATATACGGTTAAAATTTTATTTATCATTCTATTGATAAGATGAAAATTTCATAAGGAAAACAATCAAGATATGATTATACATATTATTATTTAGTACAAAATATTCATACCTACACCAATATCTTATGGCATTTCACAACATTCATAAAATAGATACAGTGCATTTCGTATTAAATATAAAATGCAATGCCCAGGCATTGTAAAATAGTTACAGAATTCTAATTTACAGATATCATTAAAAGTCACGTTCAAACAATGTTATAAGAAAGTTACAATAAAAACATAAATCAAGCTATAAGCAGGCTTTTGTCATCAAAACATTCTTAAAATCGCATTTCCTTTTTATTTACAATCTTTTCAATCCTGCGCACAAAATTTCGATGGACACAGTTTTTCTTATCCCAGTATACTAACACAGGAGAGCAATATTTTCAGAAAGAGAAAGCCCAAAGCATATTTTCTGATTCGGGGACTGTTGTCCCAAAATATTCGTCAATCACTTGGTTTAAATAGCTCAGATATTAATGACGTAATCTCGTTAGAAATTTAAAATAACGTACATGATTTGCTTATGAATGAATATTTATTTCACATCAGTTCTCGTGATAAAAATATCCGTGTCCATTTAAAATAAAGGGAGCCGCTGAAACAAAGATTTCTTGTTTTTTCTTTTTTAACTTTTTTCATGCATGCAATTTTCTTTTACAGGTTAATAAATTAACATTATGATGACATGTTTTTCTGAAAATCCACGCATCATTGGTGGAAAGGATTTTTATTTCATTTTGAGGAACTCTACCAAAAGAAGGGGCAAAAAAATTTTAATAGCTACCCGATATCAGCTGTTAAACAAATACAATAGAAAAGTCAAATAAGAGAAATTATATATTAAACCCTCCGATTGGAATGCAAATTTTGATCATTCACGTTATCTTGAAGTTCAGTAGTCCACACTTTTATGTGTCAATGGACGAGAAATCTATAAAAGTATGTTTTAAGTGGATATCTGACTTCTCACAGTGTATATTTATTTTTCAAACTAAATTACAACTGTTTCATAGGGATATTAAAAATAAAATAGATATTTTCTTCGAATTGAAAAGTTTTGTTCCATTATTAAACAAGAAGAACTGAACGAGTATATAAAAAAGCAAGAAGGAATTATGACGATATTCCAAAATCTATTTCTGGACTTCAAACATTTTAAATCCCAAAATATATTTTAATATTACCCACTCTACACGAACATTCATATGACCCTAACCGTTTGATATTTGATAAGGATTACTATGAAAGAAACATCAACCACTCTATTCCTATCAATGAAACCACTCTTATAAGGTGAATACATAAATTAGGGAAGTTGGTGAAGGATTTTCCGCACATATTGCGGAATGATCTACTATTAGCAATCACTTTCATTATTTTCTTTTTAAACTTTGAAGCAAAAGACTTTGTTAATGTATTATCCAATTGGTATATTACACATACAATACTTTCCCTTGTTAAATTATGAACAAATGATTATTAATGAGATTATAATTAATTTAAAAAGGACAATCTCTGAAAATTTAACCTGTCGTGAGAATTTAGACATGTGTACTAAATAATAAAAGCTTAAACATTCTAGAAAATAATTTAAATAAATACTACTAATTAACTCAATTAACAAAATTATATAAAATATATTCAGGAACATATTTAAAATCAAAATGAATTTAATAAAAAGTAATTGAAGATATTACTCTTGATGTGCATTTTACAGCATTTATTTTTCTAACTTTCATTTACAAAGAGATACTGAGGTAAATTTTGCTTTCATTTAGTTTGTATTTATTTAGACCCAAGTAAAATTATAGTTGCCAATTCAGAATTGCATCTGATTTTGGGTTATATACAGTACTGGCCACCCAAATTGTAACACCAAGAAAGACAAGGGATATCACAACAAAATTTATTTTGTAGATAATGGGATAACCAAGTACCAAATGATTAAATTTATAGACTTCTGTAAAGTGTGCTTCCTGCCAAAACCAGTAGCCAGAGTAGCCGCCATTGTTGGAGATCACCGCTGCCACACGCCTCTGCATTGATTCAAAGAGACTTTGGATGTGTTTTTGGGGTACAGCAGACCAAACAGTTTCTACACGTTGCCAAAGTTGATCTAGTGTGGCAGCTGGGGCTGTAATCTGGGTCAATCATTCAGCAAACATGGACTACATGTTTTCTTTCGGCAAAAGATCCGGAGAGCGAACCGGCTAGGGAAGCAATTCAATCCGGTAAATGACAAAGAACCTTTGGACAATGCGTGCCACGTGTGGTAGCGCATCATCTTATTAAAATATGGCTGTGGGCAAGCCCTGAAGGTAAGAAAGAACATTTGGATCCCACACCTCGGAGGTGTAGCGCTGGTTGTATGAAGTACTGGCAATGTGTACTAGAGGAATGCGAGAGTTATATCCAGTAACTCCCCATACCATAATACCCGGTGCAGGACCAGTGTGGTGGTGCATAACGCAGCTGTTCAGAATCCTCTCTCCACGGTGTCATCAGACTCGAATGCCACCATCGTGATGTTGCAGACAGAAGGATGACTCGTCAATAAAGACATTTTCATTGCATTGTGTCATCCACATCTTTCTTTCATTGCACCATTGGCGGCAGAAACGTCTGTGGTTTTGCGTCAAGGGTAGATGAAGCAATGGACGTCATTATGCTGTAAATGGCGTCGAATGATACGCACAAACACTGGATGATGCGTTACAGACTGAATGGGCTGTGATATGGTTCGTGATGTGGCTGAGGGATCCGTCATTACTGTGCGCACAGTTTTCCTATTCTCAGTGCACCACGTAAAATGGTGCACAGAGGTGGATGCGATCGAACACATCGGTCCGTCGTACGCTCCTGCATCCAATGATCACATGTCCTCATTACACTGTTTCATTTCGTCCAACATGACTAAAAGATAATCCACATCTCGGTAGGCCACTATCCTTCCTCTGTGTAACTAGGATATTTGATAAAAAAATCATCTCTGTTTTCTACGACGCATAATCGATTGTTTTTTGAAAAAAACCACAAGAAAAACAAAATTGTCGAACTTGAAATCGTCGAAATGTTTAAGCCTTTGAAGTAGCACCACAGGCATGCGTCTGCACTGAAATTCTAACCATTTGTATATCTCACCTCCAATGCATGTTGTAAATATCATGTTATTTGCATGCTTCTTTATGGTTTTGCATTTATGGTGGCCAAGAGTGTAAATTGTTTTATTTTTATAATGGTATTTAACGCTAATACCATAATAATCAGTCACACATTAATTGAAAAAGATATATGAAACGAAATTTTTGAATATTTTTTTATTTCTTGTTAAATATGGGTAGTCAATTTATTTATAGTAGTTGATATTTATTATTTTTTAAATACTCAAGTTGTTTGAATATACGGAAACTGGGTTTAGAATGAGAGATTCGGTTTTTAGGTCAGTATTTTTTAATTTAAAATAATTAGTTTTTCTACTTTGAAAAATTCGATGCTAATTTATTTAATCTACTCCCGATTTTCTTTATTATTCATCAAAATATTCCATTATAGTAATAAAATAAAAACAACTAACAAAATTTCAATCAGTGTTAAAGTGTATATGTGCAGCCAAACGGTTATTGCTTTAGCCCTTGGTTAAACAACTCGTAGGTTCGATTTCAACCACAGATGTTTATTGAGATAAGACACGCTAAATTGAATCTGCGTATTCAGCTATAATTCGTGTACTAAAAATTTCCTTTAAAATTCTAATAACCTTTTTTTCTTTGCTTTTTGCAAATAGGGTATTTTTTCAAAATATTGCTGTATATAGTTCTCTTTTATTTCCTATACTATCGAGAGAAATATCTCGAATTTTAAACAAATAATTATATTATTAGCAGTGTTTTGCCCTTATTTTAAAACTTAATGAACTTTCTACACTTCTCGTGAAATTAAGCTAGAATCATTAATTTAATTATAATATATTAAATATTTTTCTCTTTTTCTATACAGAATAAGACATTTTTTATTTTTGAAAATTCATTTTTATAGTTAGTGCTTTCTATCCAATATTTATTAAAGCTTTTAATTTCTCTTTCTATATATATATATATATATATATATATATATATATATATATATATATATATATATATATATATATATATATATATATATATATATATATATATATGTGTGCACATATATATATATATATATATATATATACATATATATATATATATATATATATATATATATATATATATATACACTACTGGCCATTAGAGCTGGACACAACCACACACGTGAAATTTGCATGACAGGTAGAACTTGCTGTGATATGCAAATGATTAGATTTTCAGCGCATTCATACAAAGCAGGCGATAGTATCGACATCTACAATGTGTTTAAAACCAGAGATTTGACAGCAGTTTTCTCATACTCAATTTCCGTTTCAACGTTGTTTTCGGCAAAGAAAGTTGTTGTAATGCCTCGTGTAAGAAGAAGAAATGCCTATCAGCACGTGTCTGACTTTGATCGAGGAAGGATTATAGCCTACCGGGATTGCGGTTTATCGTACCGCAATATTGCTGCTCGCGTCGGTCGAGACCCCATGACTGTTAGCAGAATATGGAATCGATGGGTTCAGGACAATCATACGGAAGGTCATGCAGGATCTCAGCGACCCCCCTCACTAACAGAAGAGAAGACAGACATCTTATCAGCATGGTCATAAGGGATCGTACAGCCACGTCACGAACCCTGAGTCGAGAAATGGAGTCATTTGCAAGGCAACAAGTTTCTGCTCGAACAGTTCGACGACGTTTGCAGCAGTATGGATTGTCTGCACGGCGACCATGGCTTCGGCTACCATTGACGCTGCGTCACAGACAGGAGCGCCTTCAATGGTGTGATCAGCGACGAACCTGGACGCGGGAATGGCATCACGTCATCTTTACAGATGAATCTCGTTTCTGTATACAGGACCATGATGGCCGCATCCGTGTTTGGAGTCATCGTGGAGAACGCGCATTGCCAGCTTGCATTGGACATCGCCATACTGGCCCATCTGCTGAAGTGATGGTATGGGGTGCCATTGGATACACGTCTGGATCACCTCTTGTTCGCATTACTGGCACTTTGAACAGCAACCGTTTCATTTCCGATGTGTTAAGGCCCGTGGCTCTGCCCTATCTTCGAGGCCACCCTAATGCTTTGTTTCAACAGGATAATGCACGACCACATGTTGCCCGTACTGTTCTGAAATTTCTTGATACGGAACAGGTTCGACTGGTACCCTGGCCAGCACGTTCTCCTGATCTGTCACCAATTGAAAACGTGTGGTCAATGGTTGCCGAGCGATTGGCACGCCATCACTCACCATCCACTACGGTCGATGAACTGTGGTATAGTGTTGAAGCTGCATGGACTGAGATCCCCGTACATGCCATACAATCTCTGTTTGACTCCATGCCTAGGCGGATAAATGCTGTTATTGCAGCCAGAGGTGGCTGCTCTGGGTACTTATTACTCAAGATCTATACATCCTAATTTCCTGTAAATCTAATCACTTGTTCTTTCCACTATAATGTATGTGTCCAATAAATATCGTTCTGTTATTTGCATTCCTTCTTGGTGTAGCCATTTTAATGGGCAGTAGTGTATATACATACAGTCAGTCACAAAAGTCTACGTACAACCTTAAAAAAGGGCACATTCCAAGACCGAGTTATATTTCAATTTGCAAAATCGAATAAATATTTCCTTTTTTCACTAAAAATTGTAATTTACAGAATTAAAAAAGTTTCAAACTTTCATCTTTTGGGAAATTATGTGAATGTGTAAAAACTAGCGCGTCACAAAAGTCTGCATCACACGATTGGTTGAGAAAATTTACATATGAAGATTTGTTGAATGTTACTTAAGTTTGAGGTGGCACTTTTGCATTTAGTAGATCGTTAGTATTTTCTATCATATAGGGCGCTCCGTGGCTGAGTGGTCAAAGTATCACTCCGCTAATCGCTTGAGAGCGTAGGAGTGTGGGTTCGATTCCCAACGTGGCCCTGGGTGTTTTCTTCATTATTCTTCCGTGGTTGTACATCTATCATTGTGCTATTTGTCCTATTATCGACGAAGACTTACAAGCGGATCTCAAGAATCAAGCATACAAGTCTGAATATATGTAATGTAATTAATAAATAAATTCTATGATATTACAATAGCGAATTGCTTTAAAGTGAACCAGGGAAAAGAAACATCTTTAGAACTTCGATATTAGGTAGTAAAACTGAAATGTGAAAATAAATCTTACTCCGAAACTACCAAAATTGTAAACAAAAGTTGGTCGACTGTGCAAAGAATCTACAGAAATTTTGTGAAACGCGGACGTGTGTTCAACAAATCTCGATGTGGTCGTCCAAGGAAGCTCAATGATCGAAAAGCAAGAGCCATTGTAAGAAAAGTGAAAAAATTCAAAAATTAGCGGATCAAATTGCAACATTTGGGAGGAAGTCGACAGAAAAATACGACAACATCCATTCCAGCGTCAAAACCTTAAAGAGCAGCTGGCTTGGTCAAAAATTTCACCTGAAACAACAAAGAACCTGGTGAATTCGATGCCAAACGGAATGCGTGCAGTCATTGCTTCAAAGGGAGGGCCTACCAAGTATTAATGGTATTTTAATTTTTGTTTATTGCCAAAAATTTGAGTTTCCTGTCTCTGTAGGCAGACTTTCGTGACCACATAATTTGAAACGTAGGTTATTTTCATAACGTTTTAACAAATATGTTTATGAATTTTATTTATTCTGAGTTATGATGAGAAATAATTGTGAAAATAAAATTGAATTTTCGAAATTATGAGTTATTTTCAAAATATACGAAAATTAGAGTATGTGCGTAGACTTTTGTGACTTACTGTATATATATAATCAGATTTTTTAAACCTCCTATGTTTACGATTCTAAGAACAAATTCACTAGAAGTCTAATCATATTACTTACCATTTAAAATTGTGTTTGATGCCTCACATTTAATTAAATTCACTTACAAAATACTTGAATTCTAAAGTTTGGTCAGTATAAACCTACATTATAGATCTGTCAAACAAAGATAAACTGATCTGATGGGTGTCTCTCGGCTTATAGAAGTAATTTTAAAAGGAATATCCTCCTCTTGTAAAATAAGTTTAATCTGACATTTTCATCTCTATCTTATCAACTATGTAATAATTTAAAATATGCTTTGAATTTACTTTTTAAAATATTGCTAAAAATTTAATTTATTAAAAACACAATTCATACTATATTTAAGAAATTTCTCGAAAACCCATCTTGACAATAAATGATATATTAATGAATTTGAAAATATAATTTCACACTCCACGAGAAATGAAGAATTGCTTAGATCAACTGTTCTGGTGATTGAACTGATTTTAAATGCATAGATTTAATTTATATATTGTTTTTTAACATGAAAACTGAATCTATTGGATTATCCCAGATGCTTTTCAAAAATATAACAGCAGAATCCGAAAACCAGGATCTTCCATCTAATATTAACTAGCTGAATAGTTCATATTTTGATCTTAGAATCGGTGAACTATGAAGGATCATCTAATAGTTAGCAACGAATGCATTTAGATTTGTAATTAACTTATATTTGAAAAATATATATAGTAAATAGAAATTATAACAGCGGAATTGAAATTAATTTACAGTTAAAAATGCAAGTATATATCGTATCTTTATCCAATAGAATAAAATTCAAGTATTTATATCCTAAACTAATAAATTTCCTAACCTTCAAATTAAAATATAGCTACTTCTTTGAGTTTCTTTGAAAATATCCATTCGTTGTCTTAAATCAGATATGTCTGATTATTGCATCTATATTTTATGGATTCTTCATTAAATCCATTTTAAAAATTAAAATCTGTTGTTGTTGACTTATTCCGCCCGATCTTCCTGTAAGGTAAACCAGATCCCTGAGCCCAAAGATCTTCGAATAATCATAAACCAGAAGAGGACAGAAATATATGTCCTCCCTTTCAAAACCCTCACAGTCCATTAACCCCCGTATTCATCATTAAACTCGACCATGAGATTAACCGGGGATTCAAATACACTAAAGTATCAACCTGAAACGAAGAATTAGAAAGTGGTATTCACCTTTAACCTCTAGCGATAGTAGTTGAGCAACTGGTTGTTCAACCCACGAATCAAATGTAATCGCTCATTGGTCAAATTAGTCACATGATGAAACACCTTGCAGTTCCAGAATTACTTATCAATGTTTGTTTACTTCCGGTAATTCCGCGTGTTTTTTGTTTAACCATCATGGACAGAAAAGTTTTTTCTCACTATGAAAATGAATTATTAATACAACTAGTACCAGAAAGAAAATATTTAATTGAATGCAAAGAAACCAATAAAATTAATCGCATAAAAAACTCAAGCTTTTGATGAAATTGCTAAAATATTCAACTGCGATTTGAATATGCTTCCTCGCCCGACGCAGCAATTGCGTCAGCGTTATTCATATTATATTTATATGAATAACGCTGGCGCTGAATAACTTGAAAAAAAGTAGCAAAAGGTTGCGCAGAAATTCGCAGAGAATTTAGAGTAAAGTGGCGGGGGGGGGAAGCATGTGCAATAAATATATACAATTAGTCACAAAAATAAGTATGCAGAGTGTATGTGATATCCTATAAAAAACAACAGACCTTCAATATTAGTTTTCAAATTAACAAATTATTTCGATTACTACAAAAAGCAGCTAAGTACAAAATGAAAATATTTAATTAGCAAGATGGGCTAAACTTAAAATAGGATGTAATTTACATCATAAAAGTAAGTATGCAAACAAAAACAAAGACATTTATATTGCAAATTTTACATTTTTTGAAAAAAAATTAGTAATTTGTTGGATAGACTTTGGCCTTAATAACAGCTTTTAATTGATATGGAACCGATTTTACTAAATTTTGAGTGACAGAAGATGGTATTTTCGGCCACTCCTCCAAAAGGGCTTTTTTAGATCATAGTTTTGATCTCTTTCTTTCTAATTCGATCCCACAATAATTGTAAATGTAGAACATGGCGTTATCACCATCCTCACAAAGGAGCCCTTAGTAACCAATACCCTACCCCTTGCAATGGAATGTTTGTGTGTTCACAGTGATTTGTGTTCAAACCACATAATCTCGGCTAAAAACTATTATCACACTAAATATAAACTACAGGCCTGTCAAAAACCCTTTGAATCACCTTTATGTAATTTTTGAGCAATTTGGATTATTTATCTTCATTATTCGTCAATCATAATCCAGAACTTCTGTTTATTTCAAGCCTTTTTCTTCAAATGCTGCACATTAGCAACATCAAGAGTGGCTAATTAATTAGGTCAGTGCCCAGATGTTATTTTATTTCGTTTTGCGCGATGATTCTGCGCATTTTGATGCATGGCTTGTGTAAATAGGATAATAGGGTCTTATGTTGTGATTATTTTAATAAATTCAAAACATCCATGACTTTTAGCAATTTTTCTGAAGAATTTTTCTGGATTTTTAATTACTAACTAATAGCTTCAACCCTGATTGTCCTATCAACTTTAAATAAATTTTAAACTGGAGTCGATACTATAATGTTTTTAAAAATGTATGAATTAATATTCTAAGTGCAATAGTTAATTTTCTATGATTTTTGAAATTTTGTATTTGTTGTTAAAATTTTGTGTATTTTCAAGTATTCTGAATGTCAATTTTATTTTAATACTGCCAGAACATTTGAAAGTTTTATCAATCCACTCCAATTGTTATATTTTTTTCGGAGCAGATCCTTGTGATTTAAAATATGGCTTGCTTTTAAAAAAATAATCAATAGTTAATGCTTTTTGGACTAATTAGTGTTATAAAAATTTGTTTTTTTTTCCCAATTTTCTCCCTACGCTTCTTCATTCCTCCCCTATGTATAACCATTGATTACGAATTTCTTCAAAGTCCTATATTTAGTTTCCCGCCATTTGTCCCCCTGTTCAGCTGCTTAACCCTTCGGACACCAATTTCACTGCTCCTTGTTTATCAAATTCTTTAAATATTAATTAACGATATTTTGGCTCCTAATAATCGCAGCGACTTTGGACCTCTTTCTAAGCTATTAATTTTTAAATGCACTTCTAAAGAGCCTACTTAAAAAGAATAATTTTATTAACAACTTTTTTCTCAAATTTTTTTAACATTTTATTACATTTATTTATTTTATTCTTTGTTTAATTCCACTGCCTAAACATGGGGCTTAAATTTTCCATTATACTCTCTTGGACTTAAACTTTTTAGTGCTTAAGTTTCAATTCCTCCCCTCCTAAAATTCTGTTTTTACTTTATTTTATTTATTTTTATTATTTTATTTTTATTTAATAATCATTATTATATTTTAGTGTCTGTAACATAGAGCTTAAAATTTTTCGTGTTCTTAGCTAAGGCCTGTACGTTTCTTTAAGGTATTATTAACTACAGGACTTGTATATCGATCTCTTGGCTTAGTACAAATGGAACATAACAAAGGCTGCTCACATGGCTCCCGATGAGAGCCTATATTATGGAACATCTATTTCAATTCAATCTTATCAGCTCCATGGCCAGAACAAACAGATACTATAGCATTTGCAGATGATACAATGTGTTAGTAGTTGGAGGTGCAACAAAAGCAGAACTAAAACATATAATTGTAACAAATATTTATTTCTATTCTGAAATTCCTGCAAAGATCTAAAGTTAACAGTTTCAACAGCAAAATCAACAGTAATGATTCTTGACGAGAAAAATAAAAGTCTAAAATTCAATCTCAAAATTACCAAAAATTACCTTAAACAAATCTAAGGCATACAAAATGCTTGGTTTATTTAGGCATACATCTAGATTCAAAGCTTTCTTTCCTACCACATCTTCACTACATCGAAACAAAAATAATACCAATAGCCCAAAGACTACGCGAAATGATCAGCCAGAACTGGGGTATAAAAGGAAAAATTTCTAAAACCATATATTTAACCATTATTGAAAAAATAGTCATGTATGGATGCTCAACTTGGGCAAATCATGTGACAGATATAAAAGAAACATTAATAAACAACATTCAACGATTTTTCCTGCTACTGATAACAAAAGCATTTAAAACAACTTCTAGCATAGCTTTAAATACTATATCAGGCATTCCACCCTTACCGTTAACAATTGAAGTTGCTACCCTAAAAACCAAAATCTTACTGCTTTTAAAAAATCATAACAAATAGATGGTACTCACTACGACTCGAAAGATTGTGAAGATCTGGCCCACAAAGATTCTATCTCTCCCTTCCATAGATTCAGAAACCTAACCTTCCTGAAGAATTCCTAAGATTATGCAAACCTCCAAAGTTTATACCCATATCAATAAATCTATATACAAATGGAGATCAAGACATGACGATGCATCAGGAGCAGCATTCGTGGTTTCACAAAAAGACCAAAATTTTTCTCTCAACAAATTAAACTAAATTATAATAACTCTGATGTTTCAAGCTGATGCATTAGTGGTCAGCGAAGCGATAAAACACATAATTACCAATAAACTAGCCCCAACAACAATAAGGACTGACAGCCAGTCTGTTCTCCTATCATTGCTCAACCCAGTGCACAAATCACAAATCATCCGTGATATCCAGGAATGTCTACACACAAAGACACATTGTTTCAAAAAATAGTTATTTTATTAGTTAAATTTAATATTTCAAGTAATATGTTACATTAATGTTTTGTCAATTCATGTCAATTGTTATTCATTTAAGATTGTATAACTCCTTATTTACTTTTCATGTAATTACTTCTACTTTTTCTTAATACCAAGAAGGTATTAGGAAAAAGTTGAAGTATTATTTTTCTTAATCTTAGAAGTATTATTTACTATTAAGAAAAATTATTTCTTTTATTTTTCTTAATAGTATTATACTTTCATTAAATTTCATAATAACTAGTTTCAATCGTGTAACTGAACTGTGATGCAGACACCTACTGCGCTAGGATGTCTGCCCCCGTACCGTAAACGTTACGGAAGGCTCTCGGAGATTGCGGGGCATAACCCGATAACCAGTTGGTAAAGTCCGGGGCCCTGCCACTTCGCTATGTTAATCTACTGACCCGACCCTGCTCTCCCTCTGTATTATGCACATCATTTCGAAATTCACGTTATTTACTGTTGCAGTGTCTCTCTATTTGCCGAGTTTCGTCACTTTCTGGCTACTCCTTCTTGGTATTTCATTTTCTGTATCGGGTAGTGTATTGTAAACGAAAGAAAAGTATAGTGATAAGAGAAAAATTATACAGATCAGTATACAAAAAACTAGAAACTTGAAAACACTGGATTTAAAAATGTAGTTTGTACTGGGTAACCATACATATGTATTATAAATGGCAGGCGTAATACATATGTCATGTGATGAAATACATATGGAAAATCGAGTAAAACTAAATTGCCAAGAAAATCTCTTTTTTTTATTGAATCATTTTTATTAAATGACTGTTTATTAATAATTTTGCAAATTATGTTCCAATTTGGTTTGAAAGTATACATTTCTTCCAACACATGAGTTATTTTGCATTCAAAAATTGTACTAAGTACATGAACAATATTTCAATAATATTTACTTTAAATTTGCATTTTAGGAATCTAAAACCAGATTTAATAAATGTGTTAAAAATATTATAGGATTTTTTAATACACCCCAACAATAACATAGTACTTAATTCATAAAAAACTATTTACTGAGATTATTTTAGCACAGTGTTTATTTTATTTATATGCTTTATAGTATATGAAAGAAAAATATTCAAACAATATAAAAAGTAAAATTATGCAAGAATTGTCCTGCGAAATATTATCAAGAAGCATATTATTATCAACTGAAAGTGCCTCCATTGACATATGTTAACAAACTGCTTTTCGTTGTTTCTAGTTATTTGAAAGGCTTTATGTATGAGAGAAGAGGAAGAATATTCCCCAGTGTCTCCACATCAGAAGTGCAAATGATTTGTTTCGCTTCTTTAAATTAATAGAAAGCAAGGCAAGGAGCTTTCTTTATTCTCTTCTAACAGAGAATTTATACCTATATTTCTTCAATGTTAAAATATTTTACCCTTCAACTTGTTTTTGCTCCCTCCTGGGAAAATATTCAACGGAAAAGAATTTGATTTAGATGCCTTTATAACTTGCATGTTTACAACATATACATGTACAGAAGAAACACATACATCATATTAAAAAAATTTAATTTTATTATAAAGCCCATTGTGAAATTTCACATTTAAATTGAAACTCGTAGCCCTAAATTGTTTCTGATGCATATGAATTCTCTTTTGCATAAATATTTGATATTTTAAGATATATTTTTTAATTTTTAATTTACGGCTACTACTATCATTTCTGCCCTACGGCACTTTATGGTCCCAACGGTATTGTTGGTTCAGACTTTAGCCTTATTATCGGAAGGTAATGAGTTCGAATCCAGAAAATCCCGTCTTGTTGGCTAATGTCGAGGCTGGGGCATGTTCATGAGGTCATGGTCATATTGTCCTCCAAGTATTAAGAAGTCTTCTGCTCGATCTTTGCTTCTAAAAGATGAAAAATCCCTCCCTGCTGATACCTCCGACTGGTGGAACTCCACTCAGAGCAAGACGCGGGCACATGCGCGGCTGCAATAACTTCTTATCACTGCCTGTGCTCACGTCTCGTTGGGACTTTGTCTAGTGGGGTACTTAGTATGTCTAGTGGGACTTTTTTTGCAAGCTAGAGCTAATTAAACCACGACAAATGGTTCAAGGGGGATTCCGAAACATTGCAAACATCCATGGCCAAGGTGAGATTCCAACCCGTGAACTGTTGACCAAAAGCTCTAGCTCTAAATGAAATCTCGGCAGAAATGCGCAGGACTTGGCCAGCAACCAGCAGAGATATTTGTTCATAACATTGTGACCACGATATTTAACGTGCTCTAACCACCATGTACTATTTACACTGCTGGACAATTGCTAAGGATGGATAACAAATTGCAATGTAGCATAACATTAAGCGAGACATGAGGCCTAGTCGGATAAAATATAGTTGCCACATTGTTCAGACATTAGAATAAAGAATATTTATTGTTCTGGAAAGTACAAAAGCTGTGAAACATCTGAAAGAAAAAAATTTTCATTCGATGCTGCATACGGAAAAATAGAACAATGCATCTAAAAGTCAGCAGGCATCTTGAAGAAAGGTATCAGTACAAGAAATCTCCACCGTGGAGTGTGATGCAACATTCCACACGTCGTATCATACTTTGTACAACATTATCCAGCAGCTGTTGAGGCAATTTATCTCATTCCTCTAGGAGTGGACGGATGTGGGTGATCTTGTTTGTCGGAGGATAGTTTCGACCAGCAACTTGCCTCCCCAAAGCATCCCACACATTTTCAATGGGGTTTAGATCTGGAGAACGTGATGGCCATACGAGGTGTTGAATACCCTCGCTGTCTAGACAATCCTGAATAGCGAGTGTTCGATGACATGTTGCGTTGTCGTCCATAAAAACATATTTATCACCGACAACACCACGTAAAAGACGAACAAATTTCTGCTTGTATAAATCGATTCTTAGGAGAATTTCATTATTACATTCGTTATTACAAACCAAAGACGTTCCTACATTAATATAGAATTCCTTATAAATCTCTGTGGTGTTTCCATTATTTTAATAATTAATTGCAACAGCTGAATCCAATGTTATAGGGAATTTTTATCACTGGTGCGTATAAGGCCATGGTGGCCTCGTTGGTGCAAGCTTCTTTATCATTATGGAAAAATAGTGAGTTTGAATCCGAATATCCTTCACGTTCTAAAAATGATGAGTAAGGCATGTTAAATTGACCATGATCGCAATATCTTCTAAGTAAAATGATACCTCGTGGGGCCCAAATATTAAAGTAACTGCTCGGTCCCTTTTTCTAAATGAAGAAGGCTGCTTCCACCAAACTGGTAAATCCTAGCTCTAGGCTACTTGTAGAGATGTGCAGAGATGTTTGCAGGTGCAACAACCAATGGAGAGTTTCAAACGAGAAGAAGCCGCACATCTCCAGTCTAGAAGTTCCGAAACGTTCTCCATCTCGGCATTTTCAAATTAAATCAATTTTAACTGCTTTTTAAATGAATCAAAAAAGTGTATTCGGAAATACAGAAAATTTCGTGTTTAAAAGTTATGGATGAGACCTGATGCGGATTTTATATTCCTTTTTTGTCATGTCGTTCCCACATCAGCCGCGGTTACAAATTCTAGAGAACAGATTGAGAGAGGATTTCATGTACACAGACAAAAGCGATTTTAGAATGACTACAGAAACAGCAGCCGAATATCCAATAATATGTAAAATGTTCTTTAAAAGTAAGTTTCTTAGAGACCTTTCTCCAATGGAATTCTTAATAGAAATTCTCAGCGATCATTTTTCTTTTTCTCCCCTTCTCGTACATCCTCTTCTTTTTTTCCCTCTTCTTTAGAATAAACAGATTCAACAAAGGACCGACGACAAGAAAAGAACTTTTTTGCCACTCAGTAAATTTACCCAAAGTAATAAAGTGGCTTTGTTGGAGCACATTTTAGGGAAATATTATTCCAGCAAGGGGAAAAAGAATGGGGAGCAGAAAGTCAATATTATTCGATTCGACAAAGAAGAATCTCTAACAGTTACTGAAATTTTTTCTCTCCCGTTACTTTTTTGAAAGGCAAATTTAAAACCTAATTTATCCCTAAAATAACCTAGTTAACGACCTCATCAATCGCATTGAAATACAAATGAAAATTTTAATTCATTCATCGCGTCAATTTGCTCTTGTCCAAACGCGTCTCAATCACTTGAAAAACAACTTAGTTTTAATCTTGTGGATTGATTAATATTCGTGTTATATGTATGTTACGGTCCAAGTGTGTGAAATTCGTGATCTCTTATAATATCTAAGTATTTCGTGAAATAAATTAAAGTGTATGAAATTAACCAATTCTAGGATTTAATGAGGCGTCCCATAGAATAGCGATTTTTTAATAGTTAAAGTATGAAATACGACATTCGAGTATGTTTTTGCACCAATTCAGCTGCTTGTAATCCGTTCTGAACAGCTTACAGCTTCTTTGCAGTGATATGTGTATACATTTTATTACGTTCATACATTTAGTTGTACAATTAGGATTGTGTATTTACAAGCAATTATAAATTATATCATCTGGCTTACTTATTATTTATCAACTAATTATCCTCAACTGGGATAAAGGCACTTTCGAAAGATTTCAGTGATTTGTGATCAATTAATTAAAATAAATAACATTGGAATATTCTTTAATTTAACAGCCTACTGTTGATTATTGCATAGAATAACTTGGTAAAGTATGAAAATTTTCATCGGTTACAGACTTGTCTCTTAATTGAGTAATTTTCTGAAATACCTAGTTATTCTATGAACGATACAATTGAATACTAGCATGTTAGTGTTATGTAAATTAGCATTTCACATGCTTCTTGAATAAGAGGTTATATTAAAAGTTTTTGCTAAACATAATTTCCAGTGGAAATATTCGGCTTCAGAAAAAAAAGTGATTTGGAAATATACAGATAGTTTCTCTTGTAGAAAAGATATCTACTATTTATTTAGACATTCTTAAAAATGCTCTGCTGCAGTATGAAAAGAGGTTTCGCTTATAAATCACGTGGAAACAAATCGGAATGTTGAACCCCAAAAGCCTTGAAACGTCAGGAAATTATTTTCATTTGCAAAGTTATCGAATGCTTAGCTGCAAAGTTATTAACTATTGAACTCTCTTGATCCCCGTTCTAAGGATTTTCAGTGTGGCAGCATATTGGAAAATAAAAATCACAAATTCAGCTAAAAGCTACAGTACAGCTAAAAAAATCATTTTTAAATTCAAAAACATCTTTTTCTGTATGCATCGTCGAGCTATGTCATCGAGCTATTTTTCATGTTAGTGACATCTGCAACAATGAATTAAAATGAAATGCATACAGTCACTTGATAGTGAATAGATTTAGAAAAAGGGAAGATATATGCTATACACATAATAATTGACGTTTGTTTAGTTTGTAGAAAAATTTTATTGTCTTTCATGCATAAAACAAATTTAAAATGAGGATCTCTAGCAATCCCAATAATTTTAATCACTCAAAATTTCCGATACTAATTACTTAAAATGTTCTTCATGGGATGTCTTAGGAACATTATTGCTGGACCATTAATTAATATAACTTTCCCATATTCCTTTTTTATCATTTATTAAATCTTATAAGAAACTAAAAATTTAATAATTCTACTAATTCAATTTCATACTTTCAAAGGTGTTAGGAACTAACTGGCGTTAATTCCTAACACATTTTTTGTTGAACCTTTACTATAGCGATACGTTTGATTTTACACTACTTCCTTCGAACACTTCTTCCGTTACAAAACGTAAAGTGTTTTCAGTAGTAGCAAGGCTTTTTGACCCATTGCGATTGTTAGCACCACATATTATATTCACAAAAATATTCTTACAGGAATTGCGGTCAGATAAATTATAAGGGGATGATTCTATTAACGCACGAAAAGCTAATAATTGGATTAATTTTCATAGGGAATTCAGTTTACTGGAAATTTAAAAATTTCTATATTTGTTGAGCATTTTTATAAAATAGAGCTACATGCATTTTGGGAATTATACGAAAAGGCTTATTGTGGAGCTATTTATATTAAATCCTATTCAAATGAAGGAAGAAAAAAACATTTTTATCTTGTGCTTAAATTAGAGTTACACCACTTAAAATTCAGTGATTTGAATTATGCTCTGCTTTACTGTTAGACACATTGTTAAAAACAGTAATGAGAAATCCTTAAATATTCCATTTAGTAGTTGTTTTGCAAAGTCAGATTCTACTATCACATTATATTTGGATTTCTTATGAATCACGACGATAACTTCCATTTGTGGCTAACAGGGTATCAAAAATTCAAGATCAAATTTCTGATCTGAAATATTCATGTTAAAGAATAAGCAAATTATGCTACAAGAGTGTAGCAAGCTAATGAATTAATTTAATGTGATCAGTGGTTCCATGGACCATATTGGTTATAAAATTTTGATACCGAACTTTTAGTTCATGAAAATGTCAAAATCAGTTCATACAACCCAGTGTTAATTAGGGAAGAAAACTTGTGTTGTTAACTTAAACAAAATTAAGGATGATTCATTATTTTCGAAATATTTCAGTTAGCTAAAATTATGTAGCATAATTTCTTATTGATTAAGATCTGCCAACAATTGTCTGAAAATTTCTCCTAAACGTACAGGACATTTAAACAGTGAAGAATTAAATGAAGCTGTGTGTTCTGTAATAAGAATTGTCCAGAGTTCTGCATTTTCCGAAGAAATGTTATGCTTGGGAAAGGGTTAATGTTTGAAGTCAAACAGCCGAATACTTTCCTTGGTTCCATTCTTAGATTGAAAAGGAATTATATCCATGTCGGAGGACGTTTAAAGAATTCACATCTATCGGAAGATAAAAAGCAATCAACTGTCCTTCCTCGAATATATTACATCTCTAAACTAATAATTAGACATTATCATGAAACGTATTTTCATTCAGCTCTTACATTTTTGCTTTTGTAATCAGACAAAGATTCTAGATCATTGCTGCTAAATCAGAGATTAGAAAACTAATAAAACAATGTGTTATTTGTTGTCGACATAGTGCCCAAGTTGTCAAACAAAATATGGCTGATCTGCCAGCACATAGAATTGTACCTTCTAGAGTGTTTAAATCAAGTTGGTTTGAACTATTTATAATACCTAAATCTGGTCGTGGACAAAAATCATTTAAGGTTTATGTTTGCATTTTTGTTTATCATATTGTCAAAACTGTACTCCTCAAAGTTATTGAGCATCTTAGCACTAAAGCTTGCTTAGAAACTCTGGTAAAATTTCCTTAACAAAGTGAATTCAATGGAGGCAAAAATCAAAATGTCCCAATCACCTGCGTTAGCAGTTAACAAATGTCAACGTTTCCAGGAGTCACCACGTGGAGGTGCAGGTCGGTATGAAAATGGAGCACAAAGAGTGAAAATAGCGGTACTCAAAGTAGAGTTAAGACGCAAGAGACTAGTACGCTTCTCCGGATAGACTCTGGGCCGTTGTCCGGGTATTAACACTCAGTTCAAAGAACAATTTGTTCTCACTTGGGACTGCCTCCGTACGCAGGAAGGTAGGTAGGTAGGTATTCAAGAAACGTACGGTTTTAATGACCAGAGATGTTACAGTACAAAATATTTCTTGGCAGATAAGAGGCTAATCAAATTATCACAATTTCTTAAAATTTGTAGATGATGACAAAATCAATTATTAGAACAGCCCCACTACAGTTGGCATTAATCAACCTTAGAAGTTACTCTAACTAATAGAATCAAATATGCTTGGATATCCTTGGAATACAGGAATCCAAGCATTTTCTACGCGAGCTAAAACTGATTAGGTGAAGCAGTGTGTGGTATATACCAAGCCAACTGGTAAGGAAGCTTGGATCACGTCTTTCCGGTTGGCGATAATTCGGCAGAACATGCTAGCCAAGGGAACGTCTGCTAGGTAAAGATGAACACTTGAATTTTGCATGTCGCGTGGCAAGCGATGAATTGACCAGAGGAGCACGGGCTCAAAAGCTTGAAAATGCAGCGATGGTCGTTTTGTACACCCGCAATACTTACTAGAGGATTGCAAGAGTTAAATGCAACACCATCTGAAGCCATGATGTAGAACAATGTATAATACAATAATTCAGTCCCTCACCACTACGTCTCCGACCATCGTGGTGTTGCAGGTGAAGCATGATTGGTCAATAAAGAAATCTTTCTATTATATTGTCTGTAGCACGATTTGAGGTGCAAACGCTCCTGGAAGAGAATCAAGGATATGCGAAACAATGGGCGACTTGTGTACATTCACGTTCATCTGAAAACGATGTCAAATGCTACGAGTGTAAAACCAATGATTCAGAACGGACTGAATCTTTTAAACTGTGGTTTTTGACGTGGCAGAGTGATTCATCCCTGTCATGTGTCCATCATTACGTGTGAATTTGCAATTTGATGGTTACAACAGTCAGCCCACGGGCTTTCCTACGATTACAGAACACCATCAGACTTGCTTAGCTTCCTTTAAAACTTTCCCCTCAAGGAGATTACTTCATTTAAGTAAACACGGGTTTCACAATCCCAATATATCCATTTGATCTGTTTCTCCTGTCATTTCTTTTCCTCTCCTTCTTTCCTTTTCTCTTCTCCCTCGTTGTGGTAGCCTCGTAAGAGGTTGAGGGCTCCCATTGAGTAGCTGTAGACACCCTGTTGCTATCAGATTATATTGGTGACAATATCACCCGCGTGTTTGCCGTACGTGGAGACTCGTGTTCCTGGGAAGATGATCCTGGTAATTTTGGTCCCCAGAGGCCAACATATTAATTTGGGCACTGCTTCAGATAAACGTGTGGTGTGCAGTGGTCCTTTTAACATCAATACGCTCAAATGGCACCTATTTCAATGATTGATGAAATAACGTTTCTTGGAATTATATTTGACAAAAAGCTTACTTCTCTACCTCACATTTTATAATTAAAGGAAAATTATGAAAAGTCATTAAACACATCTTAAAAGTACTTCCAAATACTTCTTGGGGTGCCGATCGCGAAATATTGCTCAGAATTTCAGTCTCTCATTATCTCGAATAGATTATGGTTGTATTGTATATGGGTCAGCAAGAGCTTCTGTTCATCGTAGATTGGGTACTGTCCACCATCAGGCTCTTCGAATTTTCTCAGGTGCATTCCGAAAATCACCCGTTCAAAGCTTATATGTAATTTGTCAACAGCCACTACTTCACTTACGCCGTAAGCAGTTATCATTTAACTGTTATTTTAAAATCATGTCAACTCCCCATCATCGACTGAGATCTACTGAACTTGCTCTTAGTCTGAAGAGGCTGTACATCACTTGTCCCTACAATATTCTTCCTTTTATAGAAAGATCTTCAATCTCAGAATCGAACCTCTCAGATATACAGTCTGAAAATACCGACTTGTTAGGGCTCCCTCCTTGGAACACTATTAACATTATCGTTCTAAACCCAGTTGCTAATTATATTAAATGCAACACTTCTCCAATCATTTACCAGCAGCTATTTGCTCACCACCACCTTCAATACTTAAAATACTTACCACTATTCACGGATGGCTCAAAGACAGATAATGTTGGTTGTGGTTCTATTCTAAATAATATCACTTGCAGCTATAATCTCCATACTTCTTGTTGTATTTATACGGCTGAAGCTACTGATATCGTATTAGCCCTCTAAATTTTAACATCTAGCACATATTGTAACTTTTGCATATATTCCGATAATATGAGTGTTCTAAAACTGTTAAGTAACCTAGATGGTAATTGTCACCCTGTTGTAACTACAATATTGTATCAATTGCATACACTATACAACACAGGTTTTGATATCATATTTTGCTGGATTCCCAGTCACATGGGAATTATTGGAAATGAAATGGCGCACACAGCAGCAAAATCAACTTTTATTATTCATGGTCCCAAAGTTCCTTTTACAGATATTAAAAACATTGTTAAAAATATTCCTTTTCTTACTGGCAAGAAACTTGGAATTCACAAGTAAACAATAAATTACACTTCATAACATCTTCCATTAAATTATTTCCTGTTTTAAAAATACTGAATTTGGACGTCAAATTGACTCGCCTCAGGATAGATCACACAAGATTTACTCATAAACATTTGCTTTTCAAAGAACATCCACCTCGTTGTAAAAAATTTAATGTTGTATATTCCCTCATTCATATTTTAATAGAATGTCCTGATTTTAAAGATGATCTTTCTTTGTTTTTTAGCTCTATACCTTTAAATTTGGAAAATTTAATTGGTCTAAATCTAAATCCTAATATAGTTTCCTTCTTACGTGTTATAGGTTTATTAAATAGTATATATCATTTATCTTCTGAAAATTTAGATGGAAATTTTAGATCTTTTAAATTTTACCAACGATTTTATAATCAAGTAAAAGTACACTGAACCCAAAGTCTGGGCAATTTGTCCATAATCAGAAATTGTGTGTGTGTGCCATTAAACCCCACAAATGAATCAAAACTTTCGCTCGTTTTTCAAAAAGATAAAACGTTACAAGGATAAACGTAATTATTATGGGTTGATGCCTCCTACACTGCATAGTTAAAAGTAAAATTCATGATACATGGGTGAACTTCGAACGTAAACTCGAGGCTTTGGAAAACTCATCTCGCCAAGAGCTTCGTTGTTTGAACCGGACACATCTGAGCTGACCTCTCCACATCCACTCCACACCTGTGGACGTCACAGAAGAACATGGCTCCAACAAGTCATTGAGGGAGCGTACGTGGGGCCACCCTCCCCTCACACAGTGCGGCAAAGGATGCTTCCCTCTGCTGATCTTAATCGGAAGCTACTGAGTCACTGGAGCTCAAAAAATAAAAATATAAAAATTGCACGAAAAAATAATTGCTATAGTTGAAATCTCTGTGCAATCTCTTTATTTTCACTGTTATTGCTATGTGTTATATGATAGCTATGGTATAACAGATTTTGTTAGTACTAGTATTTATTTTTTAAGTATGTAAACAAACATCAATGTTACATTGCTGTATGTTTAATGTGTAAATACGTTTTGATATTCACAAAAGTTGCATCAATAGCAATCATATTTTTTTCTTTTACACTTGTGAAATTTCATTTTTAGTTGAAAATTAATACTAAACTTGTGTTTAATATAATATAATATAATATAATATAATATAATATAATATAATATATATATATATATATATATATATATATATATATATATATATATATATATATATATATATATATATATATATATAGATATAGATAGATAGATAGATAGATAGATAGATTGATTGATTGATTGATTACTGAATACGTTTTAATTAAAATTTCAATACGATATACATAAAGCTATTCACATTGAATGATTATTTTCTCTGCCAATACTCTAAAGTATTTGTAAAGTAAACATCTTGAAAATTCTTTGATTCTCACATTAATGATCATTTCGAAATATAGAATGATTCAATATGTGCTTCATTATTCATATATTGAAATGATGATCATTCCTAAATATAAATGAATTGAATAATTGTTTTACTATTCATATATTTAAATAATAAGTGTGAATGAATTTTAATATTTTTATAATCAAGAGCAAAGACAAATTATTAATAACAAAAGAATTTTAAAGTTAAATATTAGTTTATTTATTTTATACAATGGTTAATAAGGTACCCATTTGAATAATAATTTTTAATATCTCCCTGGAATAAAAGAATGCAATGACATAAATAGTAAAGAATAAACTTTTTGAATCTGTAATTCTTATTAAATTTGAAATACTTTCGTTTTTACACAAAAAGATGAAAAAGTAATAAAAAAAATCCTTTTAAATATACATTTTTTATTTTTTCACTTAATTCTTTAATTTATTCCCAAGTGAATCGAAAGAAGTTCATCTAATCATCTTTGCAACCACACAAAATTAAGTTTCTAGAAAATTTCACTCTTTTCATCGTTTTAAGTATTTCTTCTTTTCATCAGAATTTTCAAAATAATATCTTATGGGATCAAACTTCAGAAAAATAAATTCTTTTGAATAATTTTCTTCTGAAAGAATTAAAATGTTTCAAAACAGAGAGGATATAGGCTACTGCTTCAAAGAACTTTACGACATTAAAATTTCTTTACTCTTTCAAAATACTTTTATCTTTTAGGAGTTTAATAGTGATTAAAATATAATTAAAAGAAGCTAATTACTTGGTAAAAATTTCACAAATATTTTTTGAATTACTGAAGTGAACCATTAGTTCATGCGAACTATCTTTTGGATTGAGTATAAAAAATAAAAAATATTAGTTTAAAGTAACATGTACCTCATAGGAATAATTAATAAAATTTCGCTTATTTATTTAACTAAGAATATATTCTAAATTTTGTTTAATGCAGTTCTTGCTATAACTTATCTTCTTATTTTGTACATCAATAAATATTTTTCCTGCGAGTACAGTGTTGATGTTGATTACATGCTAAAATTTATTTAATAAAGTGATTATAGTACAATCAGAATTATGCCCGCATAATTTAATATGTGACGTTTGAAAACTATTTGAACCCACCTCACCGTCAAGAGCAAAGTGCTCATCCAAATCAGCAGAAGTTTCCTTGAAACAACAAATTTCAAACTGCACATTCATTGAGCTTGGTTCTAAGACAAACAATACCAGGAAGCATTTTTAAGATGCACATGCAGAGAAAAAGAAATTTTTGTCAAAATAAACAAAAATGATATTTTTTTTAAAAAAATAATTGTTGAAAATTAAATAGTTTTTGTAGTTTTCAATTAAAATGACAGTGGGCTTATATTTATGGGTCAAACATTTAAAAATAGTTAAATAGTTAGAATTATGAGGTATAAGAGATGTTTTCTTTCTAAGCATATTATGACAAGCGAACGACTTTTATTTTAAGCGATTGCTTCTCATGAAAGTAAATACAATGTTCAGAAATACACGTTAAGACTTGTTTTTTAAAAGATGTAAGAAGAAGAAATGTGTTCTTCTCAAAAATAGGAGTTTAAGTGAGTGAAAGGATCCTATGAATGTAATGGAATGGAATGTAAAGATATTGAGAAAAGTAAATAAAGCAAGTAATTTTATTGTT
Organism: Latrodectus hesperus; assembly: GCA_037975125.1. Classification (NCBI taxonomy): domain Eukaryota; kingdom Metazoa; phylum Arthropoda; class Arachnida; order Araneae; family Theridiidae; genus Latrodectus; species Latrodectus hesperus. The sequence goes on from CM075855.1 coordinate 19,365,809, forward strand.
CAAATTATTAATTCCGAATTTAAAATTAGAATAAAAAATTAAGATGTGTTTGTATTAGTAAATGTGTGTTTCAAATAAGTAATATAGGAGATAAAAAAAGGAATTTTCAAAAATGAATATCGAATTTCTTTTCTCTATTATTTATTTGGCTAGATTGCTCTATTAATTGAATTATTACAGAAACCGATTATATGCATTTAAATGATCTGACAAATCTATTGTTCTCTTGTGTTTTACTTTATTGCAAATTATTATACATATATTCTCATAAACTGAATAAATTAAAATCTAACTCTTTATCGCAAAGCATAGCTGGAATAAATTAATTTATAAAAAAACACATTCAAAACCGCATTTCACCAAATCACGTGAAATAGCGTAATTTCCATTGAAGAGAAAATGTTTGTCGAGATCTTCACCAAGCGGTGAGCTTAAATAGGATTTTCACACGGGTCCCAAAGTGGGCTCCAGTAGTTCTGGTTAAACGTTAATTAGACCTATTTGTGTGTGTGAAACTACTGCGAAGTGGTCTCACTCAAGGCAGTTATGCGTTACTCCGTCGACAATTTTCCTCAAAAGTACGTCCAAATATTGCAGTTTTTATTTTATTTAAAAAAATGAAGCCGAGATGTTAATTTACATCTTCATCGAAATTTTAAAGAATTATAAATTATTTTTAATTTATATTCTACTTCTTTTGTCTAAAAATTAAAATTGTTTTTTCAAAAAATAAAAATATGAGATGATAATTTTAGTTTAATCTAAAAACAAATTTTAAAACATAAATGCGGATATGGTATATTTGTATCTTGGGTTTAGATGTCGCATTAAATATACATTATTAGAGGAAACACATTTTAATAATATCTATTTCCAATGCCCGGTTGCTACTAAGCTTAATCTTTTGAGCACCATAGGAGAAGGAATTAATGTCATCTCGTAGAGTGGAGCGCCCAGTGGGTGTGCCTTCATGATCCCGAAAGGGGGTGAGTCTTCGTCATTTAAAAACGGGATCCCAGCAGATGATCCCCAGATTTTGCTTGCCACCAACCGAATTTCACTTGAGGGACACGTTGTATCAACCAATCACAATTAGAACTCATAACAAACGCTCTTACGAACTAGGCCACAGTGGGCTCCACTTTAATTATATAATGACAGGTAAATGAGGACTCCTTCAGGGAGTTTCAATACCAACTCTCTTATACAGTAACTAACTACTTTAATACAGATGTCTGAAAACATGTTTTCATTAAATTATAGGAGTGCATCTAAAAAACAATAAACATGACTCTGCACGATCCCTGAACAATATGGTTATCTGAATTATATAAATTTACACTCCAAATCACATAATTTTATGGGGGAAAATAAAACAGTTACAAAATATACATTTATTTCAGGAGGATAAGCAACAAAATTGATAATATTCTACCTATTATAAATATATTATACCTAAAGAAGCTCTTAAATGCAGTTAAGTTTTTACTAAGATATCACTTTCTATCGAGAAAAACCAATGTTATCTCTCAAAAGATCTTTATCCAATTTGTTTTGATTTATTTCCGAAAAACAAGGCTTTTTTGATTATGAAGAAAGAAAAAATTTCATGTATTATTAAGACATGGTCTTGCAAATTGCTTTTGTAAAATTTGAGGGACTGAAAACGCACAACCAAACTAATCTGAATGCTTCAGGTCCCCGATTTCCTTTCTGAAGCGGCTTCGACTGGCTGGGGCACGTGCTCACGTGAAGACAGTTAAGTCTAAAAGCAAGTTCTCTGGGCGAGACGCATGGAGGCTTCAATGCAGTTGCGAAAGACTGCTCAATTGAAGAAACTGAAAATTCCTAAAACAAGAATTGCAGTTAAAAGGAGGAATTCGTTGTTAGTCGATCTGTGGAGAAAATACTCTGGCCATCATAAGTTGTAGTATCATAAATGATCAAGTTGATACACTCACTGCAGTTCACTGAAATACGTTCAGTACTTGAGCTGTACCGTTTCAGCGGAAGCAACCGTTTGGGAATCTTCCTAGTTTTGCAGCAGAAGGGTAGCGACACACGATTACTTTTTCCGCAGCCTAATATTTCTTTGCATTTCGCGCTGTCTGCCTGAGTCGGTCTTTCATTCGCTTTTCTATTCAGTCAGAAATTTCTGAAGTTATAAGCTAAGAACCAGAAAACAAAGATCTAACCCAACACAATATTTATCTGTTGTAAAATATTTTACTTATTGCTCATCTGTCAGTTTAAATTTAATTTTATATGTACATGAATCTTTCATGATACTAATTCTTCAAATATTTCCCAGAAATACAATGTTTTTGTAAAAGTCAAAATGCACCGAAATTCTAAAATATCTAAATACTAACTATTTCATCTAATGATAATATTAGAAAGCAATTAAATGTGTTCCTATTAAGAGAATTATTCTTAAAATGCACTTAAATGAACTCGACAGAAATAGTGCCTTTATAATTTCTATCAAGAAGTTGGCAATGGTGATAATAAAGAGAAATGGTTCGTTTCAATACGATACCGATGGTCATAAAGTATGTTTATGTTCTAATGTATAATTAATATTAAACTTAATGACATACATCTGTATCAACATTCAGTCATCTTTATTTTGCTGACTACGTTATAATCAACTGTATCTCGAACGGGGGCTGTCATATATCAGTTTACAAACATATTAAGTTACATTTTAAAAACTTTCATAATTGCAATATAAATGTATAATTAAAGACATTTGTTAACTGGTGTAAATTTTATTTAACAAACTAAAGGAAATAAGACATGAGAGCCTTGTGTGTTAGCTTCACTCTAAGAGGAATAAAACGCCTCTTTGATAACACACGCAGTCATAACATCCACTGAAATATAAATTCTTTCTCAGATTATTGTGCAATCTAAAGAAAGGAGTTCTGTGCTTCTTCTGACCACGTATTCGGCATTTAGTAAGTAATTTGCGGTTAAGAAATCTAAGAAACTTTAATAAAGTTAAGTTTTGTGTATCTCATATAAGAGTTATTGCGAAGAACTTGGCATTTGAAGTTAGTTTCGATACTTTGTTGATTGATATCAGTTAGCACTAAAATTAGTTGACTTTCTTGGTAAATTTCGAATTTTTCTCCATTCCATTTATGCTAAGCAGTGTCTAAAGCAACTTAACTGAAAGAAACCTTAAGTATTAAATCCTATTTTATCAACTGTTTAGTGAAAATGGAAAAAAATATCGGAAAACATTTTCTCGCCAACCGAAATTAGGCGATTTCACGTGATTTTGTATATTTTTTTTATTTTAACATTAATTTTGTTCAATTTATAAGAATATACATATAATAAAAAAGTAAAACTTGAAAAATAACAATGCCTTTCAAATTTTCCAGATCGTAAAAATATATGTTTTTTATAATATTTCGTTTCTATTAATTGGAAAGAACAACTGAAACAATAAAATAAATAACATTATTTTTCAATTGAATTTTAAAAATTCAGTTCTTATGTTACTCTTGAAGCATACGCTACACAAAATAGTTCTTAATTTTCTAACTTAATTTTGAATTCAGAATTAATAATTTGAACATTCCATTTGTATTCATTCATGAAATCCTTTCTTTATTGTGAAACTCTTATTTTTAAAAAGAACACAACTGTTCTTATTTTCTTTTAATAGAGAAAGCACAAGGTAATGGTAAACACTGTAAAAAATTTTATTTAAAGTAATCGCTTAGAATGAAAATTATTTGTTGTTATAACATGTTTAAAAGGAAAATGTTTTTTTTATCTCATAATTCTGGGGGCCGACCCACAGTGATCATAGTTAGAGTTAAGAAAATTTCAATCTACGGACACGTTCCCAGAGGCAATTAGAGAATTGAAGCTTTACATTTTTAAAAAAGACTTTTGTGCTACTACATTTGATCGCGTGTGCTTAAGCATTGTGCTTAGTTCCTTATTGTTTCCGATCACTGTGTTATCCAATCCGACCAGCACCTCTTAGTGGTGGGCCCTGGTAACACCAGTAGTACACATAGGGACAAACGAGCAGGCGCAGGGGCAACAGTTAAATTACCTAGCACACAATACTAATTCAATTATGGCGGATCAAGGTCCCAGACAGGAGGACCTTGGACAGATGTCTTTTGGCGGCATGACTGACCATACCCGCCTGCAAATGGAAAGTTACAATTTAGAAAAAGTACTACAAATAGAAAAAGATTTTCAGGCATTAATAACTAATAGCAAACTAACGAATCCAATACATGCAAAAATGAGAGACGGAGTCAATGAAATTTTGAAAGTTGTAATGACACTGATGCAAGAGAGATAACTTTTCTAAAAGTACAAATCAAAACAACCAAATCGTATGCAGAATCATTACAGAAAAAACCAATAATAGGAGAAACAGAAAGAAGCAGAACTAAGAATTTAAGAGGAAGGTCTAAGCAGAGAAAAGCAAATTTAGTTATGATATTTCCAACAACAGAAATGTCAAGCAAAGAAACAATAAAGATAGTTAAAACAACATTAAACCCAGCTAGTCTAGGGTTAAGTATCATTTGAACAAGACCAATCAGAAAAAGTGACATTCTAATAGAGACCCAAACTGAACATGATACAGATAAACTAATCAGTGAATTTATGAGGAATGATAAAGCAAAAATTAAATTAACTATAAGAAAGCCAGAATGTAAAAAGCCAAGGATAATAATATATGACGCCGACTTGGAAATCAGAAGAAAGAAAATTGTAGACAAATTGAAAACACAAAATAGATTGAAAGAAGCTGAAATTAAAATAATATATAACTTTAAAGGGAAATAAGGTAATAATTGGGTTCTGGAAATGGATGGATCAGCTTATAATTATATTAGGGACAGGGAAAGATTGTGTACGTTTCGGGGAGTACTTGAGAATAACACAGTGTTTTAAATGTCTGAAATTTATACACTTTCAGACATTTAAAACACTGTGCTAGAACTTGTGTAAATAAACAGCGATGTCAAAAATGTGGACAAGAACATACAAATAGAGATTGTGAAAACACACTCAATTGTTGCAACTGCATCGAACATAATCAAAAACATGGAGCAAAAAGCAAAATATGCAGTATATATGAAGAAGAGATTAAAAACTTGATAACAAAAATTAATTAGGAATAATAAATCACAATTAAAAGTAATAAAGCTCATTCATATTAATTTGAAGCATTGCAGATCAGCAAACCTTCAATTAGAAAATGATTTAATAGAAAAAGAGAGAAATAGATTTAGCATCAATGAATGATCCATATGTACACAATAATGAAATTATAGGAATTCCACTTCAATGTAAAATAATCTTAGATAAAAACCCAAAATCAGCACTAATAATTAAATCAAAATATAGGATTATCCAGATTAGTATTAATACAGAATTGGTAATAGTCGATTTGGAATTGGAAAACAAAAATATAATAGTTACTACTATAATCTGTCCACCATCAAAGGATATAGAAACCTCATTGGAATTATCTGAAAATAATATTGCAATAAGAGAAAAGGAACAAAGGATTATTATGGGAGATTTCAATGCTAAATCAATAGCGTGGAGCAAAAGAGCTGCAGATAAAAGGGGACAAACAGTATTGGATCTTGTATCAAAACATAACCTGATAGTGGAAAATGACCCGAACATCAACCCTACATATGAAAGTGCACTGGATAGGAGTAGGAAAAATAATTGGACACTGGAAAATAACTGATGATTTTTCTGCAAGTGATCATAATTTAATGATATGCATATTAAAACTAGAAGTTCAAAAGAAAAAAAGCTGCATTAAGTTGGAATATAACAAATCTTGATAAGAAAAATTAGAGAAATTAATAATTCATTAGAGAAAACCACAAATATATTGAGAATTTAGATATGAAATAGAAAATCGATTGTTAAAGATATACTTCGAATGCAAAAAGACAATAAAAGGAAACAAAGGAAATTATTGGTGGAATCAGAAATTGAAAGCTCAAAGGAGCAAAACTAGAGCGCTTAGAAGAAATATATAACTGTAAGAGAAAAATATGAAATAGAATTTAAACTACATGCAAGGAAATATAAGAAAAACTTAATGATGACTAAGCAGACAGCATTTAAAGAATACTTAGAGACAATAACTGATAAGGATATGTTCGGAAATCACTATAAGAAAATTATAAACAAAATAAAAAAGACCTGTAATAAATAGTATGATAAAAATAAGAAATAATGAACTAAAACAAAAACAACTGCAGAGGTGATAAATGAGATCTTGATCTGAAAATAATCCATCAGTCATTCGAGACGCAAATAACTCAGCTGTGGAAAGGGAATGTTTGAACTGATAGTTAAGGAAACGTAATATGAATAAAGCTCCGGCCTTTAATAATATTTGTATGGACGTATATTATGAACTCTACAGTATAGGAGAGGAACGGTTCCTTGAAGTTTTAAACAGATGTCTAAATGAGGGAGTATTTCCAAATTACTGGAAAATTGCAAAAGTTGCATTGATACCAAATGATGGGAAAGACCCAACATTAAGATCATCATATAGACCTATATGTCTTTTGCCCGTTTCAGGGAATGGTTTGACAAACTACTGAATAAAAAGCTGACATATTATTTAAATATAAATAATAGACTTAGTAAAAATCAATATGGATTCACGAAAGGAAAAAGCACTGATGATGCACTATATACAAATGTCCAAAAAAAAAAAAGATGTTTACTGGCCTAATATGAATGGACATAAAAATGCATTCCACTCAATACACTGGCATCATATCATGGATGTGCTCAAAACCCATAAAATACAAGGAAATATGTGTAACTATATTGCATCTTGCGTAACTACAAGAAAGAGCTTAATAAATGACACAGGAGAAAAACAAATTTATGACAGAGGAGTCCCGCAGGGGTCCAGCTTGGGACCACTGCTTTGGAACATAATAATAAATGAATGACTAAAGATGAACTTTGGCAGCAATACATAGTGCAGGCATTTGCGAACTATATTGCTATCTTAATTAAAAGTAAAGCATATTATCAATTCTCTGACAAATCTAAGAAACCAATGGCTAATGTCCAGGAATGGGCAAACAAATACAGTTGACAACTGATCAAAGAAAAATCAAAGTACACAATATTTACGATAAAGAAAAGCATATCTAGTAGACCAACAATAAAATGTAACGGGGAAAACATAATAGCTATACGGATAATATTAAATTCTTAAGAATTATTCTTGATAATAAATTAAACTGGATGATACACTTAAATGAGACAAAAAAAAGTTGTTGAGCATAACAAATAAACTAACAAGACTGACACAAGAGCCGCTTGGGGCCTCACACCAATAATATTAAAACAGCTGTATTTACAGGTCAAGAGAAAATAATATTGTACGGGGTTGTCAGATCTAGTACATTAATACAAGAAAATGAAACTTCAACAGATTCAAAGAATCCCACTGCTAAAAATAGCAAAATCTTACAAGACAGTTTCACCGAACGCACTCACCATATTCGCAGGATGTAATCCAGTAAGCATCAAAACCTGTACACAAAAACAAAAATACTTGCTTTGGAATCAATATGAACCAATCGTAATAGACCAAAATTGTTGTAACTAGAATAACAGTTGGGTCCGTAAAACAATATAGGAACCACCATGAATAAAGCCTCTAATACAATGGGACGAAAATATCCCATCGACTGGTTTTTATGCTTTAGGTGGGTCTAAAATGAATGAAAAAATAGGAGTAGGAAAATGAAGATATCACCCTAGGAATGATAAAAATCAGATAACTAATCAGAAGCTGAAGCAGTGGCAATGTTGTGCGCAATGAATTATTGTATTAGAAATCCAATAATGAAATATGATATTCCCTCGTGCTCCAGATAAGAATTAGAAGACATTAAAGCATGGAAGTTAGAAAACAATGAGATTAAAGAAACTGTAGATGTACTAAAAACAAAATCTGATTACTTTAGATTCCACTGGATGAAAGCACACACAGGAATAACTTGGAATGAAGTAGCCGATGAATAAGCTAAATTAGCCACACATGTAGAAGACCCTAATTATGAAACTAAATATTCAAAACACCAGGTAAAAATACAACTGTAGAAAGTAGAACACAAAGTTTGGCAAAATATATGGGATGAATCAACAAAAAAGCCAGGAAACTATATAATATATGTTTAGAAGTAACAGAAAAAATATTAATGGCAAATTTCTATCAAATAATAATAGAGCATGGAGTATTTGTAACTTATCACAGGAGATTCCATGGAAAAAATAACATTTGCCAATTTGATAAAGAAATACAAAATATAGATCATGTAGTATACCACTGTGAAAAATTTCAAGATATAAGAAAGAAACATTTCCCTGCTAATTATATAAAGACCAAAATCTTAAAACCTTAATTAAGCATCATGGCTTCAAAGTATGAAATTATACAAATGCTGTTACAAAATGATATTAACTAAGAAGAAAACCATACATAAAATATTTCTTTATATAAATAAAACGTAAAAGTTTACAGACAAAATGTACAAAGTTAAAGGCGTCAGAAACAACATAAATACAATATTATAAAAATGTAGTTCAGATATTGTTTGTTTTCGACACATTGTAAGAGCAATCTATTGTCATTCTTAGACACCTTTTAATATTATTTATTGTATCTTCTCTTCTGTCTTCGTGGACCGTGGGGTGTTGGTTCTGGGTTGTGGACATTTGGCGCCTGCTCTGTATTCCGGAGTTGGTTGGACGTGTTCACTGTCCCTGAATGCCTCCGCGCTTTTCTAGTCCTCGATGTCGTTGCGTTGGATGTGCGCTCTGGGTTCCGGCCGCACCAGTGCTAGGCGGGATTGCTACCCGCTTCTACTTTCTTTGACCGTGTGCCTTCGGGTGGGCCGGTCCTTAAATCTCTTATGTTACTTCATATTTCTAATTATTATTGATTTTTAAAATATTTGGTTCATGAATATAAAAAGACATTATTATTTTTTATTGGGATTTTCAAAAACGGTTTAATTTTAAAGATTATTAAGTTTTTTCATATACGTATTCTTTTAAAAAATGCTTCTTGATATTAGTTGCTAATGAATGGCGAATAATAAGCCCTCAGTTTAATATTTATTGTATTAAGGAAGATAGTTTGGCTCTGTAATCTGCTGATTTGGCTCCGCATTTCGCTTTTGGCGACGGGGTGGGTTAAAATTGAACTCAACGGAGACCATGGAGAGACTACATGGTCTTAAAAACAAGCACTTTATAAAACAAAGTTTATCACTTTTCCTTTATTTTGCATTTTATGAAGCAAAAATTTTAAAAGTAAATAAATTTGTAGAAACTATATTTGTTTTATGTTGCTGAGAAATTGTTATTTTTCTTCCAAATACAAAAGTTTTGCCATTAATCTTAAGCTCTTTTCTGTACACTTTTATGTCTTCAAATTACTAATTTTGTAATACTAATTATTTAGACACTGATTTAGGATCGATTGCTATAAATGAAAAGATGTACCTCAAGAAATTTTTCAAAATACATTAAAAATTATATTCTGGCTATTAAATGTAAAAACTTTTGTGATTTCTGTTTTATATTAAATATCTAGATTTCCAATCAAATGCTATTCTTTAAAAAATTATTTTTTATTCAAATACTTTTTATTCAAAAACTCTCTCCCTCTCTCTCTTTATAACATTGTTTTGACCTAAATAGATTAGAAACATTTTTGTGCAAAATAATAGAAACGTATCTAAAATCAATCGATTCGTTTGATATTTGAGAGTAAGCAATGCCATAAATAATGTTTTTATCGCTTGGATATATTTAAGAATCTGAAAAGTTCGAGAGAGAGTGTGCTTCAATTATTTTTCAAACTCATTTTAATTAAAAAATATTTCAGTGTTTAAAATATATTTACAAGGATAAATATTTTAAAAAGGAATATAATTTTCAAAATAAAATTTAAAATTTTAAGAACTTGCTATCTTTTACTGCTGTCATTGTTCAAACATGCTACTTTTAAACTTAAATTATTTTTATTTATATCGTAATAGGAATATATTTTGTAAAAAATATTAACTTCGAATTTCAGATTAAATTGAATATTTTATAAAATTTGCTTAAATTACCTTTCACGTTATAAGATATTAAATTTAAAATGTTGACTCAGTTGAAAAAACTATGTTAAATAATGGAGGTTTTAATTTTTCATGTAAAATTATCTTTTATCCCTGGAAAGATATAAAAATATTTAGAGAAATAATAACTTTGAGACATATATAAAATATATAAGACGATGTTTTGTTTTTAATGGAGACTTGATAAAACTCTTATGTTTAAATGTATTTTAATTTAATTTGTGAGCAAATTATAAGATTGCCAGTATTAAAAAAAAGAAAAAAATTAAATAATTTAAAAAATAAAAATAATTGTGAGAATATAATTAATAGCGGAAAATGATGAAATCGGGTAAATCAAGTTTCATTGTACAACATTTCTGTTCCAGATATGAATACGTTCGCATTCCGATGGAAAGCCAACTTTCAGTTTGATTGTCTCCCATTTGACAGCTTTATATCTCGCTCTTAATTTTGTTTATAAAAGCGCCTTCGCACAATGAAATGAAATTGGTTCCTCCGGTCATCTAAAGTTGTTATAAATTACTTTTCCTTGAAAAATAGTGCACACAAATGGCGATCATCGGGCTAGGAAGGCGGAGAGAGACATCACCGCGCGATAAAAATCAATAATTGCCCTAATGAGGGCAATAAATTACTGCTTTCGCGCAATTTCTTTATCTGGAAAATGTTAAGAGAATAATAATGCTATTTCTGGGCAATTTTATGAACGAGGTTAGGTGGAAAATTAACATTTACTCTCTGCGAAGCACATAGTTTTATCGCCTTTTGTGTGCCACTTCACGCACTAAGAATAAGTTTATGTCTCTAAATCGATTAAGTACACATTTTTAAAAAGTGCCCATTTGCCTATAATTGCTTTATTTATTTTTGCATGTCCGCAATTTAATGTAGTTATCTAAACGGTGAGGATACTTATTTTTATTTAACTAAATATATCGCTTTGATATAATAATTATCTCATCAAAAACATCTATCCTGTGCTGCTTATACTTAATGATTCTGCACAGAATAGAAAAAATGGAGTATTTGCTCTATTGAGGCACTTTTTAATTTTTCATACTTCATTAATGCCTTATTGAATACTAAAGAAAATTAACATAAATCAATCATAACCTGAAAATACTTTTTGGGGAAGAATGTTGATGTTTCAAATGTTGTCCGCTTACTGGGATTTTCTACACAAGCGCTTCAGACGAGCCCCGGATTGTAACTTAATTTTAATGAAAGTGATTGCCGGCTGGCAGTTTGCTGAGGTACCTGGTTCTAAAGTGAACCTCAACCCTCATTGGCTATCTAAAAATGAAACTAGGAAGCTATATCGTGATCTGATTGGCATAACAAGTAGTAGTTTTAAGTGGGGGTTGGGCTTAGTTGAGTTTTTTTGAGAAAAGTTAATTTCTTTGATAGAGAGTAATTAAAAAATTAGTAATTAAATTTAGATTTTTTGGATAATTAAGGCCGTTTAACTGCTTGTTCAAGTAAAAATCCAGAGCCATATCAATGGCTGTAAGTTCTGCACAAAAGACGGAACTGAAATCAGCATTGCGTTGTTTTAGAAGAAAATTTTTAGTTTTAGTTTTAAGAAACACTCCGCTTCCAGTGTGGCTATCTTCATCCCTACTACCATCAGTATAAATTTGTACAGCTTCAGAGGGGATGTTATTGATCACCTCTAGGGCAGCCTCTTTTAAGAATTCAGGATGTTGAGAAGATTTATTAGTGTGTATCAGTAATTCTGTATGGAAGAACACTCCTGGCAAAGAGTCAAGAGGGGAGGCGATAGGAATTAGAGAGTTAGCGGAAACAGAAGATTTTAAAACATCCAAGTTCTCTGCATGTCCAAGGGGACTACGCTTTTTCAGTCTCTGGTAATTCTTCCAGCCACACAGGAGGTTATCGGTTCGATGTTGGTCACGGTAGCTATAGTGTTCTGCATATGCACCCCAGTCGCACCCAGAAATATATTTCATAATATTAAGTCACTTCTTGGCTCGGATCACAAGTGAGTCGATATGTATGTTGCATGCCTCAGGATCGAGAGTAAATTCAAGATACCTGGGATTTCTTTCACAAATTAAAGGTTGAGAGCTCATAGCAATCTTAGGTCTATATTTAAACAGCTTCTATTTGTCGTAAAGAATCCTGTAGTAGATTTATCAGGATTGAAATGAAGTTTATGATCACGAGTGAAATCCAGTATACACCGAATAGAATGATTTAAGCTTGTCTTCATGACATCAACGTTAGAGCCACCACACCAAAGAACAATGTCATCAGCAAAAAACCCTAGTTTGAAATCATTAGAAATAACAGATTCCATTCCAGAAATGAAAAGAGAAAACAGGGTTGGACTAAGTACGGATCCCTGAGGCACACTCTGTCTGGAACGGTAGATTCTTGATAGCAAGCCATTATAGTTGACTTTAACGAGTCTGTTTTTCAGGAAGTCGCCAATCCACGAGAGTGCTCGACCATCAATATTAAATTTTTCGTATAATTTATTGACCAACTTGTTCCTCCATACTTTGTCAAACGTTTTATTCAGTTCTAATTAGTCGGCAATTGTATGGTTGGTTAGTTTTTGATTATGGGCATCACGCACATTTTAGGTAAAGTATGAAATTTGATCTTGTGTGTCATGCCCCTTCCTGAATCCATATTGTTCGCTGGGAAGAAGATTATTAGTAGCTAGATGAAAGTTGATACGATATAACATCATTTTATCAAGGACCTTGCAAACAAAGTTGGTCAGTGCAATAGGTCGATAACTGTCCTGGATTCCAGATGGTTTATTAGGTTTCTTGATAGGTATTACAGTAGCATTTTTACAATTTTTTGGTACTCTACCGATATTTCAGGAGTGATTAAAAATATCAAGTAAGAGATGTTTTCCATGAACTCCAAGGTTAGTGATCATAAGCCCATGCAAGCCATCAGGCCCTGGGGTTTTTGAAGGGTCAACTTGTTTTAAAACTGTTTCCAGCTCATCATGGTTAAATGGCCTATCAAACAATGGATTTTTTGATTGGATCTGGCGGCAACGATGAACTGTTTTCTTAGCCTGAGCTGCAATTAATTTGTCGTTCTGCACGAACTCAAGATCATTAACTCAACTACAATGTCTTCCAAGTGTTTCAGCCGATTCTTCATCACTTAAAAGCAAGGTATCTTCTGAGTTGACACAGTTAGATTTCTCGCAATGTGGTTGCTCACTACTAATGGCTTCAGCCATTTTGCATAATTTTTTTTCGGGGCTTGAACGTCTAGTCTACCACAGATTTCTGCCCATCTCTTTCTTCTTTCACAAGAATAGATACGCTTAATTTCGGCATTCACTTGATTGAGTTCAATTCTGGTAGTCAAATTGTTTTGTTTGAAGAGCTGCTTGGAAAGGTCATTTCTTCTGAGGATGAGAGGTTATACAACAGATATGTCTTTCGCGTTGTTTCTTTGAAACTTCTTAATGTTTTCTCTAGGAATTGAAGCCTTGGCTGCCTCGAGGATGATCTCACGAAAAGAGTTCCATTTGTGTTCCAAATCAGAACATGGAGCCATTTGTTCAAAGGCTTGCGCAATTAAAGTATCGTAGAGTTTTCAGTTTGCCTTTTTAAAATTCCAAAAATTTCGTTTGAATTCTTTTATGTCAGACAATTGATTATACTCAATTACGATAGGAAGATGATCACTTCCAATGTTTTCTAAGGTTTTCCATTTGCAATAAGGGAACAGGTCGGGACTAACAAAAGAAAAGTCTAAAGCTTCCCTTGCCGCATAGCTATACGAATTATGAGTAGGAGAGCCATCATTGAGACATATGAATGATCTATTATCAATAAAGTTGGAAAGTTTAGAACCTTTCTGATTATTAGTCAAACATCCCTAAGAGGAATGTTTAGCATTGAGATCTAAAATTATTGTCAGTTCTTCTGTAGTAGGAGATAAACCATCGCCTAGTCCTCGTCCATTAGGAGGTAGATAGGTGTTTAAGATCTTTATTGCTTTACCATTCTAGTTCAGAGTGATACCCTGAATTTCAAGATCACAGTCCTCCGGGAGCTCATCGAGTGCAATTGTTTGAAAGTTGGCTCGACGGATTAGAAGAGCCAAGCCACCACCTCCTCTATTTAGTCTGTCTTTACGAACTATATTAAAACCCTTGAGTTTCAGCTGATAAGCAGCCTTGTACTTGGTCTCTTGTAGAGCAACTCTGAACTCCGTGTTGATCTGCAAGTTTTAGGGGCTGGTCTAATTTAGCTTTAGTTGCATTATTACAGAGACCATTAATGTTGCATTGCAAACTTCTTAGTGGTAAGACACGTTTAAATTGGGAGGGAGACTGTAACGTATTTATCTGTCTGGGCCCTCTGCCTAAGCTCCGAACGCGTCCCTTGGTAACCCGCGTGACGGACCATGCGGTATGTGAAACTAAAGGCGTCATGAACATGAAAGGGAAACAGTGACGGCTTCTGATGGTAGTAGTTACCCTGAGCACCTAAGAAAGGCAGAAGTCCGACTTTGCTCGTTCACCTGTATAACATTAGTTGGATAAAGCGGAATGGCCTTCATGTCTTGGGTGGCCCTACCAGGAGTATACACTCCCGACGTACTTCGCCCATTCCATCCAGAGTCACTCCCTCGCCACGATGAAGCTGTTAGACAGGAATTTGAGGGGCCGAAACATCTTCTAGACTGCAATGGTCTACTTCGTGAGGATCTCCTAAAGGAACTCGGTTTAGCTGTGTTAAAATTAAAAGCGGATGACTTCATGGATCTGATCTGATTTCGGATCAAGAGGAATTAGTACGATTCCTCTTGATAATGAAGATAGCAATTTCAATTGATGATGATGTCATATTCATATAGAGAACGTGCAAAAATCCTTAATGTCCCAGAAGCTGTGGAAAACAGCCCTGGCGATCTCTACAGCTTTATCTGTAAAAAGTATCTCTACGGGATCCTCTATTCTGATGTTAAAATTCTTGGCTAGCATTTCTGGACAGCTGAAAATGTGTTGTGGAGACAGTTGGGCGTTATCCGGGCAGTTAGAAGAAAGCCTGGTGTAACTCCTTTCCCCGTCTGGCAATTTCAAAATTATTCGTTAAGTACAATGTTTTCTACAAATTATCAAATTAATTTAATGTTACACATTCAACAATTTTTCCATAATATGTATTAGGAAATACAAAAAAGATGTAGAAAAAATTACTGTACAATTGGACTCAAACCTAATTTTGTACAGTGGACCAGGGCACCATAGAAAACCCTAAAAAACTTGACCAATACAGCTATGAAAAATAGTGATCACAACACAACTAAAAAGTATATTTTTATGCAGTGAATAGAGACGGATTCTGACAACTCAAAATCATGCAAAATAAGGAGGAGTTGCTTTTTTGTTCATTGATGAAAAGTGAACTTCACCAAAATGACTTTGAATGAAAGATGAATAGAGTGATGTAAGAAAATCATATCGGCCAGTACAAGACTAGGAATTTTAAGGCCCTCGATATATAAATCCACTTTTTAATGGGGAAACAATACATTTGTAACATCATTGGCTGACGCAATATGTATGTAATGAGTTAAAATACATATGGAAAATTAAATAGAAATAATAATAATAAATGGCTGATCAAACTATTTCATTTTTTATGTTTTTTATTTATTTAATTTATTTTTTAAGGTAAGTAAGATCCTTGATGAAACCAAATACATTCGTTAATTAGAGTAAATCGTGGTGAAGGGATGTCAGCTTGCACAGTTTCGATAAAATATTTTCTAAAATTAACTGGTATTGTTAGAGTTATATATCTCTTTTTCCTATTTATTGTAAATTATCGATAATAGTCTATTGTTTATCCCGTAACTATGAACACAAAATGAAAGCTTTATTTATCATTGAGCCAGCACTAAATTTTTTAAGTTTATAAGATTCTTATTGAAATTTGTTTATAAAAAATCTACTGTAAAAAAGTAAATAACACTTGATTAATTTGGTACCAAAGAGCCATATTTTAATTAATAAAATATTTTCAATAACTGTTTTATACTGAAAATGTTTGCCATTTTTCATAGATTTTTTTTCAAAAATTATTTCTGGAGAACAAATTTAAAGATGTATAACTTTATTCAAAAAAATATCGAAGAGCAACATAAAAATAAAAAACAAGATGCTGGAAGTGACGCTCCCTCACAAATGACTTGCTTGACATCGACTCGACAGTTAAGAGAGCGGATGGCGCGGATGAGGAAATGTGTGAACGCTTTCTTTGAAAACCCTTTTTCGTGACACTGAATCAAAAATCAATTGTCTCAAATTTATTTCTACTATCATTGTATCAGAGATCTATATTGTCTCAAATTCAATATTTTTAACACTGATTAAAGATAAATTATCGTCTCAAACTCAATTTTTTCTTAAAGCATTGAGTCAAAGATCATTTTGAAAAATAAATCAGATTCGAAAAATAAATATTATAATAACCACGGAATATTATGTAAGATACGAAGAAAATTCAACATTATGGTATTTTTTCAAAATGTAATATTCAATAATAGTTTCAATATTTATTGGAAAAAGCAGATAAATATTTTTAAGGAATACTTAAAACTGAAAATTTATTTTCCTTAATATTTTATAGTTTCGCTAAATGAATTTAGTTTTTAAACAAAATAGAAAGCTAATGTGGATTCGTTCCGCTTACATTTAAAAACGTATTTTACCTTAGAAATATGAACGCATTCTCCAAATTGGCAGCATTTTTCATTTTGTACTTATAAAATCGCCGAAAGAAAGTTCAATAAACCTGCCAGATGAGCAACATGGAAAAAAAATTTTTTTTTCATTCTTTTCTTTCGTTGTTCCTCTTCATAAAACGCTCGAGAAAACAAAGCCAACCTTCCGTACGATCCCGAAGGCCGGAAATTTAAGGTTTCCGTCGTCATCGAATATGGAAGTAATTTCTCTTCAGCTGCAAAGAGATTTCCCCGAAGATGGTGGGTGTCTGCTCTCCCCCTTTCCTACCCTCACGCAGACCGCTTTGAAAAGAAAGATTTACAACTTATTGGAAGCAGAAGAAAAAACACTGCCACACACACACAAAATGGAGCAGTACATCTGAAGAAAACGATAGATTATCCAGTTTTTGAAGCAAGGCATACCTATTTCCCTTTTCTGAATGTCAGGATTTTAGTACCAGGAAAACAGCAAGAAAATAGCGGGCATAAAAACAATTCGTCTGAATTTTGAACTTACCCCACGATTTATGGGCATAAGAAAAGTTTTATTTTAAATTTTATTAGAAAAATGCGTTTGTATGGTAGTATATTTAATAATAAAACCGCTATCACCAGGCTATAAGAGAGCTCGTTATCAGAAGGCACGTTCGAATCCCAACCTACTCAATGATCCATTGCATTCGCTAATGGCTGTTGAGGCACCGTAAAAAATCCCATGGTTGAAATAACCTTCGTGTCAAATGACACCTGTAGGGTCATTTGATTGCATTCCCATAGTTAGCTTCAAGTTCTGTGCTTCTAAATGACGGTGACCCACCTGCTTTCTCGGAAAACTTAGTATATCCGGGAATTACAACAATGACAAATATTTTTACAGAAATATCATATAAAATCGTATTTGAAATGAAAGAATTCATAGCAGGTCTGTAGAAACATCTTCCTTCAAATGGGAATCCTATGTTCATCACGGAATAATTTCTTAAATAAGGCCCCATGGTGGCCTTGTTGGTGGCGTTTATCAAAGGTGTTCATTCTCTTATCAAGATCGAATCCCGGTCCATAGTGTCTTCTCCTGAAGGCTGGGACACGTAAAGTATAGCATGGTCACAATGTGTCCTTCGTGTAAAATAATATCTTTAGGGGGTGGCAGACCCTTTTGAGGGCTCCCTGCTTCCAGTCACTCACTGATAGCACACCCACTGGTTGTCACCACTTCGAGCCCTTGTAGTGTTATAAGGGGGAACATAAACAAAAATGTTTAATTGTTCTTATGGCAACTCATGAGGATCGTTCTGTTGCCTTAAAGGTTACGTGTTCGAAACTCCTCCTACCTGCTCGTCGTTGTTTGAGAGCGTACCCCATTCTGATTTCCGTAAGAATGAACTTCTGCTGTTATGGGACGATGAAATGGTTGCACAATTAGTTTTGATGTCACAACTTGACCGTAGTTTAAAATCTTGAGTCTGATTGCAATACTAAGTACCTTCGATTGACAACAATTGCAGTTGAAATACATAACGATTACTAGAGTTATTCCATATATTTGAGAAACTGATGAATGTTTCTTTCTAGACACTTGAACAATTTGATCAATCATAGGCACATCATTATGGATTGTGCAATGTGGTACTTAATGGGCTGGTTCTTTGTAATTTAAAAGTGTAGAAACCTTGTCTATATGCCATCAGAGGTATCTTTTCACATGGAAGACATTGCGACTTGGTCATATTTTAATGCCCTGACTGTCATTAAGAAATACGATGGATCTTTGGGTTGAGTCGGAATTCGAACTGACAACTTTTCCGTCAAGAGAGTGTCGCTTTTCCCAACCAACGCACCTCTATGACCATCCTCTTATATCTATGCAGAATTGTTCTAAAATTTTTTTTAAAACAAATTTTTTTCTTTTGTATTATTTGTAGCTTTTCTATGTGAGAATAACATAGAAAAGCTACAAATTATACAAAAGGACAGAACTAAAAACTTTACAATATATTCAAAAATAATTATTTAGCAACAAAATTTATAGCAGCTAATGTTTAAATACTTCTTTTTATTGCTTTTATTATCTAATGACAGATTAATACATTTTGCCACTTTAAATCAGATAAATTATGTCCGCTGCACCATGGCGTTAAATAAATAAATCTATATGCACAAATAATTTCATACCTCTAATCGATAGTTTAATTTGTATTTTAATATACGTGGCTTCAATATAGAGAATATAATTTCTTGAAAGAAGGCCGCCTGTGTCTAATGACTCTTCGAATAGAACTTTTCTCTGATCTCTAAGCAAATTGTGCTGACTGTTTGTATTGGAAGGGTTATTTTGTGTTGCCGAAGAAACTGTGTAAGAGTGAAAGCTCATCGCTGTTGTTGCATCAGCATCGATGGAAGCAGCTTTACCATTTATAAGTAGGGAACAAGCAGAAGACCCCTAACACATGAGCTGCCACACCCACAGGTGTAATTTTTCTTTGGAACACGTTGTGATCACGGCTAATCAACCGCACGACAGATCTTCGGATAAACCGGCATTCAAAAGCACTTCATTCAGGTAATAAGACGGAGGCCCTCACCCAATAGGCCACAGCGGTAACAGTGCACCAGACACGCTGTAGTTTTATCGTAAATTTACTTCCCTGCAGATTCTCAAGGTGAATCTGCAGGGAAGTAAATTTACATCAATTAATTGTAGTCGTTGCAGAAAAATCAATACGAACCATGTAGGATCTCTTAGAATATTTCCAGATCTGTTTCAAATAAAGGATAATCCATACAGATCGGCATGAAAAATAATTGAAAATGGCAATAATAATTCAAAACAAAATGGGTTGCATGAATAATTTATTTAACTAAAACAACTCTTATATATATATATATATATATATATATATATATATATATATATATATATATATATATATATATATATATATATATATATATATATATATATATATAAATTTCGTGTCACGATGTATGTTCCCGATAAACTCCGAAACTACTGAACGGAATTTGATAAAATTTTGTAACCATTTATAATATAGCCCAACTTAAAAGATAGAACAGTTTTTATCTCTTAATTATTGATCTCAATATTTATTATACGACATTAGTGTTTATTTATTGGTTAGTTCTGTAAGTTCCTAATAGATGGCGGTTTAGCATCAAAGTTGCACAGGTATTCGGCAGATGACGACGTGTTTATTTTTCTAGATTATACCATCTTCGAGAAAATTAACGTGCGCGCGCAAGCGCGTGGTTAAATATAGAATTTACATATATTTTCATGATGTATAATCATACTATAACAAATTTTCGTGAATCATTTTCATAATTATACTTTGTATTGTGTTATTATTGTGCAGTGTTCAGTTTGAATATTTTTAATATTATAAATAGTGAAATAAAATTTTATTTATTACTGTTTTTCTCTACTAATTTTCATACCACCTCGAAAACATGTAAGTATTTCTCGATAGCCTTTTATTTATTTTTATTTTATAATTTGATAATTATTAATTTATTCGGCAGTACATTTTGATCTAATTTATTTATTCAAATGATAAATTCTTTTAATTTTTTTTTTTATTTCAGTATAATGCCGCGGAAAAAATTTTTAGTTTTAATAATTTAAAATTGAAAAAATAATAGTTCTATGTCAATGTTATCTGCCTCATTTATAACAATTTATTTTTAGATGTTTTTAATTTACATAGTATATTTTATAAGAGTAAGTCACTGATTACAAACTATAATTTAATATAAGATGAATAAAATGTAAATTCAGAAAGTATACGTTGATTTATGCTTAATTTCAAAATTTCGATACTTTACCTATTACTTTTAAATTTTGGTGAAACGTTTTATTTTTAATCTCATAAGAATGAACCTATTTTAAATTTTTTAGAAAATATTAATTTGATTGTACCAAAGAGTTAGTAAAAAATTCCTTCAATGTATTATAATTACTCAGCCACAGCAAAGCGAGGCTGGGTCAGCAATTCTATATACATAAAAATTTCGTGTGTCATGATGTATGTTCGCGATAAACTCCGAAACTACTGAACTGATTTTAATAAAATTTTGTAACCATTTATAATATAGCCCAACTTAAAAGATAGAATAGTTTTTATCTCTTAATTATTGATCTCAATATTTATTATACGATATTAGTGTTTATTTATTGGTTAGTTCTGTAAGTTCCTAATAGATGGCGGTTTAGCATCAAAGTTGCACAGGTATTCGGCAGATGACGACGTGTTTATTTTTCTAGATTATACCATCTTCGAGAAAATTAACGTGCGCGCGCAAGCGCGTGGTTGAATATAGAATTTACATATATTTTCATGATGTATAATCATACTGTAACAATTTTTCGTGAATCATTTTTTATAATTATACTTTGTATTGTGTTATTATTGTGTAGTGTTCAATTTGAATATTTTTAATATTATAAATAGTAAAAATAATTTTTGCGAAATGTTTTATTTTTAATCTCATATGAATGAACCTATAAATATTTTTAGAAAATATTAATTTGATTATACCCAAGAATTAGTAAAAAATTGATTCAATGTATTATAAAAACTCAGCCACTGCAACGCGTGCCTGGGTCAGCTTGTATATATATATATATATATATATATATATATATATATATATATATATATATATATATATATATATATATATATATATATATATATATATATATATATATATATATATATATATATATATATTAGAAGTATTATAGAAAGGATTGGTGTGTTATGCAACTTAATTATAATAACATGAAGGTAGTGAGTTTGAATCCCAATCCAACTGAAGACCTATCGTTCATGGTGGTCTGACGTTCATTTTCATTCATGGTGGTGGGGCATGTTAAATGTGTCACAATGTCCTCCATAAGAAATAATATCTCTTAGGGTAATAGGCAGGTTCTGGTATTTTAAGAATGCATGAACAAGAGTATTTTTTGTCATGATAGCTCAAAATATATGACAATAGTTATAAAAAAAAACACAGGGTTTTTATTCATTATTCTTAAAAATAATTTATACTGTTATCAGTTGGAATTATCTTAAAGATTTTAAAGCAGAATATAAACACCTAAAAACTTTGCACCTTGACTGGTACATATCACGTAATATCAATTAAAAAGTACAAAATTTCAGAGTTTTCATAAATTTTTGATTTTATTTTTTGACTGAAACTCTCTATGGTTTTAAAAATTTATTATAATTGTTTTGAAGAATTCAAATTAGATGTATCTCAAACATAAATATTACTTTTCAAATGTGATAATATTTCAATGCAACAAAATATAATTTAAATTCAAGTACACTGCTTCTTAACTACTTGATTGTTAATTCTACATAATGATTACTTTCCAAAATCGATAGAATAGTATGATTTTATAGATTTTTCATAAGCAACTGCAAATTTGTATTTAGGACAAGAATTAAATGTTTTTCAACAGAATTTGGCTGAGCTTATGAATATATGCATATACTGAAGTAGTAATACATTTGCCTTTTAAATCAATGCATTATTAATTTGTGTGGTATTGATAAATTATGTGGTACAGCACTCGGAATTTCTTTGAACAAGTTCTAGCTGCTTTTAGTCAGTTTTGAACCGCTTTCAGGTGCTGTGCAATGAGGCATGTTTGCGCGCTTCATTCACTTGCTTTTTAACTTAAAACTTAGTTCATTTGTTAGGGTTTTAAAAATAGATTTATAAGCAGATTTATTCGCAACCATTTTTTAAGCAATAACTTCTACGGGAATGGGGAACCAACTTGGGCGTAAGATTGGCAAGAGTGATTTTAATCAATAGGATGAGGCAAAGAAAACTGGGTACATCGCACACTCATAAAAATCTATTAACTTTTTGTGGCAAAAATAACATGTTCTAAAGCATAAAAAAGTAACACGTGTCTATTTGTAACTCCAGGAATAATAAAGTGCAATAAAGCAAACATAAATTGTAATAAAGAAACAATAGCAAATAATAAATAAAAATATGAACAATGATAAGTTATAAAACTATTTAATTAACAAATAAAGTTTAATTTTATTTGTTAATTAAATAGCTACAATAAAGATAAAATATATCTTTATTGCGGCTATTTAATTGACAGTATAACATAAAAATATGAACAATCTCATGATGAGATTATGCTATTTGCAAAAATGTATTTATAAAATAACATTGAAGCTATTTTCTGTTCACCTTAACAGTATATCATTAGTTATTTTCATAAAATAGCTGGTAAACTGTGAAATATTTTACATTACATAATTTAACTGACATATCCAATTATTTCATGAAATACCTAATTATTCTAAAAAGTTACTTAAATATACATTTTAACAGTAGCATATATAGAAAAATGTTTTTAAAAGTGTACCCATATTTAAAAAAATTAAAATAATTTAATTTTTTCATCGTTTCTGGAATGTTGACAGTATTGAAACTATTGGCTCTTTGAAATTAAAGAAAACGAATAACTATTATTATCTAGAATGATATTTAGGAAACATTTGATGAGTCAACAGCTCAGCGCAGCGGAGTCACGGAAATAATTTGCTCAAAATTATTTAAGAGAAAAAATTGTTTCTCAGAAAGGAAGGAAGAAATGAAAAGAATAAAAATTATCGGGGAAATTTCTTCCTTTATATTTATCTAGCGAGACTTTTCCACACCTTTATTTTAATTATTTGATTTTTTTCTCTCTTTTTCAATGTAATGTAACAAAGTTGGTTTCCTCTTAATTTAATTAAGATTTTCATATGAAATCAGTAAGACTTGAGAAAAAATGTTAAACTGTAAAGTAACTTTCTTTTTACATAAAAATATATTCTTTAACTTAATTTTGATGCTTCAATAACACACTTAATTACATTTTAAAATTATTAATTCATTCATAAAATGAATTATTGTTCCTAATTTCTATTAAACTATAATTATTTTTTATGCATGTGACTTTTTTAATTAATCTCTCATCTTTTTTCATATTTTATAAAAATATTCTGTAAATTTTCTACAATTTATTACTTTTTTTTCCACAAAAGCTGTAAATTTAGGCGAGAAATATTAAAGTTAAAATTAATTTTGTCTTTTTGCTAGCCCAATTGATTTAATTGATTAAATCTTGAAATAAATTCCACTACAAATTATTGATAATATCATCTAGTTATCACGCTTTTTTAATTGTCAGGTAGTTAAAGAATTACTATGCTGTGATTGCAACACTCAACTGCATTTTTTTTGTAGTTCAAGAGAGCTAATTAGATAGTAGCAGACAGTTTAATGCAGATTCCGAAGCACTCAAACATCCATGCCCTAATTGGGACTTAAACCCACGAATTGTGGAGTCGAAGCGCTTACCATATGGTGCAATAATAATTATAGCACGAGATTGAAGTTGATTGAAGTCCGGGAGCTGTCAATGCGAAATCTATGGGATGAAGATTGAGAAGTTTCAAAACCACGAGAGTTTAAAATCTTATGCATTTTTAAAATCTTATGCACAGCAAACGTCATTGAGAAGCAAGACCCTCCAGCTTGTATCTCAATTCATTGAAAGTGAATTCAAAATAAATTTTAATAACTTTTAATAGTAATAAATTTAAATTGAAAACTAACTCGTCTTCTTTCACTTAGAAATAATGGTGCATAAAATATATAAAATTCTCTAAAATAAACTGAAGAAATAACAAGTTCTCCTCTGCAGCTGTTGTAGGCATTAATTAGCCTCTTTACTAGAACACTAAATTCATTCATTAAATTTAAATCTTAAAATTTCTCTTCTCCGGGGTTTTGAAGTTAACAACGTTACACACCAATGGTTTTAGTCGTCAGAAATTTGATAATAAATATCATAATGAATCTGCACATTAACTTTTCTAATAAAAGGCTCTTTTCTTTTGTATCTTTCAAAGTGGATATTTTACGAAAATGGGAAATGGAAGGTTACCACGCCTACGCAACAGTGCGTTGAATCGGAGACTATGATGCCTTGGTTGGTTGGCATCACTACCCAACCCAAACCAAAGACTCGTCGTGCTCACGAACGGTGGCTGATTCCAACCAGTAGGTTGTGGTAGCAATGATATCCCAGGAAAATGATACCTTTAGGAGTGGTATTGGGGATCCTCTGATTGATTCCTACTAGTAAAAGATGGAGACTGAAACCAGACAGCTTCCTCCCAATTCTGGACCAAGTGCAGGATAACATGTCGTTCCAACGGCAACAAATCCGTTAAATCCAGCCTAACAAGAGTTTATTCGCGCCAAATCGTATTTAAAGATTGCATCTGAAATTGGAATCGAATGCTAAAAGTGAACCTAGAGCACACAACAGGCAAATCAAATCAAATTTTCTACACCCTAAATTTAAAATATTATCGATAATCCTGAAATTTTTCAATCTTATTATCATGCAATTATTACATTTTATGACACAGCCTACCTCCACAATGTATGTTACTAGGAAATCAAAATCATTTTACCACGTGGGAAAATGTCTCTGGTGAAAATTGCAGCCATTCATAAATGCATTTTCATATCAATGTTCATTTTCATAGAGCATTAATATGAAAGTCCAAACACTTGTCATATATTCATATCAATGATGTAGTTTTTTTAAATGTCTTTTTTTCCATTATTTTTCTTCCAAAACTTAAAACCTTTTTGACTAAGATATCTGTAGCAGAAAATAAATTTGTAAACATTTGAAACTCTCAATTGCTAGAAATGTAATATGTTGTCACTCGTAGAATATGACTAAACAAATGAAAATTATTTATTACTCATTTTTTTAATTGACTGTGAGAATTTTTCTTAATCTCTGAGATTCACATATTTTTAAGTAGAATACTCGGCAAAATACAAAATATAATTGATCGAAGCAGACTCGTATATAAAACTTGTAATATCATCTTCACTTAATTTCATAGAAAAACACTTCTTGAAGGTTGGTCAACAACCGGAAAAGATTGATTAACCCCTGATTGACCAAATGTATCCCTATATAGAGAACTTTCGATGATGAGAACGAAGCCTTAGGCAACCAGGCCAGCCTGGCCTCTAATAAGTGTTAGGTTGGGGAATAAGTTCGTAGTGTTTTTACCAAAGACTTTTATTTAAACAAAAAGCAATAATTATATCAATAAGTTAATCAATTATATATTCACCATAGCTGTTTACAACCTCTTCCCACCTTTCGACCCATTTGTTGATGCCGTTCCTCCAAAAATCGCCTGGTCGGGTATCAAAGAAGTTGTTTAGCCAGATTTTAAAGAGTGAGGTTTTGACGACTAGTGCCTGGCGTTGTCGTGAAGGAGTACGGTTTGACCATGTCGATCAGGTCTTTTCAGTCGAATGGTCTCATTCTCGCGGTGTAGCTGGGCAATGTAGAGCTCCTTCTTGACTGCGGCATTCTTTTCGAGCATTTCCCAGTGCACCAAGAGGTCTTAAAAACTAGCTCAACAATTTCTTTGACATCAGACCAGGCGATGTTTGGTGGAATGGCATCAACAAATTGGTTGAGAGGTGGGAAGAGGTTTGTGAACAGCAATGGCGAATATATAATTGATTAACTTATTGATATAATTATTGTTTTTTGTTTAAATCAAAGTCTTGAGTAAAAACGTTACGAACTTATTCCCCAATCTAATATTATAAATTAAATCTTTTTCACATATGGCTGGATATATGATTTATACTTTTAGTTATTTTTTTGAGAATATGTGATTATATAAAATCTATTTTTAAACACACTTTATTCACAGTTCTCTAAGTATAATTACTTTAAATGGAAGCTATTACAAAGGCTAAGCAGTTTCTTTGGTACAGAAACTAAATACAAA
The DNA here is from genome assembly GCA_037975125.1 of Latrodectus hesperus. NCBI lineage: Eukaryota > Metazoa > Arthropoda > Arachnida > Araneae > Theridiidae > Latrodectus > Latrodectus hesperus. Next base: position 19,392,618 of record CM075855.1, read on the forward strand.
AGATTCCAGAACTCCTGACTCAGACATTCGACTTCCTACTTAGCTGATGTTTATACCTCTTCAGTATGGACTCTAGAGGTTACTAGGACATTACTATAGCAAGACTATTCGGCATTTATTGGTCCTATAGAGCTGCAGGGGCTCAGTAGATTCACGTCGCTTCCTTTTAAGATCAGGAAACTGAACCATCATTTGACGAGATTGGAAGGAAGAACACATTCTCCCCCTCTGAGTGACCCCATTCTCCCTCTCTGGGATGCTGGAACTTCATAAGTTGCGAACGGGTTCACGTTCATCTGTGACATTCATAGTCCTTCCCCTGGTGCGATATGCATGTGAAGAAGTGGTTGTGACCTTGCCATTTGACCGAGGTGTTATAAGGTTATAAGGTGCTTGGTGATAGGCGAGTATTCTAAATCCGTTAACCTAAGCTACAGTCCACTGCACTGCTATGTAAGTACATATCATTTTTCTTTTATTTGCATAGAATAACTGAATTTGTTAAACTGCTACATACATATTTTTTTCTTTATATGCCTCAGTAATACAGTTTGTGATGGCATACTTTCTGATGACGGGAAGACAATGAGTTCGAATTCTAACACAAGTGAAAACCTGTCATTTTCACTAATGGTCTGTAAACCTCGTTAAACATATAGGGGCTGCAATGTCTTCTATGTGAAATGCTTCCATGGCAAGCGAGAAGTTTTTTCGAGTCGGATCCCTGTTTCTAAATGATGAAACTCCTCCCCACTTACGAGGTGCCATATTGAGTGAGAGACCCTCTAGAAAAATGCTTTCCCTTCCGACCCTTGTAGTGCTGAAAAAAAGAAAACGGATTCAAGCATCTGGCATTATGATTAATATTAAAAAAAAACATTTTTATCAATTTCCGTAAATAATTTATTAAATTAACAATAGATTTATCGTTCCAAAATTCATCGCTATAGTTGCAACTATTTTATTGTTCTCCTATTTTTTAAAATAAAATCACAGCTCTAAAAACTGAGGAGGAGAGCCATAAAAGGAAAGTTTTATAAGGTTTTCATCGATTAATCTTTAATGGGTGCCATCAAAATCTTTCAGATATGAAGTCTGCAGACTGTCATATAAAAGAGAAAATGCTACTTCAATTTTATTACTTCATTTTATAATTTATCCTCTATAAAATATTTCGTTAACTTCAACTTTCAGAAGAATTTTCCGTTTGTAATTAAAAAACCGAGCAAAAAGCTTGCAAAAACTTAAACGTTATACCCAAAACATTATAAATTTTTATACTTTGCATGTGATCATTAGAAAACCAGAAATGGGGACCACTTTATATAAGCAAATATAAGATTTCTGCCTAACATGCTTGAATCCTTTTTAAAATTACTTGAATTTCAATATGGCAATGATTGTGTGAATGTGATTTCGTGAGGATATTTATGACTTTAAATATAATAAATTTTATATAATTGGCATATAATATCAAATTTAATATAATATTCTCTATTTAAAACGTTTGCTTGAAATCATTGACAGTGAATTTTTAATTTATTACAAAACTGCAGTTTTGTAAACGTTGCTTAACAACCTTTTTTGTTAAAAAAAAAAAAAAACTTAAAATAACTTTTTAGATGCATTACAAGAAAATTATTTTGTTACCTTGAGAATCCTTCCTCAATGGCAGGCAACCCACTCATGCCTGTTGCACTGTAAGAGCAAAAATTCTGTAAGATTGGCGAATGATATCAGCAAAGCCACTCTTTATTTTACCTGAGTCAGTTAGTGTGTGAACCGAATGCTTTCAATAAGTGGCAACCACTAAATGATCGACACCACACCACTGAATTAATTAATAAGTATATAATATATATATATATATATATATATATATATATATATATATATATATATATATATATATATATATATATATTTTAATTCACGATAATTGTTTTCTTGTTTGTAACATTTATTCCATAAAATTTTTAAAATTTTTATTTAAATTGCAATATTATTTACGTTGTTTATCCATGCTGCATTAAAATTTTCATTTAAAAATTATATCTTGTGAATGGCAGAAAAAATCCTCTAAGAACACTTTTCGTGCATTATGTAATAATATTAACAACTGTAAATATCAAATTTGTATTACATTCTTATCAAATAAGCATTTCAAATATTTTTGCTTATATTCCTGTTTAATTGAAATCAAAAATTCTTCATTCAAAATGTTGATCTTTATAATGTGTTAATTTTTAATTGACAACTATCGAAGATATCAAAAATTATTTATAATAGAGAACTAAAATGCATATTTAAAAATAATTTTCAAATAAACAATAATAATAAATAAGTTTATAATATATAATAAATAATGATAATAAATGAAAAAGTAATTTTCGTTAACGTAATAGTTCAATAGATCATAAATTTATTATCTTTATTTGGGGCTAAGTTGATGTCATTGAAGTAAGTTTTTCTGATTATAAAAATGATTTAAATATTAATGTATTCAAATATTTTTTCATTAAATAACAATTTCACAGTAGCAGAAAGAAACAATTTTATTATTAATCATTGTGAATATTGATAAATGCATTATGATATTTCAGAGTTTTTTGTCTTAATAATTTTAAAACCTACTTTTGCTGGAAACTACTTATATTTTACTTTACTACTATATAATGTAAACCATGCATCATAAATATATGTGCATGAAACAAAATTGCTTATCTTTTAGAGCAAAAATGCATAATATGCATTTACGTATTCCTTTATTTTAAAAATTCCATTTAAAAAATTCAGTAAAATGTAAAATGATAAAAGGCTTGTCCAATAAGTATTAGCAACAGGTACCCCACGTTTCCTCCCCTTTTATTTTTAATTTTAATAATTCATTTTCATATACTCGATGCCCTCGCTTATATAAAATGCACATTTATATAAGCAAAACGAAACAATGTGTGGTTAAAAAATTAGTTTTTCTTGTCAATGAGCACAATTTTTTATGTAATGAAGTATTGCTAGTAAATCACATACGTACATATAAATTACCGGTATCCAAAAAATGATACAAATACAATTAAAACTTCAAAAATATGTGAGAAATTACTTAGAGTAAATTATATTTGAAATTAATTGTTTTCAGGAAATGATATTTAAGCAAACATTGTTTGAACGTGAAAGGAGATTCTATATAGATTAATTTAAATGAAAAAATTACCTGTAATTTCGGTTTTTATTTATTTTTTTTTTCATTTCTTATAGCGGGGAAGGATGAGTTAAAAATTTAGGAACATAAAATTTAGTGAACATGAGCAAAATTATTCAAATTACAGAAATTAACAAGTTTTTAACAAAGAATAATTTAAAAGTTCATGTAAAATTGGCCTCTTCAAAAAAAATCATCCTAGTTCACCCAGTGAATCGAACTGCAAAGAAGAATTCGGTTTACTATTTAAAGATTCATAGCTGAATAATTCAACTGCATAAAACACATTAGATATTACTACAGGTAAACTTGTCAAAAATGTATATATTTTATATAATATATTTCGATTTTTAATTTTTGGTACGTTTGTTAAAACGTTAAAAAATTTAAAAATTGTCCAATTTTAATATTTTTTATTTCTTTATTTTTTTTTTCAGAAATGTTATCTGAAATCAGTAAAAAAATACTTTGCTTTGAAAAGGAAGTAAAATTATTTTCTCTCACAAACAAAAATAATTTATATATTTTTCATTGATTAAATGCACTTATGTTTTAAATGTTTATCCTGTGTGAAGCTTACGGTAAATGTGCAAGCAACATAAATGCTTACAATTATTCAACAAAATATTTCACAGTTATTTTGTAATCTTATTAAATATGAAATTAAAAATAATCAATTATTTCAATATGCTTATCAACATTTGGTTTTTATGTAAAAATGGAGTATATTTTTATGTAAAAATATACTCCTTTCTGATCAAATATGACAAAATTCCCTAATAATTCACATTTTATCTCCTGCGTTCACAGTCTTAAAGGGAAAAGCTGCAATAAATATTAATATTTTTAATAAATCTGCAGCTCATTCAATCAAATCTAATTTCTTATTCGTCATGTTTTCACGGCATTTATTGCACTCCACTAATAAGAGAACTTTCTCTGTCGCCACATAGCATAACAAAAGAATAAAATTAACAATAGAATTTTAATTTTAAAAAAATATTAGTTTATCTAAAAATTATTACCAAAACGTATTACATTAAAATACATTTGCAATACAAAACCAATAATATAGATCTGAAATAAAATTTAAATAATATGAAAATAAATTTTTAAACTTAGTGTTTGTCTCATAAGCACGTGTTTACCAATTGGCAATTTTAATTGCTATGTATACGTGTGTGTATAGCTCCCTCATTCTGAATTTGAGATTGAATATTTGGTTCAAATTATTGTTCTAAAATCAGAATCGTAACTTATCCATTAAAATCAAACTTTTTACTACTAAAAGTAGAACATTTATGGATGATAAATAAATATTTTAAATTTCCTGAATTTTAAATATAATTTACTGAAAAATATTTTTTAAATTAAAATTATCCAGATTTAGCTATAGATGTTATTATATATATATATATATATATATATATATATATATATATATATATATATATATATATATATATATATATATATATTACATTTTGTATTTAAAAAATATTAATAATATTTTTACATTTTTTAAGGAGAGTGTTTCAAATTTTCTATTTCGTTTTCTAGAATAAACTTGACTAGTTTATACATAGAATAAAAATATTGTAAAAAGTGCTTCGTAAAAGACGAGGTTCATTTCATTTCTTTCATTATTTGATAATTATTTTATATTTGATAAAATGTAAAACTGGAGTAAAAATGTGTTAAATATATTAATTATAAATATCAAATGTAGATTTAATACTAAAGTTAGAGTTAAGTACTTTTCTTTTTAATTTGCTCCTCACGTTTTGCTTCCCAATAAAATTTTTAACTGATTTCACATAAGACTAGGAAAGAAAGATGACTCTGCAAAGGAGATTCCTTAAATAAACTGAAAGCTTTTTGCAGATTGAAAAAAATGAAACAAACATTCGTAAGATTTCGAAAATTGATAATCGATGTTGTTTCAAAATGGGAGACTCAGTTTCAATATAGGTTTAAAAAATAAAAATTTTAACTTAAAATTTATGTTTTTATAATATTGGTAAATGCCTAGAATTAACTAACTATGCATAAAAACACATAAATCTTTAATATTATATAAATTAAAGGAAACTAAAAAATGAAAATAATTTTTGAATTGCTCTCTTTTCCATTGCCTATTCTAAAATTAAATGTAATCAGTGAAAGTTCGTGTCAAATTTAAATAATATTTTTATAATCATTATAAATTATAAGAAATTAAAATTTATAAAAGTAAATTGAATTTATTCATATTATTTTAAAGTTATCATATTTATACACGAAACTTTTCCTATTTTACTATAAATTAGCATCTAAAATATAAAATTGCTTCAGAACAAAGTTAGTAATCCAAGAAATTACTTTAAAGAATTATAACTATGCGTATAAAATATCTAGAGCCATATTTTAGTTCAAATTAGTAAATTTAGAGACAGAACATTTTCTGATTATATTAACAAAATATATAAGCAATAATACATTTGAAAATTAATAAGAAAATATACAATAATCTCATAAAATAATAATAAATAAACAATTCAATAAAATCGTATAACTGTATTAAATTTTTTTTTTAACTATTCGAACTTGCAAGGATCAGAAAAAGGACCTGAGAAATTTGTTTTGCTTACTGCAGCGAAAAGCGTTAGAATTAAAGGTACTCTGAAGAACTTTGTCAATACAAAACCACAAAATTCCTTGAAAATACTGACGCTCTCATTCCGGACATTGAAAATATGCATTCTTAAGTCAACAACAGTATTAGAACAGATTAAAATATGGTCTCTTCAGGCAGAAATAGCGGCCGGATTGTTATCGAAACGGAATCTAGAGAATTTTGATTCATAAATGTATATTTTTATTTTATTTTCCTTTTTATTATACCCATATTAAAATTTCTAAAATCCATATAAAACTTGTAAAAAGTAATTTGAAGTTTAAGTTTTATGTAAAACAATTTCTATATAAAACATTAACTTCAAGTTTCTTATAATTTGACATATTTTTACTATAACAACATAATTTTGTAGGTTTCATTGAAATGAAGATTTTAAAAAATTAAAATTACATAAAATGAAATTTTTTTTTTTGAAAAGAAAATATGTTTACAAATATTTGGGTAAACTCTTGCTTTCTGTAAATAAATTGTTTATTTTTGAAAGGGCACTCATTTTAAAAGTAACATTATATGTAATACCTTCAATTATTTTTATTGTAAAAATGTTTTTACAATTTTATTAAGTTATTTAATATTTAAATTTGTTAAATACTTAATAAGCAAAATTAACAGATAGTGAAAACAGCTGAAAGCATAGTTTAAGTTTTGTATATTAAATCTGAACTATATTTTCAGCTCCTTTCACGGTACTTATAAAAACATTGGCAAATAGCAGAGAAATTCTACAAAAAAAATAATAATTATAAATTATTAGATAAGGATAAAAAACAGTTAACAATTTATTTTTGTGTAGTATTTTATCATGCATGACATATTCAAAATTCAATGGCAAAAACTAGTTTGATATGTGTAACATAATTATAAAAACTTTTTTTAATTAATTATTATTTATTATTTAAAAAAGTGATTTAAATAATTTTATTATTTAAGTAATTTTAAATAATTTTAATTATCATGTAAAAAAAGAATATTTAAAACCCATTAAAAGTTATGCAGTTCTCTTTCACGCATATATTTCGAACTTATTTTTTGAAAAGATTCAAAGAGATCTTTTTTATACAAGTTTCAACTTTAAATCCATTAAAAATATATGCAATAAAACAGTTTTCGCATTAATCTTGTTTTTCACTCAATTATTCAAACTTGTAGAAAAATCAAAGTCTTAATTAGGAATTCATTTAATATGCCGTGTTAAAAGTTGATGTCACATTCAAATACAGCAAAAAACATTAACTGCAGACAAGGAGAAGCGTAAAGAAATTAATCTGAAAATCTGAAAGTTATTAGTGTAAAAATTAAAAACAAATAATTTTACTTTCTTATAAGTTTGATATTCATTATAAGCCTACTAACTTTGCTACGTTGGTTCGATGAGGAGCTAAAGGACATGACGTCGGCAAATGGATGTCGAAACAACCTTCATAACAAGCGTTGGCTCTCGACCGTCGGCTGGGCAAAAAAGCATCTGTGGATCAACATCGAACCGACTTGCAATTTGACGCAAGTTTGATACTTGTTTGTGTTTTCTTTATCATCCAATATTACAGATTTATCTCAAAGAATTATCAAGAAGATAGTGAATATTCTAAAGATATCAAAGTTAAAACCTTTTATTCTTCTATGTAATGAAACGATTGAATCCTATTTGTATCAGTCGATTATTCAGTAGACAAATGAGTAGATAATTTGTCTATATTATTAGGTTGGTGCGCATGAAATGTCGGATTCTCTTTACATGCGGACGTTTTCCTCCCTGTTTTCGTTATACTTTTGTATTTGGCATAACCTCATTCATACTCGTATTGTCCATTGCCAGAGACTCATTTCAGCAAAATAGGTTTTCTTGAAGGTCTTCCCTTTTTTATTTCTTTTGAGTTTATTGCCGATATGAATTCTGCCGACATTCGCGTCATTTTCTTATATGAGTACAAACTTGGTAATAGTGCTGCAAAAGCTGCACGCAACATAAACCAAGCGTTTGGGGAGAATACGGTTAACGATCGGAAAGTGCAGCGTTGGTTCGAAAAATTTCGGACTGGCGATTTTTCACTGCAAAATGAGCCGCGCGGAAGACCCAAAACGTCTGTGAAGAATGATGACCTGAAGGCTCTAGTGGAAGCGGATCCAGCCGTATCCACGAGGGAACTTGCTATCAGGATGAAAGTTGACCATACAACGATATTGAGACACCTTTCTGAGATTGGCATGGTTAAGAAGATGGACAAGTGGGTACCGCACGCACTGACAGAGCGAAATAAGCTGGATCGGTTAAACGTATGCTCATCATTGCAGCATCCACCCTATTCACCGGATCTCTCGACGACCGATTTTCATTTTTTCAAGCATTTAGAGCTGTTTTTAAGGGGCAAACACTATGAAAATGAAGACAGTCTAAAAAGCTCGATATCAGAGTTTATTAATTCTAAAGACCAAAATTTTTTTAAGACAGGCATCTACGCTTTAAAATCTCGTTGGGAGAAGTGTATTGAAGCGAATGGAGCATACTTTGATTGAATAAACAGCTTTTGAAGAAAGATATGCAGTTTTATACAATCACTTAAGAATCCGACATTTCATACGCACCAACCTAATAAATTCCTTCATATTTCGTAGTACCTGTTTATTGGTTGCGATTCTATGGCAACCGATATTACGTACTATTTTTTAAACATATCAGCAGACTAAAAACAGTTAATTAAAGTGATAAACATCGAAATAAATTAAAATGATATTAATAGTAAATTAAAAATAGTAAACGAGATTAATATCATAAAAATAAGTTGAAATAATATTTTCAGCAAAAAATGTTAAGCATGTTGAAAATTAAATATATTTGTAAATATTTTTTTTAATTTCAATAAAAACTGAGTGAGTGATTTATGGGTTAGACATTTGTAAAATAATTACATACTTGCATTTGACATCATTGGATCCTCGTTGTCTGCCTCCTTACTGGAAGAAAACTGAAATTGTTTCGATTCATTTTGTGAAGAGAAATCCTTGATGAATCAGTCGTTAGCATACTGAAATTAAGAGAAAAAGAAATTAAAATTACGCACGTGTATGGATTTGTGGTAAAAAACATTACTATTTATGCATTCAATTATCGTGTGTCTTAAAAGATTTCCTTCAATGTATAAAAAACTTATAAACTGCCACGTTTTCCATCCTCAGTTGCCTTTTCTTCTCGAAGTGAAAATATCCAATTACGTAATTAGAATTATGAGGCATAAGAAACATTCTCTTTTCAAGCATATTGTAACAAGCATACGAATTTTATGATACTGTTGTTTCGAGTAAAAATAATAATGTTTTAAGATTATGTAAGAACAGCTATGTACTTTTTAAGAATATGATTTTAAGTGAGTGAAGGGATTCCATTAACAGATTCAAATGGATTGTAAAGAAATTGAGAAAAGGAATGTTAATTAAGTAATTTGGTTCAAATCCTTAATTTTTAATTTAAAATTAAAAATGAAAACTAATATGCGATTGCATGAAAGAGCTCCAAGTAAATATTATACAAAATAAAAAAAAAGAATTTTTAAAATTGAATTCAAAAATTATGTTACTTACTTTATAGGTCAATTTCTTGAAACGAAATATTACGAAAAACGATCATGTATATTTGAATAATCTGACAAAAATAATATTATTTTTCGCGTTTTACTTGTTTACCTATTATAATATATATGCGCATATATAGAGTAAAATTTATATTCCGGCATTTTGTCTTAAAGCATAGTTGTTAATAATAGAAATATTTAATGGCACAGTACTCAAAATCAAATGAAATAATTTAATTTCGGAAAGCCAGAACATATTTGTTGGCATTTTTATCTACTTTTGGCAAGCAATGGGCTAAAAAATAAGAATTTAGCACAAATCAAATATTATAATAAATCTAATTTAATGTGCATTTGCTGTGTGTGAACTGTCAGACATTTTAATTTTCTTAGAACACTGCGATTCTTTGAAAACTGCAAAAAGTATGAGTTTACCTAATTATATCATAAAATTTCAAAAGTTGATATTGTTTGAAAGGATAGAAAAAATTAGTTTATGCTGTGTTAGCCGAAAAATAATGGTAATTTTTCATTTAATTTTTTATTTTATTACATAATAATAGAATATTCACGAAAAAAGCCATGTTAATTAAATAATATACAAACAGCTCCTAGATATTAGCTTTATTTTATTCAAATTCAGTACATGGTATCTCGTTGCAAATATTACTAGCCACAAATTTAATATCTCTACATTGCAATTTAACTATTTTAATGACACTTTTTTAAAAACAACTGAAACCATGATATTTTACTCTGTATTAAAGTCCCTTTTAATTTTTTTAAAAAATTTAAGACATATTGGCCTGAATTTCATTTTTGATTTTAATTACCTCTAGCACACACACTACAAAGCGATTAAATTTTAGAAATATGCAAATCATTCATTTGCGCAAAAGAAAAAATTAAATGATAGGCAGCCTATTTAAAATTGCAATTGCATATATATATATATATATATATATATATATATATATATATATATATATATATATATATATATATATATATAAAGTATCTCAGACAAGTCCGAATACTCAGGGATTGTGCAAAATTGTGCCATTGAGGCTAAAAAAAACAGCATTTCTAATCACTTGGTGGTTTCTCTTGCGAGATTCTTGTTAACCTTAAGTGAGTTACTTGGTGGCTTCATGATAATGAAATATTTGGCCACTTTCATCACCCCAAGCTCTACGACTAATACTAAGCGAGATAACTGAGAGCGTTCCAGAAACCTTCTCCCTCCCGTCCAGGCATCCCCTCCCGACATCCAGACGATCAGTCCTGAATGGACAGAAGCTGTTGCCTGTCTGAGCACTCTTCGGGGTTAGAAAACTGTTGAATGAGTACCTGTTGTTGGAGCTACGCAATTGCTACATCTTGAGGAATTTGCAAAGAATAAAAAGTGCGTAGATTAAAAAAGTCAGAAATGTATCTTATAAATATATATACATACATATAGCTGAAAAAAATAAACACTAGTAAAACATAATTTGGGAAATCAATAACAGTAAAATAAAACTTTTCAATACAAAAAAGAACACGTCTTCGTGTTACAGGAGATTTGCAAATTAAACAAGCTCTATTTTCTGAGAAACAAGACGGTGACATGTCTAAAATTTTTCCTGCCAATCCATGGAATATTGTCTGCAATAAAGAAAATGTGTACAAGAATATTTATATAGAAATACTAATGTAAACAATGTACCAAATTGATGTACATAAATCCAAAGTGGAAAAAATAGTACCAAGAACACAGTAAAAAGCACATCAGTACAAGCATATCAAAAAATGTTTACCAAATTGGGATAATGATATGATTTCCAAAAATAATCAGAAGAATTATGAGTTATGTTCAAAAAGTAGCTTAGAAACGCTGACGGGAATTCGAAGTTGAAGTGTATTTAAGGTGAAAGTAAGTGCTTTCGCAGGATTCATTTAAGGACCTTCTCTCTCTCTGTGTGGATGAAAAATTTCCTTCACTCTCAGAAGCGATTTCCTACTTCTTACATAGCTTAAAATAAAATTGACAGGAATATCATTTCATAAAAATGATGAATTATTCTTTTTATTTTATTCCTAGGGAATTTATAATTATTACAAATACAATACATTTGATTCGATTCATTAAACATAACATAATTTTTAAAGGAATTTTAGAGCTCGAAAATCGTTGACTTTAAAATTACATTGTATGGTTTTATTAAAAATATCAATATAAGTAATCGATGACTCAGTATTGAGATAAATAAATCTAAAAATTCACTGCTATTATTATAAATATTAGTTTTAATAAATGAAATGTTCGTAAGGGAAAATGTTACGTTTCGTTTTTATTTGAATAATTCCGAATTCGATTTCTCGATCATGTATAAAAATGGAATTCTTTTCAACGTAACATAATATAATTATGGGCCGAAATATCTACGCGATATTTAAATTGAAGACAGAAATTATCAATAATGAATTTGAAAAACAGAAGTTCAAATATATTTATTTCTTCACTAAATCAAAACATTGCTCGGCGAGTGCCGGATGCATACTGACAAAAAAGGTTTTAGATTACATAATAACGCAAGCAGTCACATGGGTGACGTCACTCGCTTCTCTGGCGATTGGTTGTTACATATCCTCCCACCTTTTGTTTCGGGAGAAAACAAAACCTAAATGAAAAAGAAAAAAGTTAGTCACAATTTTAAGATTACAGATTTAGTTTTTGAGGAATTTTCACTAATCGTCCAGTTCTGGTTGTTTTTGTTAAGTCCTTATCATCACTGAGCAAAATTGTTCTTAGAGAATCACTTGAAATGTCATTTTCTGATACCGGTGACAAATCATTTCCTTCAGCATCTGAAAAGGAATCTCTTCTCACATTTGATGTAATTGGGACATCCTCTTTATCGGTAGTTGATGAAATCTCTAGGGGAAAAATCCTCTGTATAGGTCGCACTAAAACACCGGATTGTGTTTTCAATTTCACAGTTCTGACGATATCATCTTTGCCAGGAATCAACTGCATGACTTTAGCAAGAGGCCAGTTCAAACGTTTTTTATTGTCGTCTCCGATTAACACGATTTCTCCAACTTGTATTTTTGGAGTTGAACACCTTCTGTTTAGACGTTGTATAAGTTGACCAAGGTATTCCTTTCGAAAGCGCAGCTTTAACTGCTCAGTTACTTTGGCCCGATGTTTAATTCTGATTCGAAAATGCTTGGCTTCAACTTCATCAATATCTGTGGTTACACTCTTTATCTTGGGATCGTTTAACATGAACATGGCTGGTGTTATAGGCTTTATATCTTCAACGTCCTCTGAAAGATATTTGAGTGGACGTGCATTGATAACAGATTCACAATCTGAGAGTACTGTAAGTAATTCTTCATATGTAAGTACAGCCTTTCCGAGGGTACTTTTAAGAAGATCTTTAACCACTGTAATCAGTCTTTCCCAAAAACCACCCCACCAACTCGCGGTTGGAGGGTTGAATTTCCAAGAAATACGTTGGAGGGCTGTTTTGATCAAATGAGCTAATCTTACTCCAATGGCGCAGGATAATAACTCCAATCTTGGGATGGTGATGGGTTTTAAAGGAGCTACTCGTGGTTTAGCTCTTAAAAGACAAATGTTTACTTCATTGGAAGTGATAGCTCTAAGGAAAACACAAGCGGCATAAGCTACTTTGCTAGCATCCATGAATACATGCATTTGTGTCGAATCATTAATTTCTGTATTACGGGCTATTTCAACATTATTTAGTAAATGTAGATCATTAATCCATCTTTTAAAGCTATTCTGATCTTCAGTGGGTAAAGGAGAGTCCCAGGATAGTTTTAATTTCCATATGTCTTGCAATTTAATTTTTATGGGTAAAATTGCCGCTGACAATAAGCCAATGGGATCAAAAATCTTCTGAATCGTAGCCAAAATTACTTTCTTAGTTATTTTCCCACCTGCTTCTAAAACAAAAGGATCAACCTTTATATCACAGTTACATTTCAAAGTATCACGGTCCAAATTCCATAAAATTCCCAAAACATTGGTAGTGCCAGAACTTTTCGTAATGTATTTACACTTGACATTGCTCTCCCACCCTCGCAAGTTGAAACATCCACGTGAAAGTACTTCTATAGCTGTTAAAATAAATTGCTCTTGTTCTTTGATATTAAAAACACCAGAAAGACAATTGTCTACGTAAAATGATTTTCTTAATTTTTCAATTATTTCGTTGTTTTCTACAAAGGTGTTGTTAAGCAAATGGGAGATGGATGCTGCTAAGAGAAAAGGGCTGGAAGTAACCCCAAAAACTACTCTACAGTGTCTATAAATGACCATTTCATCTTCGCACGGATAAAAAAAGCGTAAAAAGTCTCTGTACCTTGGAGCAATAGACAATTGCAAAAAAGCCTTTTCGATATCTGCAGACAGGCCAATGGGATATGAACGAAATCGGTCAATCAGGTCTGGGATTAATTCAATGAGATTTGGCCCTTTATATAAAAGTTCATTCAAGGACGGCTTGCCACTAGAGGCATCAAAGACTGGTCTTAATTTTGTAGTAGTGCTTTCGTTTTTGACTATAGGCCTATGTGGTAAATAGTGACATTGCCTGTCGCTTATAATTTCATTTTGGGGTACCCTTTCAATTATATCAAGACACTCCCATTCCTTAAACACCATTTCGTAATCCTTAATTAATTTTTTATCTCTAGATCGTTTACACATTTTTTGGTGTCTATTCCAAGTTAGTTCCTTGTTATCGGGCAAACTTGAAGTATCTGTTTTAAAAGGCAAACCTAACTGGTATCTACCAGAAGGGAGTATTTCCAAACCCTCTTGAAAATCTTTTAATAACTCAGAGTGTACAATATTTATGTTTCTGTTTTCAGAAGGATCTAATATACCAAGATTTTCTAGATTCCAAAATTCACTAACAGATAAATTATTAGCATGCAAAGATAAAGCACATAAAACAGAGTCATTATTTACATCATAATTATCATTTAATTTCTGCTTTCCAATAACAGTATACCCCAGCCGGGTTTCAATAGCAACTAGACTTGATTCTAACTTCACAGAATGACCAGTTAACAACATTCCTGCCACATCGGATCCAATCAAAAGATTTATATCATAATTAGGGATTTCGAAATCACTCAATATAATCCCTTTTTCTTTCAGTTCATGAATAGTCATCATATCAGTCAGTTTAGGAACAAAACCACAAATTTTGTTTTCAGATAAAACCTCAATTTTACAAGAAAAATCATTTTTCAAACTAGCAATTTTCACATCGTATACTTCATGAGAACAGGGTTTCGTTTCTTGACCACCAAAAAGTCCATGTATTAAAGATAATGACCTTTTGGGTTTTAACTTTAATTGTTTAACTATTCCTGAACTGAGGTAAGAACGTTGGGATCCTGTGTCCAAGACTGCTCTTACTAAACACTGTTTCTTTTGATTCATAACTTTAACAACAAGAGTCATTAAATAAACATTTTCTACTCTAGAATTATTTGACAATACAGTTGTAGATACAGTTTCGTTTTTACTGGCAGGACTGTTCTCCTTATCTGAATAACACATAAGAGTACAGTGATTTTTATTACAATGAAAACACTTCACCTTAGCCCTGCAATTTTTAGAGGTATGTCCTGTTCTCAAACAGGAGTAACAGGCCCCTTTCTGACTAAGAATTTTAATCTTTTGATCAAAATGCATTTTTCTAGCAGCAAAACAATCTTGGCTGGGGTGTTTCTTATTGCAAAAAAGACAATCAAAATTCCTCTTACCTTGATTTTCTGCTTCTGATGTACTTACAAGGGCGGCAGCTGTAGTAATATTCCCTTCACGGGATTCCTTGTGTTTGTCGATTCGGGGAGCTCCAAACCCGGTACGGGCGAGCACAACCATTTCTTGTCCTTGAACTTCTTGTCTCAGAAAAGACATCAAATTTTCTAACGAACGTACTCCTCCGTCAAGTGTACTTCTATTTCTTTCCCAAGCTATTAGGACACTCTCAGGCAAGCACGATTCCACAAGGGGAGTTAAAAAGTCCCCGTACTTTTCTTGGGTTCTTCCTAGGCTGTCCAGCGCGCGCAGTTTTGATTCCAGTTCATCGTAAAGAACAGCTAAATCCGTTTTAGTTCGGTTTGAAGAGGCATTTCTCATTACCATAGTTAACAAGTCTCTGACGTAAACTTGTACAAGTAGATCACTCCGCCCGAAGCGATCCTGTAACTGTTCTATGACTTTGGGATAGTTATCCGCTGTTGGCGGGAAGCTTTCTACTAATCTTGCTGCTTTCGATTCTGGCACTATTGCCTGTAGCAAATACTGGAACTTGTCTTCTGGTGGAATTCTCTCATCATAATCAATTTTGGAGAACTGACTCCAAAAACCAAGCCATTCTCGAGTCTCACCGGAAAATCGCTTTAGTTCTAACTTCGGGAGCTTGAATTGTTTCTTATTTGAGGTATCTTGAGAGACTTCCGTTTTCATAGTTACTTTACGGCATTTTTCAAAAAGTTCAATATATCTATCACGATATTCTTCTGCTGTAATGAAATCTTCTTCATATAACCGTTCCGCATCTTTTGAAGTTAAAATTTCGTTTTCTACTTCTTGTTGAGAAACTTCTAATCTTTGAAATTTGTCTTCTAACTGCGCGGATAAAACCGAAATAACATACTTATCTACTTCTGGTTTCAGGAATTCTTCTTGAATTTTATTCCCGCAGACTGTAAAGGATGCTCGAAGCCCTTTTCGTTTCTGTTTCAACAAATCCATTCTTCAATAAAACTTTAATTTCAATCTTCAGGCCCCACGTTGGGCGCCACTTATGTTACGTTTCGTTTTTATTTGAATAATTCCGAATTCGATTTCTCGATCATGTATAAAAATGGAATTCTTTTCAACGTAACATAATAAAATTATGGGCCGAAATATCTACGCGATATTTAAATTGAAGACAGAAATTATCAATAATGAATTTGAAAAACAGAAGTTCAAATATATTTATTTCTTCACTAAATCAAAACATTGCTCGGCGAGTGCCGGATGCATACTGACAAAAAAAGGTTTTAGATTACATAATAACGCAAGCAGTCACATGGGTGACGTCACTCGCTTCTCTGGCGATTGGTTGTTACAGAAAATAAAGTGATAAATATCACTAAAATTTGATTTATTCAAAATAATAAAATCGTCTCAATGTACGGAAAAGCAAAATGATACTGTAAAACAAAGCTTTTTTTCAAAATACTGTAAAAATAAATTTGCAATTATACTTGAAAAATTAAAATAATGTGGAATATCACAATTCTGAGTAAAAATGTTTTCACGTTTAAATATGTAGCTGTTGTAGATACATAATTTTTCCAAGTTATACCAGAAATCAAAATTAAAATTTAATAAATATTTATAATCTTTAAAGTAAAAATATAATACATCATTTAATTTGCAATGAGTATTATATATATATATATATATATATATATATATATATATATATAAATTTATATATATATATATATATTATATATATATATATATATATATATATATATATATATATATATATATATATATATATATATATATATATATATATATATATATATATATATATATATATATATGTCAATAATGAGAGCATTGTGCAAGCAGTCAGCACTTCTCCGAGTCAGTTTCGAAAGAATTATGAGGACATTTAAGATTCTGCACAGCGATAGAGTTCCTCTTATCTCTTGAGTGGCGCTAATTGATTTGTATGATTGGTTTTAGCGAGTGACGTGCTCACTGGAAATCTGAGAACTTCCAGAAGTTGCAGAGTTCCTGCCAAGTTTCTTCCGAAGTTGTTCCATTTGGTCCTCTTCAAAAACGATGGCTTTCTGTTTCGTTGTGTACGGATGTGGGAGACGCTGGAGGCGGAGTTTAAGAGATCATGAAAGTGTGTGGGAGCGAAAGGAACGTGGTTCTTGAAAAACGCCACGAGTGGTAGCGGAGGTGCCGTTTCCAGGCAGGGGAAAGTTCTGGTATTTCAAATGATGTAAAAAGGAACCATTTAAAATTATGTTTGTGTCTGTAGTTAATGTTATGTGTTTTTTTTGTGTAAAATAAATGTGTAGTAAAAACCCAAGATCTTTCGTATTACTGAACGATCCTGGAAACGACAGGTTCGTGGAAACAATCACATTGGCGCAGTCGACAGGATGTGTTCCGGATTGATACGAAATGATGGGATGCTAATGATGGAAAAGTATCTACAAAGTCGTGAGTCTGTATATTTTGATTGCTTCTCATTCCATTAAGAGCCAATTTTTGTTTTAATTATGTATGGTTTAAGGGAACTTTTGTTTTAGAATTTTCTTAAATTTCTTTGTAGGGTTTTGTTTAAGAAGTAAATATAATTAATAAAAACTGTTTAAATGTTTGAAATATCAAGATAAAAATAAATATGCATAATGTTTAATTTAATTGAGAAAATATATAAGTTTCGATATTGGTTTCGAAATATTATTGGTTATTGATATTTGTTCATAATGATTCAGAAAAGTTTTTTTTTCCCTCTAACTGGTGATATTATTAAAAATATATATAAATAATTTTGATTTATTAAGGAAAAATATTTTTGGAATAATCTGTTTATTAAAACAAATTTATAATAATGATGTTGTTGATAATAATAATGATGTTGTTGTTGCTAATTGTCAATTTCTTGAGTTATGTGCATTAATTTAAAAGATGCTGTATTATTGAATAGTAAATTGTTGAAACGTATGTTTGGTTTAATATGATATAATAGGATATAAATCTTTTTGTTTAGAATTTTCATTATCATTTTGTTGTTTATTATGTAAATGATATAAGTTTATGGAATAAGAAACTATTTCAAGAAAGTTTAAATGCTTCTAAAATGTTTATTGTTTTGCATTATCAAATAACGTGTTCAGAACTATTCAGTATTATAAGGTATATTAATTATTTACTATGATTGTATTTAATATTTATGTAAAGTAACCTAGATTTTAAATTTTGATTCAAAACCGAAAGTGTGAAACATTTTGAAGAGGGGAAGTTTTGAATTATTTTATATTTCGAAAGTAATTGTGCTTGCAACTATTGAATAGATTTTTGGTTATTTCGATAGCTCTGCTTCATATTATTTTAAAGTAAAATAGTATATACAAATAGTGATGAACATAAATACATGTTACTAAAAAATTATTTAATTTTTTTATTGACTTAAGTTGTTATGCTTAATGATCTGCTGCGATAAGGATTTATTTAATTTGAAATGCTTAAACTGGTATTATGATTCGTATATGCAATTTTTTTTTAGCTTAATTTAAATTGTTTTCATTCATTAATGTGTATTATATATAATTGAAGTTTTATATATATTAAGTGTATTACAGTGTGTTGAATTGAAAATCGAAACTATAAATTTTTAAATTAAGTATTAAAATAAATTATTTAATTTTTTTGTGCACTAAGTAAACGAAAGTGTTTTATTGATAAAACAAAAGAAAGATGATTTGTAGGATTTTAAATGTTTTATTTTGAATAATTGATAATTAAACGTTTGGTAATTTGCGATAACATTAGTTGTTAAAATGGCTTTCGCATTCTTGGGTAAAGCTCGGAAGGAGGATCTGTTAATATTGGCTAATGAGTTAGGAGAACAGATTCCTCCGGACGCAAAAATAATAGATTTAAAAAATGTGATTACACAATCTAAACATTTTGAAGAGTCATTTGTTCGAGAATTAATAAATACAATAATTTCCGATCGGATAGAGAGAGAGAAAGCCAAAGAAAGGCAACGTGAATTAGAACGAGAACGAGAAGAAAGGCAACGCGAATTAGAACGAGAAGAAAGGCAACGTGAGCATGAAATTAAAATGCGTGAATTAGAATTAAAAGAAAGGGAAGATGAGAGCAATTCAGGAAGCACTGTCGAATATGGGCGAGATAAATTAGGAAACGCATTTCTAGGTTATTTAAATATAATGAAAGGGGTAATTTTAGATCCCCCGGAACGAGCCGAAGAATGGCCCTTCTTTTTCCATCATGCCGAAAGGATGTTCAAGCTTTATGAAGTACCCGAGCAGTATGAAGGGAAAATTATTTTACAGTGTTTAAAGGGTCGTGCTAAAGGAATAAATGCTATGTTGTCTGAAGAAGATTTAGATCAGTATGACAAAATCAAAAATTTCATTTTAAGGGAACATAGAATAACCCCCTTACAACACAAGAAGAATTTTGATTCTTGTTATAAATTACACAATGAAAGTTATGCTCAGTATGCGTCCCGGGTGGAAGCTGCATTAGAACTGTATTTAAAATCAAGAGATGTAGAAACATTTGCTAAACTTAAAGAGCTTATTGTAGCTGATAAAATAAAAGAAACTTTACCTACTCATGTAAGGTCCCAAATATTTTTGAAAGAGACTGAAAATTGGCTTCCAGTCCCTGAATTGGTGAGGGAAATTGATAATTTCTTAGTTTCGATACCAAAAGGTTTCACAAATAATCCCCACAACTATACCAAATTTATTCCTGGCCCACATGGGACAAAACAGAACGAAACTGTAAGGAAACCTTTTTCAGCTGAAGTTAGAAATAAAAGTTTTTTTGAGAGGAAAGAATATTGTAATTATCAAAAGAACCCAGATCCACGACCACAGAATCGTTTCGGAAATAACACGGCGAGTTGCTCTCCAGATAAAAAGGTATTAAAGTGTTACAAATGTCAAGAAGAGGGTCATTTGAAGAAATTTTGCCCACAAATGAATACAGTATCTCAAGTTTCTAATAGAAGTGAAACTGAAGTAAGCAAGAAAGGGTTAAATGAACTTTGCATTAAAATAGGTAATGCAAGTTTCGATTGGGAAATTCCAATCAGCGAAAAGGATGGTGAGCTTTTACGAGTTGATTTAAATATAGGAGATAATAAGTTTCAAGGAATCATTGATAGTGGTGCGGAAATTACAGTACTGCGGAAGTCAGTGGTGCCAGAAGAAATGTTGCAGTCAAGTGGGAAAATTTACTTGAGGCCTGCAATTGGATCTCCGGTTGAAGGAAAGCTTGTTTCTGTTCCACTTAGTCTTTGGTCAGCAGATGATGATATCAGGCCGTATATCATGGTGCATGCTGCGGTTGTTGAAGGATTGCATGAACAAGCTTTGATCACTCCTAGAGTTTTCAGTTTGTTGAAAGAACAAAGAAGAAAATATCTCGGAGAGGAAATAAAAAATATCCACGGGAAAGAAATAGTTTCGAATACTTTCAATGTGGAGGGAAGGAAAATAGAAGCTCACAAGGAAATAGAAGCAAATCAAGGAACACTTGATTTAGAAAATTCTGAAGTAGAGGTTTCGACTACTCCAGTGGAAAATAGCTTGTTAAATGAAGAAATAATCGCTATTAAGGATGAAGAAAATAATACTCCAATTTCGCAAGCAAAGATATTAAGAAATGAACAGTTGTCCTGCGCTACATTAAATCGGTGTTTTGAAGATGCCAGACAGCGTAAGAACAATTACTGGCTGGAATCAGATTTACTGTACCACACAGGCAATGTGGCAGGACAGAAATATGTACAGCTTGTAGTTCCTGATTGCAGGAGAAAAGAAATTTTAAAATTGGCTCATGAAACACCAACAGGAGGACATCTTGCCTCTAGAAAAACCAAGGAAAGAATTGCGATGTCTTTTTGGTGGGAAGGTATGCCAAAAGATGTCAAACGTTGGTGTGAATCTTGCCACGATTGTCAATTGCGGAGGAAAACCAAACTGAAAGACAGAGGACCTATAGAAGCTGTTGGTAGACCAGAACTACCCTTTCAAGTAGTGAACGCTGACATTTTAGGGCCTATTGAACCTAAATCTTCTAGGGGACATCAGTATGTATTGTGTGTTATGGATCAGCACAGTCGGTGGCCAGAAGCAATTCCTATTAAATCTTTGACTGCAAAAGCGACGTGCGATGCTTTTATGGAAATTTTTATGAGGACTGGCATTCCTCGAATCATTGCTATGGACAATGGAACAAATTTTGCTGCCAAGTTAACGCAAGAATTTCTTAAAAGATTAGGGACTGTACCAAAATTCTCTACACCAGGTTACCCACAGAGTAACGGATTAATAGAAAGATGGATTGGCACAATGAAGTCAATGTTACATCATGCTATAAGGTCGCAAGGTAGAGGATGGGACAAACAGCTGCCTTTTCTCTTATGGGCATATCGTGAAGTGCCAAACGCTACTACTGGGGTCTCACCATATCTACTAGTTCATGGACGCCCCCCAGTTGGACCTTTAGCAATTTTAAAATCTACATGGGAAGATGAAGTTGTTTTACCTCAAGGTATTGGTGAATCAATCACTGATTATCTTCAGAAGGTTCGAAGTAGGTTGCAGGAAGCTGTGGAATACGCTGATGAGCATACTAAAAATCAACATGTACATTATCATAATTTGAGATCCAAATCAAAAGAATTATCTATTGGAGATGAGGTTATTGTGTTGATTCCAGACTCTACAAACAAACTTTGTTCTAGGTGGAAAGGTCCAGGAGAAATTGTAGAACAAAAATCACCACATTCTTATGCAGTTAAGCTACCGGATGGAAGCATCCGTCATCTGCATCAGAATAAGCTAAGGAAATATATCCAACCGATGAATACGGTGGGTATAATATATGAAGCTGATGAAGATTTTGGGGAAGTTAAACCTGTACCTCTAGGAGGCCTTGGAGAAATAAAGGACTGTTGGAAACAGCTAGAAGAAAAGACAGAATTGTCAAATCTATCTCCGAAGCAAAAGACTCAGCTTTTAACAATTCTCAAAGACTACAGAGTCGTTTTCAATGGTGAATTAAAACGAGCTAAAGTACAACCGCATAAAATAACATTAAAAACTGGAATCGAAAGGAAACAGCCTCATATTTACCGAATACCGGAATCACTAAAACCTCAGGTGGAAAATCAAATAAAGGAACTATTAAACAAGGATTTAATAGAACCATCTTCTGCAGAAATTGTTTATCCTCTTGTATGTGTCGCAAAGAAAGACGGAACGATTCGACTATGTGTCGATTATCGGGGACTAAATTCTGAATCTAAAATAGCTCTATTTCCAATGCAAAATTCAGAAGAATTACGATTCAAAGCTGGTGCGGCAAAGTATCTTTCAACTTTAGACATCCTTAAAGGTTATTGGGAAATTCCATTGGATCAAGATAGTCGAGAATTAACGAGTTTCGTTTCACCTAAGGGACAGTATCAGTGGAAAGTAATGCCATTTGGACTTGCAGGTGCTCCAGCTACTTTTCAGAAAACTATGAATCAGATCCTAAGACCTCATAATGATTTTGTTGAAAGTTTCCTGGATGATATCATAATTTATTCATCTAGTTGGGAAGAACATTTGAACCATCTAAGAACGGTTTTGAAAACATTAAAGCAGTGCAATTTTAGCGCAAATTTAGCAAAATGCACATTTGCTAGATCAAAGGTAAAATACTTAGGTCATATAGTTGGATCAGGAGAGCATGGGCCCGATCCGGATAAAATTGCAGCTATCAAAAACTTAAAATCGCCAAGAACAAAGAAAGCCTTAAGATCAATATTAGGACTGTTTAACTATTATAGGGAATATGTGCCTCATTATGCAAACATTGCTAAGCCATTAACAGATCTGACCAGAAAATCTGTACCAAATGATATCCCTTGGTCTGAAGAGACAGAAAGGGCTTTCATCTCATTGAAAGATAGTTTATGTGCTGTCACTTCATTGTCAACCCCTGATCTAAATAATCAATTTGAACTCCACACAGATGCTTCGGTTACTGGCATTGGAGCATGTTTAATGCAGAGAGACACAGATGGAAATCCTAAGCCTATAACCTTCGCCAGTCAGAAATTAACTCCAGCGCAGACTAAGTGGAGTACCATTGAGAGAGAAGCATATGCTGTGATATGGGCACTTGGTAAGTTTGAAGCATGGACTTACGGAACTTCCATAAATTTATTCACAGATCACAATCCTCTGAAATACCTTACGGAAAGCATCCCGAAGAATGCCAGATTACAGAGATGGTCACTGGCTCTCTCTCGCTATCAGGTCACAATAGCTCATAAGCCCGGTAATAATAATGTTATCGCAGATGCCTTATCAAGGGTTTATGAGGATGATTAATTTTTTTATTTCTTTTATTATAAATCTAGCATAAGAAATAGTAAAATATTTCTGACATATTATAATATTCATATTTAACTTTATATAAGATATTGTAGTTATTTCGATTTGTTTTGGTTGTTAATTTTCATAAGGTTGTGTGAAAAATATTTGCATAGTTATTTTTTTTAATGTTAATATTGATTCTTATTTTCTTACATTATAATATTGTGTTGTAATCAATATAATAGATATAGCAGTAGTATAGGCTGTTTTCCTTTAAAGATAATATGAAAGAAATGTGTAAGCTGTAGCATGTCAGCAAATAGATTAATCGTTAAGTTACATTTAGAATTTTGGTATTGTTGGCTCTTGGTGGAATGGTGATGAAAGGTAAAAGAAACATTCTAGGATTCTTCGTAGTTTCCATTCGCGGGACAAGGTCCAGCAATGGAAACTGGAGGGAAGGTGTCAATAATGAGAGCATTGTGCAAGCAGTCAGCACTTCTCCGAGTCAGTTTCGAAAGAATTATGAGGACATTTAAGATTCTGCACAGCGATAGAGTTCCTCTTATCTCTTGAGTGGCGCTAATTGATTTGTATGATTGGTTTTAGCGAGTGACGTGCTCACTGGAAATCTGAGAACTTCCAGAAGTTGCAGAGTTCCTGCCAAGTTTCTTCCGAAGTTGTTCCATTTGGTCCTCTTCAAAAACGATGGCTTTCTGTTTCGTTGTGTACGGATGTGGGAGACGCTGGAGGCGGAGTTTAAGAGATCATGAAAGTGTGTGGGAGCGAAAGGAACGTGGTTCTTGAAAAACGCCACGAGTGGTAGCGGAGGTGCCGTTTCCAGGCAGGGGAAAGTTCTGGTATTTCAAATGATGTAAAAAGGAACCATTTAAAATTATGTTTGTGTCTGTAGTTAATGTTATGTGTTTTTTTTTGTGTAAAATAAATGTGTAGTAAAAACCCAAGATCTTTCGTATTACTGAACGATCCTGGAAACGACAGGTTCGTGGAAACAATCACAATATATAAATTTATATATATATATATATATATATATATATATATATATATATATATATATATATATATATATATATTATATATATATATATATATATATATTATATATATATATATATACATATAAATTATATATATATATATATATATTATATATATATATATATATATATATATATATATATATATATATATATATATATATATATATATATATATATATATATATATATATATATATATATATATATATATATTTGTCAACAGGCCCCTTATGGAGATAAGGTGTAATTCTTTAGTGTGTCTAAATTTGTTAGTAAGGGCAGTTATACAATATGATTAATCTGAAGTTGCTAAAAAAACAAGATGGCTCTGATTATATTAAAAAATATTATTAAGCAATTCGCTTTATTGTTTTCATAAATTATGCATTGCTATTTAAATAATGAACATTGTAAAATGAATTATTAATACAATTTAAATAATCCCTTATGGAACCAAGCATCCCCTCTGATAATGCACTAGCATTCGGACGGAGAGAAATGTCATCCATACTTTCCATGTAATAAGATTAACGTGACTTTGCTCGTTCCAAATTGCAAAGCAGGAAGAATAAAGTAACAGTCATTGTGCAGGGATAAAGTGATCACGGGGCTTCCATGCCACGCTTTCAGCTTTCATTTGAATTGAAAGCATTTCGTTCGCCTCCGATGGGCAGCTGGAAAACAGCGCTGCTTTCACTTCAATCAACAAAATATAGACACATTTATTACAATTTCACATTTTTTTTCTGATCCAGAGACTTTGCTGGGATGGAGAGAAACAAAAGGAGACTTTAAAGCAACGCCGGCGCAAAAAGCTACTCGAAAGTGGACGAAAACTGCTTTTGACGTAAAAAGCTCTCCGCATCCTCCTTTTCAGGGCGGAGAAGGGAAATGCGATAGATTTTGTTCCTCATCCTACCTAATGGAATTTGAAGGGTGTGCTTCTGAAACTATAATTTTTTTGACTCATCCATATTCATCTGATTCCAATTTTTTTTTCTTGTAGAAGGGGTCAGAAAATAGAAACATTTGTTTTCCAAGCATTTTCATATTTTTTCTTTTAGCCAGTTTTATTAAAGGATCGAAATTTTCCATAAGAAAGGGTTATTCATGCAATATTTTTGAAGTTACTAAAGCAGCGTAAATGGAACATAAGGATGAACCAAGTATTCTTGAGAGTATTTTCATTTAAACCACAAAAAAATAATTTAATAATTACGGTTAATTTTACATTTATCATTTTATTTGACAACCTAATTTAGTTAAATTTTTACCGAATGGAGTATACTTTCATGAACTAATTTTCAAAAGTATTAGAAAATACAAAAATTTGTTTTCAACACATATTCATTTGCTTAAATTAATTTTATGAGAGGCGAAGTTTTAATTATTCATAAGAATTTGTCAGTCATACACTATTTTTTAAGTCACTAATGCGTAAACGGGGTATAAAATATAAACAGATGTTCATAAGAATACTGCATTAAATCCACAAAGTCCATTTAAAAATGTGTTTAGTGTTGAATTTATAAATTTATTTGACAACTTAATTTTCCTAGCTACATTTTAATTGAATTAAATGTAATGTCATGTATCTTACATACACACTCACACACACAAATTAGGATTTCCAGTAATTTCTTACATAGCATTTGCAAACACATGCACGCTTTCCACTTATGCAATTGAATCTTATGCAAATATTCTCAAGAATCTCTGCAAAAGTTTTCCAAGGTTGAGCTCGGAGTACGAATGGTTCTTTGGGATTTTTTTCATCTATGTATAAATACCGATTGTAGAAAAAATACTTATCGCATTAAATTCTGCAGTCTCAAGTAAACGTTTTGTAAAAAATATATATATATATAAATAAGTAATTATATTTATTAACAGTTTCGCTTTTTGAAGAAATATAATTTGAACCCAAACTTTAGCGAATGTGTTTGTGCTTTTTCCTATACACTGCTGATTAGAAATGCCTTAGAAAGCAAAGAAAGCGTTCTAAATTTCAATATTTAGTAACTAACCTATCTATTTTCACCTATGAAGACTTAGCCTACCCTATATATTTTCAACTTACGTACACACGGTATCCCATTTCTAACATGCAAAACCAATTAATAACGCTCAAAATTATCAACATTATGTCCTCTAGAGACTTTTTGTTTTTTGTCCACGGCGCTATCTGTAATTTAAATAAATATTTATTTTAGATTTTTTAAATATATTTTTAAACTGTTGAGGTTTGAGTCCGAACCCGCTCCCTCTAAAATTAATTCATTGGGTATTGATTTGCGTATCTTAACAAATACCCAACTCCTTCCTATTGAAGGTAGTGAATTTTAAAAAGACGTCATTTTAAACCTGAGGACATAAATATAAACCAATTTTCTTGTTCGAAAAAATAACCATGGACATAGTGTGACGTCATAATATAAGAATAAATGTATGTTTCAATGAGATGAATTATGTTTAATCAGGCAAGAAACCTATGTACTGCGATATACTTATGCTGCGCGTACGATTACAATTTCTGAACTAATCACAGTGCTTCATTGTGGTTTATTCTGCAAATGATTCTAGTTCAAGTACTAGAATTTCATTTCAGCTGTTCTACAAGCTTTCGAAATTTGGATTTATACAATGAGATTTCAAGTTGCACTCATTTGATTTTTACAAAGATCATGTCTTCCCCAAACTACAAATATGCTTTACATGAATCAGATGATGTGGTAAGTATTATTTTATATTTGGAGTTATTTATATTAAATTTTAAAAATATTTGTGGATCTTACTATCAAACATAATTAGAATCAAAATTTTGCTTATTTTATAGGAGACTCTCAATGCTTCTAACTCAGGTGTAGACAAAAGCAACAAAAAAGTCAAGAGAGAATAATCTAAAGTAAGCTTTCGATTTATTTTGAATGAACGAGTATTATTTAACAGGTATTCATCATTCTAGGAAGTGTCCTGAAGGCCGTGGTAGCCTAGTGGTTAGGGTATCGGTCTTCCATCCGGAAGGACGGGGTTCGATTCCCAATGCCGCCAAAAGACCCACCGAGTACATGCGATATACGTGCTCGTTAAATCTGTGAAATCGAAAGTCCTGTGGTCGGTCGTTGAGCAGTTACCATGGGTGCAATGGTCTGGAGAAATTTACTCCCCCTTCAGATCAATGCCAAAATTGAGGGAGTAGATCCTCTGGTGCTGCCATCTATCGGAGGATTTGAAGAGCAAAAGTCGTACTTTCACCTTTATGGTGCTCTGATTAAACGAAAGACGCTCCCAATTGACTTAAATTCGTATTGCCTAGGCATAGCGAGCTTGGCTTGTCCAAGTGTCATAAGTAACAACAACAACAAGTGTCCTGAGATGTGGTTTATACAGATGAGTATTGTTTTTGTCTACTTTCTAGACCTCAGGAATATTTTATGAAAATCAGATTCCAGATGATGTATTTCCTATAGGAGACTCCATTTCTTTGCTACCCAGTACTTTCCATGGAGTCTCAACTTACATTAGGAAATATCAGAAATATGGAAGGAAATAATATCCAACTTCTGATGGAATTACTCTCCAATCATGATTGGATGGAATAAATTATGGACTGAGAAACTGAGCCTCAAAATGAGAACCATCTACTGGGAAGTGTTTTCTTTCCTGAATCAGAAATTCAGATTACAAGTAAGGACTTTAAAGCAGTGGTTCTCAACCTGTGGGGCGCGACCCCTAGGAGGGGCGCGAGCATATCCAAGGGAAAATGTTATTTAAAAAATGCATTAAGTGACTGAAAGGAAAGAACACACATACAAAACAAAAAACATTTCGACATATTTAATTATTAACTTATTAAATTATATAAAACAACTTACGAAATTAAAAACAAATTATTAGTGACTTCCTTGGGCCTGTCTTTCAGAGCAAAGTTTTTCAAAGGAGGGTTTTATATTAAAAATAGACATACTCAGGTCTTTTTCTATATTTAGCTGAGAGCTATATTTTGCCTTCAAAGACGCCACCACAGAAAATCCAGTTTCACAAAGGTAAGATGTTGAAAATGTTAGTAGAATGCGAAATACCCTTGTTTTTAAAGCAGAAAACTCATCATCCACTCCTGCCCAAAATTCAAAGAGGGATTTATTATTCCATTGTCTTTTGGTTTCGTCGCTTGCCGTGAAGTCTATGATGGTTTCTTCCTCTTCAATTGGGAGTCCTTCGGGAGTATTTTGAAATGGACCCCTCACCCACTTGTAACTTGATATCAATTTGTCATCAGCAAGAAAGTACTTTTTAAAATTCTTTGCTAGTATTTTTAAATGATTTTCAGTGGTTACAAAAACAACTGTTACATGTTGTTTTTCAGACTTGTAAGTTTTAATGCAATCATTCAAATTTGTAAACATTGTTAAGTTTTCTTGCTTTAAATTTCAGCTCCATAATTCCAGTTTCCTACAAAAAGCATTAACTTTATCACTTGTATCCAATATATGTGTATTTGCTCTTTGCAGTTGAAGATTCGATTTATTTAATTTATCGTATATGTAGACCACTATCATGTAGCTCATTTTCATTACAAATAAACTATTGCGAAAATTCTCAGCTTCCGGTATGCTTTCCTCTTCTAGGAAAACGGCAATTTCTTTAGTTCATAAACATGTTGCAAAAACTTTCCTCGTGATAACCATCTTGCCTCGCAATAAAATAGTAACGCTGAATGTAATGCACCCATGTCTTTACAAAGTGTGGAAAAGATTCTTGATTTCAGAGGTCTCATTTTTATATAATTTATTACGGTTACAACCGTAGTTATCCCAATATTCAAACCAGAACTCATTTCTTTGGAAGCCAAAGTTTCTCTTTGAATCATGTAATGTCCAGACGCACTGTAGTGATTTTTATTTCACAAGTGCTTGAATACTTTGGAATCTTCTGGACATAAAACGAGAACCATCGGTGCAAATTTCAACGCAAGTTTTCCATTCTGTTTACCTCGTTCATAAAATCATTTAAGATAGCGAATAATGTGGGTGCTGTTGCTTTGAGTTCTATTGGTTTGCAGAAAAGTAATTCTTCTACTACTGACAATATATATACAACATTCAGAAAAGATTCAATAACGATAGAAGGATCGACTCGAATGAGATTGTCTGGAATTGAGACTGGCGTCATGGAACTTTCTCCTTCTCCCTATAAGAAAACATTTGTTCACATCTGCGCGCACTCCTAACTTAACTTTTAAACTGACCAGACAAATTCCAGAAAAATCTAAACTTCGCACGAAACCGCGAGAATGCTCGACATGGCGGCACGCAAGAGCAATAAAAAGGCATACGATTCTTATTTTTACTATGCTGAAGATCAGTGTTGCAAAATGTCAATAAATTTTCGTATTTTTGGTAATTTGTAAAGTTTAAAATTAAGGATGTAGTGTAGGTTTAGCGCCAAAATACTCAAAATACATTATTATTGTATACTTTTTATTGTATGCGTTGGGGAGGAGAAGGGGTGCGGTGAAAATTTTGATTGAAAATTGGGACGTGAATATTAAAAGATTGAGAAACACTGCTTTAAAGTGTTTAGATTGACTCGTGTAAAACAAGGAACGAACTCAAAATCCTTTACAACTTCTGTCGATCAATATAGTAATATGTTGCGAAATTAAAACAATATTGCGAATGCAGTTCTAGATCACATGTTCTGCACAGTGAATTTCTTAGATGCTTATCGTTGTGTTTTTGATAATGTTATTGACAGAGACTTTGCCGAGTTTCTTTGATGTTTGCCTCGGAACCCAACATTTGTTGCAAAACATTGAAAATGCTGTATGTGACATTTTAAAGGGTTGAGTTTAATATAACCCTTTCTTTCTTGGCTGAAGCACTATAAGCTAATCCGTGTACAAACATTTAATTCACATGCATCTTCTTTATAAATTGCTGATTCTTTTTATCACAGTCTAAGAGAAAAGGAACCATTTTTAGCACTGAAACTTTCTATGTCTGTGACAGATGATTTCCTGAGAAATTTACGTCTAGACAGCATTATTCGAAATGAAGAAATACTTTGTGTCCTGAAGAATATTTGAAAATTTCGAAAATAAAATGAATACGTAAAATAATTTGATAAAAATATGTAATATTATTGTATATTTTTGTCCATAATTTTACATTAAAAATATGCTAAATAAAATATCTTTTCTTAGATTCCATGTGTGTGTGTTACTTATTTATTATTTTTTCTTTAGATAATATTAAAATGCATTAAGTTATGTAATTATAATATTCTATACAATGAAAAATTCTGAAAAGAAATGTCTCATGTAAATAGCTCGTTTTGAATGTAAGTATAAATGCATGTACATCCAACACTTAAAATTCATTCTTTACTGCTGACACAAACGCCATGGACGCTGCTTTGGCTCAATTGCATAGAGATCCTGAGGTTCACGGGAGTTCTAGACGTATTAATAGTTTGCATAGAACTTCAAAGGGGGAAGAGTAAAAAAAACTCTGAAAGAAGGGTTTCAAACAAAGGATTTCTATACGCTACATAAGCCTTTGAGGCATAAATTTTGAAGAAAT
This sequence comes from Latrodectus hesperus, assembly GCA_037975125.1. Lineage (NCBI taxonomy): Eukaryota > Metazoa > Arthropoda > Arachnida > Araneae > Theridiidae > Latrodectus > Latrodectus hesperus. Next base: position 19,423,901 of record CM075855.1, read on the forward strand.
AATGTTATTGTTGGAAGTTAAACGAACAGTTTTGAGAGGATTTAGCATATTTGGAATCTCTCGCAAATTTTAATGACGGTTATAAGTATTTAATCGTTTGCATAGATATTTTATCAAAATATACTTGGGCACCCTTAAAACACAGAACAAATTGAACTGTAAAACGAGCCTTGTAAGTGATACTTATTGATAGAACTGAAATTTTGCTAATTGATGATGAAACCGAGGTCAGAAATATTTAAGAGACAGAAACATAAACTTTTTTCGACTCAATCAAACTAAAGCAAATGTAGTAGAGAGGTTTAATCTAACACTAAAAACCAAAATGTGGAAATATATCACAGAAATGAAAACAAAACGCTATATTATGTAATGGATAAATTAATGCAAAGGTTGCATTAATTAAAGTTAATTTAAATTAATGCATGGCATCGTAGTATAAATGTGGACGTATTGCAGTGAATCATGATAATGAAGCCCAAGTATGTCAAACATTGCACAGCAATAAGAGAAAATATAGTATACGAACTATTTTAAAAGTTGGAGATACAGTTTGCAATAAATCAAGAAAAATTGCGATTTGAAAAGGGATACGAGCAAAATTGGATACTAGAAATTTTTACAGTTCATAAAATCATAGCAAGAAATCCTTCAGTTTGATTTAAAAATTTAAAAGATTTGGCAGGTGAAATTATTGAAAGTACATTTTATTACCAGGAGCTACAAAAAATAACTGATTCGGATTTTTATCCAATAAAAAGTGATTAAGAAAAGAAAAAGGTGAGGCTCAATCGAATACTTCGTAAAATTCTTAGGTTACGTTGAGAAGTTCAATACTTGGGTGGAACATGCCAGAATGATATAACAAAACGCAACTATTTGCCTAACAGTCGTTTAAAATCATGTCATTTTATGCGACAACACCCTCTGGTAGCTCCTTGAAATATTTTACTAATATTAAAATTTCTAATTTTATAACACAATTGCCTACTCTAATAAATCTAAATGAAGAATGGGAAGTAAAAGCTTATCAGAAATTATTTACCCTCATTCACGGTTCAATGTAAATCATCATCATCAGTAGCTCAACAATCTTGGGTGGACTCTGGCTTTCTCAAGAAGTCTGTGCCATACATTCCTTCTGCGTGCCACTGTTTTCCATCTTTTATCTTTATTGTGTCACAGTCCCCTTGTAGACAGTCAGCCCATCTTGACCGGGATCCACCTATTTTTCTGATTCCAGATCGTCTACCCAAAAAGATTCTTTTAGTTGTTCTGTCGTCTTTTATTCTTATTATGTATGGGGCTCATTTCATGCGTTATATCATATGGTACTTTATAATGTCTGGCCCTCCGAATAGCCTGTAAAGTTCAGAATTAGTTCTTCTCCTCCAAATCCAATTGTCACAAACACCATCAAAAACAGATCGGAGAATCTTCCTCTCAAGGGTAGCAAGGGTCCTCTCATCAGCTTGGGACAAGGTCCAAGTCTTAGATGTGTAGGTGAGAACTGACCTGATAAGGCTTCTATATATCAACAACTTGATGCCTCTTTTAATGTTATCAGATTTAAGATGTTTTTTTATGCCATAAAAGCCTCTGTTTGCCGCAGTTACTTTCTTCCTTACTTTTGAGGATATAGAATTTTCGGTTTTGATTTCAGAGCCAAGATAGATGAATGAATTCAGCTTTTCAAATATGAACTCTCAAATCTCCATGTGCGTTGAAGGTATCTTTATAGTTGACATATTGCATATACTTTGCCTTACTCTGATTAAGTGAGAGGTGCATTTTTTACCTCTCTTTCCAAGTCCAAGAAAGCCTGCTTTAGATCATTAGGGGTTCCTGCTATGATATCAATATCGTCAGCATAAGCTACAATTTCAACAAATTAAGAAAAAATAGTCCCTCTAGTGTTAAATCTGAATCCTTAACTATTTTTGAAAGAGCAATGTTGCAAAGGGGGCATGTGATAGATTACCCTGCCTAACGCCATCTTTTATTTCAACAGGTTCATATTAGCTCCTTTGGATCTTGACTGTCATTTTGGTATCATTTAAAGTGAGGTTCAAGTTTTTCCGGGTTGTTAAACGGTCTTAAAACGTCTCTGAGCAATTCTCTGTTAATGTTATCATACGCTGTTTGGAAATCAATGAAAATATGGTGTATGTTGATTTAGAATTCCTTATCTTTTCTAGAATTTTCCGTATATTAAATATTTGTTTCCTTGTGGACCGATCCTTCCGGAATCCACTCTGGTAATCACCTATGATGTTTTCTACATAGAAGACAGTCTGGTAAAGAGTATATTAGAGAATATCTTATAAGTCGGGTTCAATATAAATGATAACAGAAATTCGTTTATATTTGCTATACATGATGGAAATATTACTCGAAATGTAAAGAATCTTGTTTCATGTAACTATCTTATTTCATGATAAAATATATTTAAATTTTAATATAAGTCATCAAAGAAATGAAATAACCGTGAAAGATGGATTCTCCTTCACTTTCAACGATTGTTTGAAACATCTTCTTGGATTTGGAAGTGAAAAGATCATGGGAACTATGCACAGCCCATTTGTGGCAAATCCTCATTTTCCATTCTTTTATGTTTATACAGATATTGTAGCACCACAAAATGTTGGTGATGCACAAGCGCCACTTATGTCATGGTAGAAGGAAAAGACGGAGAAACAATTAGTCGTCCTTCCAACTGGCCTAAACTCTTACTACTGATACGTCAATCTTTTCAAACCATGGTCAATTTCGAATGAGGCAAATAGTGTAAATGCTGTTAAATGACAAATTAGGATTCATTTGATTATTAGCCTTCAATATGAGTGTACCCTATGTTTGCTGCACGAAACAATTTGAATATTGGACAAACAGGCTCTTGTTTATCACATTATCGAGGTATTTCTTTCCATAAAGGATACTGTCTCGGGAGAATATTTTGCAGACTTTTTAGAACCGCATTCCCCTTTTATTAAAAAGTGGCAAAACTGTTGGAAAGAAAGCTCTTCTTACTGGATCTTGAGGTAAGTCTGATGTATTATCTGGACAGTATTTTAAAGAAGCAGTAAAAGCAAGTGTCAAAGAGTAGGGAAAAATTACCTCAAAAAGTACTCGATAAGGTACAAACCATGGTAAACAGAGGAAGATTGACATTGACACCAGCGAACTCCCCTGTACCTAACTCCAAGGAGCTTTACCAGTTTAATGGGAGCTGCTGGAACTTTTATTTAAAGATATATTAAAAAATGACATATAAAATTATTTTTTACAACAGTTGAACATGTGTGATTATCTTACATCATATCTTAAAATATGCAATCGATTTCCGGTTAAATGTAAAGATGAAAACAATATGACAATATAATGGGTGTATGGTGAATTAAATACAATTGACATTATAATTGTAATTTTGCAAAGTTCTTGATTATAATTATATAAATGTTAAAAATCAAATTCAAAAGGTTTTTGATATTTTCAAAGACAAAGCTTTACTTTGGTCAAAGCATGTTTTTAACTAAGTTGTAGAAGAGTTCCCAATACAACAAACTAAGTTTTCATTGTTTATTAGGAATTCAACTGTTTTATTTAATTTTGCTCTCGCTGTACGATTTTTCAGAATTCTCTTCTTCCAGAGGATCTTCCAATTTTCGCTGGGTATGGCAAAATGCCAGGATAATGTTAAGGGGCAGGTTGTCAAGAAGTGGAAAGGATTGCCTTCTTTTCCACAAGTGCAATCTTTGGAATCAGAAATATGGAACCTGTGGAAGTAAGATGGAAATGGTCCGTGGCCCGTAAAGAAAAGAACCTCATTCCTTGTCCAATTAAGCGTTTTCCTGCTAACTTTCTGTATCATCTCGTGAACATTTCTTCCAGTTATTCCATTATCCCAATCTTCCTGCCAGCGATCCATTATCCAGTTATCAAGTAAAGATTTGGTATGACAACGTGGTAGTGGTAGGACCTGAGAAGAATTACTTGATAGGGCAGCCGCTTTTGCAAGTCTGTCTGCTGCCTCATTTCCTTCTGTACCTTGATGGGCCTTTACCCAACCAATCCTGATGTTATCTGAAGTTGTTCGGAGATCTTGCATTTCTCGTACCATAGGACATTTGTTAAAAGGATTAGATAAAGATTTAAGGCATGCTTGACTATCTGACTAGATGTTTGTTGGAAGAGGTTGTGAAGCAGCTACTTGAATGGCTTTACGCAGAGCATATACTTCAGCTTGATATACTGTGTTCTCGGGTTGTAGCCCAGTACTCCAAGTACTTTGTAATCCGAGTTCAGAATATATTATCGTTCCGGATCCAACTTTTTCTTCTATTTTTGAGCCATCTGTGAAAATTGTTAGATGGCTCAAAAATAGAAGAAAAAGGTGGATCAGAATGATAGGAGGAAGATATAAAAGAAAACGTAAGAAGCAATATAGCGCGCAAATCATGTCATTCAAAGTTCGGAAAGTGACTGATATTGACATTTTTGACTCACAATGGCATTTCTCTTAAAAGACTCACCAGAATGCGTGAAATCATAGCTAGAACTTTTTTATTTATCCAGTACTCAAACTGTTTTTCAAAGTGGACAATGGGTAGAGTTTCATCCATCGTCCAATGTTTTTGATGAAAGTTCAGTCGAATTTCATGTAAGCGATTTCATTCAATCGAATTTCATCTAAAAGAATTATCAGAGGATATACCGATAATAATCCCAGAAAACACAGTAATGCCGGTTACAATAAAGGCCTAAATAGGCTTGCTGATACCAGTAGTATTGGAGTGACAACGGCAAGCGGTACCACTACCAGTCCAAACATGTCCTCTTGGGGCCATTGTGAGTCCAATGTATGGCACAACTTTAGAACGGTATCGACAAAGCCGACATGATTGCTTACCCGATATTTTACTAATGTCATTCCGAATGTGGACCGAATGCTTTCGATAAATGGCCCAGTGTCAGCAAACATTAGATGACCAACCGCAATAAAATGTATAGAAATTTTATATATAGTTTTCAATTTACGATTGTTTTTTGCTTGTAATATTTGTTTGATGAGTTTTTTATTCAAATTGCAATAGTACTTACTCTGTTTATCTATTTTACATTTAAGATTCCGTCTAAAGTAGCTCTCTCGTACATTACAGAAAAATCCTCTAAATGGAAGTTTCACTTATTTTCTTAATATTATTAATAATTTCAAATGAAAAATTTGTAATGGTTAAGTAATAAGTATTTTAAATATGTTACATTATATTTTCGCTTAACTGAAATCGAAATTGTAACATCTTCAAAAAGCCTTATACAAATGAGAAAGCTGTCAGAGGTACACATTTTAATCTACATGAAAAACTATTTTTAACAGAACCAAAATGTATATTTAGAATATTTTTTGTTGTTGCTGTTATTTATGACACTTAGACAAGCCAAACTCGCTATGCCGTTGGCTATGCGAATTTATGTCAGTAGGATGTGTCTTTTTTAACAAAAGCACCACGAAGCACTGTATGACTTTGCTCTAAACTCCTCCGTTAGATGGTACCACCAGATAATCCCCTCCCTCAATTCTGACAATGATCTAAAGGAGGAGGAAATTTTCTCCAGACCATTACACCCATGGCAACTGCTCAACGACTGACCACAGGACTTTCCTCAAGTTTAACAAGCACGTATATCACATGTACTCGGTGAGTGTTTGGCTGTAATGGAAATCGAACCCACCCTTCCGGGTAGAATGCCGATGTCCTAACATCTAAGCTACCCCCCAAAATATTTTTTATACTTGAGAAATAAGCTTCCTTAACGTAACTGTTCAATAGATCACAAATTTATATTAAACTAAGTTCTTATCATTCAAAATATAGGTTTATTGAAAAAAATTTTAATATAAATTATCTCAATATTTTTTTATTAAATAACTATTTCACTATAGCAGAAATAAAACAATTTTATTAATAATCAGTGTGAATATTAAATATAACATACAAATAGCTCTCATATATCAAATAATTTTAATAACTTTAATTTCCAATTTCTTTTGCCATTGTTGCATTTGTAACAATGAGTTCTTGAATTCAAAGAAAATTTGATGATGCCACTAACTTTAACAATTCCGCAATAGGACCGATATCGCATATGATATTCGACCCACATTAGTAAAACCTATAATAGCTGGTGACATTCAGAATTTGCCTGCAGTTAGCGGCAATAGGACCCATACTTGTTTCAGATAACATTAAAGTACCAAGTTTTGATATCGTTTGCCGATAGGAACCGCGAAATCAGCTTGCCAATGCCGACTCATACCCGACACTACCGATATCAGCTCACCCGGGTGCTTGTGTTTGCTGAGATGCCTTTCATGGGTCTTCAAAGGAATCTCCGAACAACTTTCAACATTTTAATCTGAATTTCATTGGAACTTACGCAGATGGCCTATGCCTCAAAATTCCCTGCAATCAGATTTTGATAACAATAGCTTCATCTTATATACAAAAAAAACAATGTTTATTTATATCAAAAGATGAATATCAGATGGGTGGCATTTGATTTATCACCCGATTTGTGTGTGACGGAGAGCATCTAAGTTATAGTAATTTATGTTTGGAGGTAAAATTTTTGGCAAGGTTTTATAATAAATTGTAAGTATTATTGTATATGCTGAATTCTAAAATTTTATTGAGATTAATAAACCCAGAAATACATCGTTCGAATTTGGATATTGAAAAAGGAATTCTTATCAAATATTTAAAGGCTTTTCCCGTGATAAGATTACAGCACCGATGCTTCAAGAAGTATTTTCATCAGATGACATTCCATATCCTTCTGAACGATCAGCTGCTATCGTAAAGCGAGTTGATTCATATCAACCGGGATCTCATTGGATAGCTCTGTTTGGGGATGAAGATAATAACTTGGAATTTTTTATTTGGTTCATATGGACAGCCACCATACTTTTATGGAAAAAAATTACTGATTATTTTCCATAAAAGTATCTCATTACTTAAATCTCGTTACTTAAATATTTCAATGAATTCTGTTACAGTCCAAAGTATTACTTCTAATGTATGTCGATCATATTGTATTTACTTCTTATTCAAACGTCAAGAAATTTCTATGCATTCCATTGTTAAAAAATTATTTGTTAATAAAAGCAATGATTTTCAAATATTTCAATTTGCCAAGAAAAAATATGCAATAGAAATGGTTTTTAAAAAATAAAATATTAAAATAAAAAATATGTGTCATGTATTCATTTTAATATTTTCAAGCCTTAATACACTGTTGACATTTTTTCCTTTTTTTTCACCTGACAGTTTTTTCCCCGGTTTTGTAAAGAAAGAAATACATAAAGATAACTGTGAATTCACTATGGAGACTTTAAAGATGAAACATTCTTTTACAACTATAGTAACTGGACTGGTAGTGGAAAAACACATTTTGAAAAGAAATTAATCAAGCATAAAATGATTCCTCATTTTCCTGAGACTTTACTTTGGTTTGATGGAGCATCAAAAACTTTATGAAGACATTGTAGGCATAGAATTTTTCGAAGGTATACCTCCTAATTTAAATCAGTATTCCAATACTTTGATTGTTATCGGTGATCTCATGAGTAAATTGAGAAATAATTCCAAATTGACATAATTATTCATTAAAGGTTATCATCATAGAAATGTTACAGTTATTTTTCTTCTGCAAAATATTTTTCATAAAGGAAAAGATATGCGGGAAATTTCCGTAAGCTCATACTATCTCGTATTATTTTAAGATCTTAGGTTTTGGTCACAAGTATCTCACTTGGGAAGACAGCTGTATCGGTCAAAACCCAAATATTTTCAAGAAAGTTGCTAGGATGCTATATCGGAACTGCTTAAATATTTACTTGAAGATCTGAAAACTGATACTGAAGATTCCATGGGCATGCGTTCGGAGATGTTTCCAGGGGATAAATACTGGATTCATCAGCCACGCTTGTCATTTTGCCTTTTTTACTTCTGCGCGTAAAGTAAGTGTGTTGTCATCGATTTTGAAGGATTTCAACAAGAATCTGGAAAATGCATCGTCAAAGAACGTGCTTACACAAGTAAAAGTAGTACGGAAATATTTTTTTCCAATGGAGGGCACACAAGAGGGTATGAATCTTATGCCACAACAAGGCCAGAGACTGCTACACATTTGTCGTTACCCAGCGGGAACCTGCGAACCAAGTCACGGAGGCGAGTAGCGTTACCCGCACCATACCACCACAAACCCATTTATAGGGCGGGCCACATGCATACAACAACACAGAAGAAAGGACAGAGAGAACAGAGAAGGAAAGAAACATCCATGCCCGAACCGGGATTCGAACCCGGGACCAACAGATCAGGAGTTAGGAACGCTAACCACTCAGCCAATCGGTCGGCAGTATGGGAATATAAATTTTCGTACCCTTTTCATCATTTATCTTCCAATAAAAAGAATCTGTATCACACAAGAATTGAGAACCACAAGAAATATTCCTCACATAAATTGGAATGAAGGTGAGTTACCTTTCAATAATGTGAGAAATATTCTGGTTCTTTTGTTCGAACTATTTCCTAAAATTTATGTAAATTGAATACAAAAGAAATTTTTTTGGACAATTTCTCTCTGAGCGAGAATGTTTTGCAAGTTTTAGATTGTCCAAAAATAGAATTCATAATGCTCATTTCCTCCACAACTGTCCAATTCCCTTAAATAATTTCCCTTATTACGTTCGTACCAAATAATAGCGTTTTGTAAATTCATCTCAGACCTATAAATGGAAAACTTTTGTTGAGTCTTTTCATAATTTCTCAAGATGTCAGTATGTTCAGAGCAAACGCTCTTGGGATTAATTTCTAAAAGTAAAAACCCAAATCCAATTTTTCGAAAAATATTTTCAAATAGCGTTACTAAAACGCCGCGTGAGCGCGCAATCAACGTGTTACACAGGAGAGCACGCCACTCTCCCTCACATAGAATGAAATAAATCGCTTACCTTCTTCCAAGTAAAGTTTGCGGAGATTGTTTTACGTAATTCTTCTTAAGTTATTTTAATGTTATTACTGCTGATTGAATGAACATGCGTAAAATTAGTTGTTAAAAATCTTCCTTAAAATATTTAGTATCTTTTTCTACGGAAATCAATAGTATACTGTATAAATGTTTTCATATTTATAGAGTTTTACTCATGATAAGGGAATTTATAGCGAAATAAATAAGTTTATATACATTTTAATTTTATCTAAAAATATTTCTGTTATTAATCAAATATTTTTATATTTTTAGTATAAGTAATTTCTTATCTAATTTATTCATTGTAAACGCTTTTATGTTACATCAAAACAATATATATAATTGCCACATATTTTTATTTTTAGTATAAATTATTTTTTTATCTTTTTTATACACACATAATTTAGATTAGAAATAATTTAAACTAAAAACAGCTAATTATATAGCTTATTAAAAACTGTATAATTAGATGCGTATTTATTTTTAGTATAAATTATTTTATTATTTAATTTATTCATTTGGGAATTGCACTTATTTTATGTCAAAACTATATAATTAGCTTCGTATTTATTTTTACTATAAATTATTTCTTAACTAATATATTGACATAGTAAACGCATGTCATTATGTCAAAACTATTTTTTATCTAGTTACGCGTATTTATTATCAACATAATTTTTTTACGCAAATAATTGCAAAAAATTAAAAAACTTTAATTCTCAATTTTAAAGATGTTTATCAAAAATCATAACAAATAAGTGAATTCAATATATTAATAAATTAAAAATATAAGTAAATTGAATATATTAATATTTATTAAAACAAAAATTGTGAAATTTATTATTAGATAGCGACAAGACATAACGAATATTTTTAATTTTAAAGATTTTTTAGGAAAATCACAACATTATTTTTAATATAATAATAAATTCAAAATAAGTAAATTGAGTAGAAGAAAGAATGGTGTAATTTATCGTTTGATGACAAAAAATGTCACATGTATTTCTCGAAAAGACTGGGTATATCTGTTCCTTTCGTTTTCTGTTGGAATTTTTCGTCCAATCGGCGGCTTTGTTCTTCTGAAAAGTGGTTTCGCCAGTCTCCGACGATACCTTTCCTCACAAATTGAATGGAGTCTGGCTTAGGCTGCGTGTCGGCTAACTGCTTTTTACTTTGCATCTGCATGAAGGCCTTCTTCATGCCTTCCGGTAGGTCGGATTTCTCCACTTCCTCTGGAGACATTCTGAAGAGATCGCCAACTGCTTTGTTCATGAACTCCTTCATTTCCTGGAAGCTGCTGTGCTTCCGGATGCTGCGCATCACTTCCGGGTCCCTGCGGATGGGACCCGCGTACTTCTCTTCGTCGATGAACGAAGCCATCTTCAGGACTGCGGCACAGAATTCCTCTTGAAGCTCCTCGTAAGTAAGGAATAAAACATTCGGCTCGTTTCTGGAAAAGATACAGCATTCTAGAAAAATATCGAAAGTTGATATAGGCGTATGTGTTACCGTAAAAGTGTATGATTCCGTTAGTTCATGAAATAACCCAACAAGTCAGTTAAAGTATACAACAGAGGAGAGATTTCACACCCTGCCTAGTTGTTCTAGGAAATAACCATTGACAAACCGTCATATTATAAAGAAAGTAATTTGAAAGTAATTTTATAAATGATTATGAATAGCTAAAATCTGAAAAAAATGTAGATAATAGTCACGTAGTTTTTTTCTATAATGGTAATAAAAATATAGCAAATAATTCAAAATATAAGATGCTGACATATAAAAACACCGTCTTAATTCTACATCTAAATTCATTGATTGATAATGTGATGTTTGATCAACACGGTAAAGCATATGCACTCAATTCTTTGTTGTAAAGACTCTGTAAGAACCACTAACAGAGTCTTTAAAACTGATTAAAACCAGTTATAACCGGTTCAAAGAACTTTCGACCATCATATTTCATACTCATTTGACCAAGTAATCATTATACTATGGAATACGTGGTTAAATCATAAAGTTTAATAATTTTATACATTTTAACTGACTTGTCCAGTTATTTAATGAAATAGCAGATTTCACACTTCATCGGCTACAAAGACTATCTCCAAATAATTCTGGGTGCGTTAAATTATTTAGCAAATCTTACTGGATTGTGCATTGGTTATAGAATTTCAGTAAGGTACTTCTCCAGAAAATTTCGGTAGATATGTCAAGTCTGGATTACATAAATTATAACTGGATATAAATATTTAAAAATATAAATGTAACATTAAATTTTAAAGATTGCTCATTAATTTACCCTTACTTTCCTTTTTCATAACAATTATATATATTTTCTAAAACTATTCAGATAATGAATTCATTTCGCACCAAATTGTTACAATATGACCAATGTTATGCGATGACTACATACAATCTTCTGGTTTATGTACCGGGTGATCCAAAAGTCAGGACCAACTTTAAAAATGAATAATTCGAAAACGAATCACGATAAAAAGATGCGGTTTGCACCAAACGGATGGAAAAGAAACCAGGTTTTGTGTGGCAATGAAAAAAAATAGTTCTGTTGGCGACCAACAGATGGCGCTATATTGTTTTATTGCAACAATAGATGTTTTACAAATGAAACAATGATTAATGAAGTCAGATTAATTACAGTTAATTAGTACTTACTACAGTAAATGTTCAATGTGCTGTCCATCATTCAGAAGTAAAGCTGTGAGATGAGTCACCACACCATTCACAACATTTAGTAGCATTTCTTGCGTTATGGCAGACACATTTTGGCGGATGGCATCTTTCAGTGCCGCTAGTGATGCCGGTTGGTCGCTGTACACTTTTGACTTAAAGAAGCCCCACAGCCAAAAGTCACAGGGTGTGAGATCGGGAGATCTTGGAGGCCATGCGTGATTAAAGTAGCGACTGATAATACGATCCTCCCCAAATGTTGAGCGTAGCAGGGGTTGCATAGGCAGAGCAATATGAGGTGGTGCTCCATCTTGCATAAAGGTGACTGTTTGGAGTGCCTGTCGCGCTTGCAGTTCAGGAATAATGCTGTTCTGTAACAGTGCTAGATATCGCTTACCGGTGACAGAAACTGTTTGGAAACCTGTCTGTGTGACTTCCTCGAAAAAAATGGACTAATTATGAAATCAGCAGTGAAGCCACACCAGACTGTCACTTTAGGCTGTTGCAAGGGTACCTCAACAAATGCATGTGGATTTTCTGTGGTCCACACTCGACAATTGTGGGTGTTAACAGCGCCAGAGAGTGTAAAATGTGCTTCATCTGTCCAAAGCACAGTGTGAAGCCAGTCGTGCTGCTCTTCCATCTTACTGAAGACCATATTCGCAAAATGTCGGCGAGAGTCGAAGTCAGGAGGCTTTAGTTTTTAGTTATGTTGCAATTTGTAGGGATACCGTTGCAAAGTTACTCGCAGCGCTCTCCAGACACTTCCGTACGACACTCCTGTCTGCCTCAAAACTTCTTGAGCACTGCACTCCCCATGTGCAGCAACCGCCGACATGGCTTGCACCGTCTGCTCCTCTGTCGTGGCAACAGCAGCTGCAGTTGAGGAACGTCAACTTCTTTGACGTGATGCCAAAGAACCTGTAGCTTCAAATTTTTTCACAATTTTGTTCAATGCAGAAGACGTTATTGGTCCTTTGCTATCTCGCATACCCTTCATGTAGCGATATGCTCGCAAAGCCGCAATGGCACTTTCCAAATTCTTATAAGACAGTTTAACTAAGAGGGCTTTCTCAACTATGGACAGCATTGCGATGCATACCAGCTTCGACTACCATTACCTGCTGCAGTTGCTTCTTTTTATATCGTTTGTTGCTTTGCATAATCCTACATCAGAAATCCGACAGCGCCATCTGTTGGTCGCCAACCGAACTATTTTTTTTCATTGCCACACAAAACCCGGTTTCTTTTCCATCCGTTTGGTGCAAACCGCATCTTTCTATCGTGATTCGTTTTCGAATTATTCATTTTTAAAGTTCGTCCTGACTTTTGGATCACCCTGTATTTCAAAATTGTTAACTCTTTGGAAAATATTATAAGAAACATGTTCTATCACTCTAATATTCTATAGTTGGTTAGAAATATCCGGCAGTGAATGTTTCTCATTAACATGTATAACATATAATATTGCAATCAGTTCTCATCACGTGCACATGTCATGCACATCTACGGAAATTACATGTCTCGTTGGTTGGGTTTTATGGCGCAAAATTCAAAAATGGACATACTGCGCGAAGACTAAGATTTTTGTATTTTTTTTCTTTTTTTTAACCCAAACAACATTTTAAAAATTTAAAACACAAAAATCACTGTATAGATTATTTTAAAATCCAATTATAAAATTTTAAAAGAAAAATATCAAATTTATATAATTTTAAAATTTAAAATAAAATTTATATAAAATGTATGAAACCTATGGCCCTCACAAAAGCGAATAGGTCTCTATGGGGTGAAAACCACATTAAACAAAAAAGTTAAAATATCAGTATTAAAAAGTGTAAACGTTGTTGGATAAAATCTGGGCATGAAATTAAAATATTATAGGCAGTAAATGATCCATCACACGTTTCAAACCATGGATTTAGTTCACGTAGAAACAAATATCTGTGTGTGAAACGTGTGTGTCCGACGCGAAGACGAGTCAATCTAATATCTGCACTTCGTAACGGTAAAACTGATAATGAGATGGGGGACGGGACCTACATGTTCAACAATTTCTGCCAAAGAATATATATAAAACTTTTAATATCCTTTCTCACATCAGAGAGCGGAACTAATAGTAAAACTGGATCTGATGCAGCCTTTGCAGCTGCAACCGCTCTCTCAATTCCGTCAAGACCTACATGACTTGGTATACAACAAAATATAATGTCACATCCCTTTCTAATTCTCTGTAAATTCTTGACACAACAGGACAGCAAGTAAAGCTATTGTTTCTCAAAACTTCCAATACACTCATGCTATCAGTATATACACAAAATTGACGTTCATCATCTGTATTCACATACTGAAGCGCATAAAAGATAGCTGTAGCTTCAGAGGTAAAGATGGAACAGGACGAATGTAGACTGTACCTAAAAATTGTATTATTTATAACTACACAGCCCACATGCCGTGCTGTTTTTGAATCATCTGTGAATACAGGTGTGTATGACTGATAATGACAGTGATGAGAAGAAAATATCACTTGAAAAACAATATGTGTTGAGTCTGATCTTGAAAACTGAGCAAAAGAGTTATTAAAATTAATTGTTGAATCATACCAAGGTGGATGAGCAAAAGTATCAATTGTATCTATCCGAACATCACATAAGTCTGAGAGCCACAGATGGAATTTCGCTCGTGTGAGAAAATTGGAATGCTCTTTGGACGAGCATTATAAAGTCTCTTAAGAAAGGCATTATGAACTATGGAACGTAACAGATGATAAGGGGTTGACATTATCTTAACATAATAATTGAGAGACTGCTGCATTCATCTCAGGTCTAACGGTAGTTGATGGCATACAACGTATAGACTCTGGACGGGTGATGTGCGGAATGCCCCAGAGCATATTATTAAATCAGAGTGGTGAACTGTGTCCAATCTTCCTAAAACAGAAGATCTAGCCGATCCATAAACAACACATCCGTAGTCAATGCGGGCACAAAACCAATGACTGATAAACACGAAGGAGTGATGTGCGATCTGCACCCCAAGATGTATTTGATAACACCTTGAGGATATTAAGCGATCGCTCACACTTCTTCCGTAAATATAAAATATGTGGAAGAAAGGATAATTTTCCGTCAAAGATAATTCCCAAAAATTTTATTTCATTGACTTCTTTTATTGGAGTGTTGTTGATATAAATCATTGGATCATTAAGCAGGCTATTCTTTCGACAGAAGTGAATGCACTTACTGTTGCTTGAGGATAAGGTATGTCCATTTTCAGCACACCACATAGCAAGTTTGTTAACTCCAGTTTGTAGTTGTCTCTCAATTAATCGCATATTAGACCCCTGACCATATATTCGCAGGTCATCAACAAACAAAGTACCATTTACTGAAGGTGGTAACTGATGAAGGATGCTACTAATGAAAAGACTAAAAAGGTGACACTAAAAATAGAACCTTGGGGTACACCCTCGGCTTCAATAAAAGTATTGGAAAAAATTTTTCCAATACGGACTTTAAAAACACGGGAGCATAAGAATTTTTGTAGCAATATCGGAAGATTACCCCGAAAACCAAAATCATGTAATGAACGGAGAATTCCATATCGCCAGGTACGGTCGTATGTCTTCTCTATGTCAAAGAAAATGGAAACCAGATGGTTTTTCCGCACAAAAGCGTTGCGAATTTAGGTTTCCAAATATGTGATATTATCAAGAGTGGATCTTCCTTTATGGAATTCACTATGATTAATATGTACATATTTATTTCTTTCTAAGACATGAATGAGACGGGCGTTGACCATATGTTCGAGAGTCTTACATAAGCAACTCGTCAGAGCGATTGGTCGATAATATAAAGGCTCTGAAGGATCCTTACCAGACTTTAGGACAGGAATCCCTATTGATTCTCGCCATAATGATAGGAATTCAATTTCAGTCCAGATCCTATTGAACAAAATTAGTAAGTTCCATAGGGAGTCTGGACTTAAATTTTGAAGCTTTTGATAGCTGATTCCATCAGGTCCTGGACTGGTAACATGAGCCTTCTTTAATGCTTTCTTCAATTCCAACATCCTAAATTCGCAGTTGTAAGTCAAAGCTTGTACATGGTTGAAACGAATTTGTGTTCACTCAGCACGATTTTTTCTCCCTAAAAACGAACGACCTTCAGGAGAAGAGTATACTGCAACTACGGTTTTTAAAAAAGGAATTGAAAAGTCCTTATAAATCTCATTGGCTGCTTTCATTTTTCTCTACAACTGCTTACTGAGTGTGGAAGATGTAAGAGAAGATACATAGCGAAACCAGGATTCCTTCTGACTTCAACGACGAGCTCTGCGAACTAATGCTTTTATTCTCTTAAAGGCGATAATGTTCTCCGTTGTAGGGTACCTCCGAAATAACCCCCATAACTTCCTCTGTTTCTTATTGGTTTTTTGACATTCATTATTCCACCATGATTTGCAACACCGGTGTAGTAAAGAGGAACTTTTTGGTATTGATGCATCAGCTGCATTTGTAATTGTGTCAGTGACTTTAGATACGGCATTATCAATATCACATCGATTGAAACCATTTCATTATCAACAACTGCCAATTGTGTAAATAACGTCCAATCTGCCCGACTGTACACGTAAGTAGGTAGACGTTGTCCTACACTACTACCTCCAGTCTGGGAGATAAAAAGAGAAAAATGATCGCTATTATGCAGAGAATTTCCTACAGTTAAATTTAACAATGGCAGAAAGGATGGTGAACAAATGGCCAAATAGAGAGAGTGAAATGTTCTTGAGGGTACATGGAAAAATGTCTTCTCGCCGGTATTAAGCAGACAGAGACTGAAATAAACCGTTCTATCTGCCAACCGCGAGAAACAATATCATCACTTCCCCACAAAGAATTATGGCCGTTAAAGTCACCTAACAGCATAAATGGGTTTCCCAGCTGATCTATTAATGCATCGAGTTCCTTTTGGTGGATGACATCATGTGGTGGCAAATACAAGCTATATGAATTCGTACAGCTACAACTAGTAGTGTAGTATGATATTTTGGGTAATCTAACAAGATGAAGTGATATAGATTCTGTTTGTGTACTTATATGGATCTGGTGACTTTTTTGCAACGGTTACATAGCTTAACCCAGCTTTAGACCACGTTAGGTAACTTGACGTCGAGCCTCAGGGTACGAGCAATTAGAACTGACTTTTATCGTGATTTTCTTCTCAAATGCTCACTGTGGACAACTTCAAGAGTAGGAGGGATGGTCTCCTTTACAATTGACACATTTCTCCTACGCTGTGCAGGTCGAGCTATCGTGGCTAATTACTGCGCAACGTGCGCAAGTAAGTTGGCCCCTGCAAGTGTTTCTCCAATGTCCAAATCATTGCCATTGGAAGCATCGCAGCGTTGGCATTGGAAACATTTGGAATATATGGCAGGACAGGTAAATTCAGATTAGCAGCTTTAATATGCTGTGGAAGTAATATGCTCTCGCGACATGTAAATGCGACTCACAATCTCCAAAAGTAGTTATTACAGTTTGGTTTTTCAAGTGCCTCTCACACGAAAAATCTTAGGCCATGAGGCAGTTCACAGTGGGGTGACAACATAAAAGTAAATAAATATAAATAAAACACGTGCTCACATGTTATACTCATCTTACTCATACAATTAACCACTGGATGACCTTACTTTCGTTTTCCTTTTAAAACTATTTTTCTTCTATTTAATTACAAGTTTTTTTAAATTACTGGGTAAAAATAAAACTATTTTTAAAATAATTTTATAAGCTATTACTTAGAAATAGAATTACTTTTAAAATTGCAATTTGATGAATTGCTACTTTTATATATAAAATGATTTCATAAATTAGCACTTAAAAATAATTTCTTACAAAGTAGTAACTTTATTCGGCAATTATTAGTAATTTTATAAATTAGTAGTTAAAAAAATAAAATTACTTTCAAAATAGAAATTTCATAAAATATTTTTCAATTTCTAGTAATTTTATAATTAACATTTAAAAATACTTTTAAAATAGTAATTTTATTTTCTTATTATTTAATGTATATCAACAAAAAATTATCAAATTTTCTTAATTTTTTATACTACAACTATGCAAAGAAATAATAACTTCGATTTAACATATGCTATTGTGCATTAAATTTTGTAAATATAGTTTTTTTTTTTAATAAAAAACCTTAATACTTCACATTTGAATCATCGAAATAAATACCGGTTGCATTTAGTTATCTATTGTTTAGAAATTTTCGCTACAGCAAGCCAAATTTTTTATCCTAATTTTTTCTGTCACACATAATTTTACATAGTGATTGGATTCATTTCAACTTATTACCTACTGCAAGAAACGTTTTTCATAAACTTTTGAAATTCTTTGTTAAAAAAAACTTTTATTATATTATTGTTCATTAGATGAATATTTTTCTGAGTCATTTGAAGAATAACTTTAAAAAGCTGAATCTCTGAAATGGATTTCATCAAAATTTTTAAATTCAATAAGTTTTTTTGTGTATGCTTAAGCTATTTTTAAAAAACATTAACTAGAGCAATTCTATTATTACTTATTAAATTGTGGAAAACATTATTGAAAGTTACCATATTTTTACTTATATAGCAAAAAATATCGGATTGAATTTTTTGCAAAGTTGCTGAAGATTTTATACTAAAACTGAAACACATAGACCTGTTAGCATTTCAGTAGTTTTTAGTAGGATTTCTTTGTTGCAGTAGAGCTTAGACGTGAAAATGGAGTTGTATTTGCAATTCTCTGAATGATGTGATTCATCTGAAAGTAAAAACTGAAACTTGATGAATGACAAGTAAACAAACCTTTGCATAATAATTTATGATAGGCATGTAAAGCAGAAAAATATCAATCATATGTATAACGAGGGCAAAAGATTACGAAGTAAAATTTCGGAGCTTATAATAATGAGCAAAGAATTTGCGGGTACCTGTAGGAGTACCAGGAGAGGAGATGATCGAAGTAGTCGCCGTAATCTATCTTCCCTGAAACAAAAAGCTCGAAGAACTGATCAAAAGTGCCGCTGAAGCGGTGCCCTGGTAGATTCTTCATGTGGTAGTAATAGGAAACGCAGCAGTCCTTAGGGTTCCTGGTCACGCAGATGTATTTGGCGTCCTCGGACCACGGAGTCAGGTGGTGGGGAAGGTGCGTCTTTATAGGTCCCGGTCTCACCATTTTCACCGCCGATTCCGCACCTGAGAGTTCAACAATTTGAAAAATTAGCACGGAGAGTAAAAGACGTCATTAATGCTCAGCACTGAATGTGTTTTACATGGAACATCATTTTTCTACATTGTAAGATGGAGAAAAAAATATTTCTTTTTTATTTCAATATGTATAAATTTTTCAAATTTAAGCCTTTCAAGGATAATTTGGTGAATAAAAGTGTTTAAGGTGAATAAAAGTGTGGTGAATAAAAGTGTTTAAGTGTTCAAGGATAATTTGGTGAATAAAAGTGTAATTAAAATGGGGAATAAAAGTGTCAAATCGGTGGAATCGTGTTGTTGTTGGTGCAGAAAAACTTACAAAATGTTCGACAAACCCCGTTGCAAGTGAGCTGCAATGATCCCTGATAGGCATGGCGGCATCACCTGAACTGCGAGTGCCGAGGACAGACTGCGCCTCGAGCGAGGTCCTCGTCACTTGGAAGCAGAAGACTCCCGACACTTGGCTTGCCAGAGGAATCCTATGTTCATCTAAGAGACATGGCGACCTCGACTCACTGCACGTGCCCCAGCCACTATGAGTGGGCATGAATGATGTTTGGTTGGGCATTCCGGTAACAAGAACAATCGCCGTAACCAGGTGACCGTGATACAAATCAAGATTTGTAAATGGATGAATATGTTAATTTTCAACAAACATCCACATCCAATCCCCAAACTGCGAAGTCGAATCTGAAGTGACATAACCTCGTCTATGAACATCTTCATCACACCCAGGGTTAGGGAAAACAGAAGGGCTGTCTCATCGCTTTGAGATGTCGCATGCTACCTTGTCACCGGCGAGAGGAAGAGCGTGACGTCATTGGGCATCGACTGGCTGGCATTTTCTATGCTAGCTTATATTTGATCGCTGCTTTCTCATTCATTTTGTCTTATTTAAGGTTAATGTTTTAATTTTAAGCAAGAGTATTTTTTAAGAGGGAAAACATGACATCGTGTGATGTTGCTACGCATCATACATCATATCCATCAAAACACAAAAGGAAAACATATAATATTTCACCGATTTCCAAAAGAAAATCAAATGCTTTCGAAGGAATGGGTGCATAGATGTCGAATAAGTGACAAAATCAACATCAAGAATGTTAGAGTGTGCAGTGAGCATTTTGATTTGAATGAATATATGGACGACATACTAAATAGACTACTTATAATTTTACCAGAGGTAAAATTATTTAAAAAAATCAATTAATAATAAATAATATTCTTAATAATCTTAAATTACCGGATTTAAACATAATTCGAAATACTGCAAGGTAACAAAGACAAACGAAAAGAAGATTCGTAAAAGCTATTCAAAGAATTGAGTGTCTGAGTCCAGATAAAGTATGTCATACAGGAAATCAATCTGATGGGGACATTAAATGTCTTAAATGCAATGAATAATTAAAAAATATTGAAGAATTGAAAAAAAGAATATTATGCGCAGAAGATACAGTGAAATTCCTTAAAAATGAGCAAGAAAGAAATCGAACTTCTGCAACAAGAATAATTAAACGATTGAAATCAAATAAAAATTGCTTTTATGAAATACAAAAATAAAAAAACGAAAATAAAATTACTTCAAAAGGAGAACATTACACTTAGGAAGATGGGGATAAATAATTTATTCCTTTATAAGCGTGAAGACGAGAAAAATAAATTAAGAACTAAATGGTCATCTGACACTATTTAAAAATGTATTTTGATTCGGTAATTATCTTACAAATCTTACGATTTTTGGCAGAATAAAATGGGATTAAGTATGCCAAGTTCAAATGCTTTGAAAATAGGAGGTGTTCCAAGTTTAGTCACATGCCTGGAATTCTTAAAGATTTATTGTTATTGATGAAAAAAAATTGCAAAACTTGAAGCGATGTGGAAAAAATATGTACTTTGAGCTTTGGCGAAATGCACACAGATTCGAAATTCTGTTTTGACTCTTCATTGGATGAAATATTAGGCATATTTTGTAAAGTTAAAGTTATTTTATTGACAGGATTAATTTTCCCGTGGAAGCAGCCAATAGTTTTTAATTTCGACTGTAAAATGAATAAAAAATTTTATTTTCTGTAATAGAAGAAGTTGAATTCAATTCATAAAGTTCGAGCAATAATTTCGGATGACTGTCGAGTGTCATACCTTATGGAAAGAACTAGAAATAACTAATGACAAATCGTTTTTTCTACTTTCTTCAAAATATTCAAGGAAGATCTGAGTTTTCGCTAATATGGCTCATTATATCAAGTTATTGAGCAACCATTTTTTAGATAGTGGTTTAGTTTTGTGCGACGGTACTGAAATCAATTCTAGAACCTTATAGGAGATATTGAATAAAAATGTCGAGGAAATAAAAATTTGCCATAAACTAAAGCCCTAACTTCTAACTGTTAAAGGAAACGAAAGACAAAAGGCTACACCAGTAAAGACTTTATTTTTAGAAACTACTGCTAAAGCTGTAATATATTTCACTGGAAACACTAAAACGGCTGCATTTTTTTTCATTAATCAATAATTCATTTCATATTATGAACAGTTCCATACCAATACATCCCAGTAACAAGACTTTAAAAGCTGCTAAATATTTTGCTACTCAAAAAGAAACTTTAAACTCAATCATGGAGGAATATTTTAATTTAGGTATATATGGAAAGAAATCTGTTCTGAATCTTCAGAAAAGGATTATTGTTTCAATTCATTCTCTTTATGGATTATACGAAGACTCGAAATTTATAAATGTAACTTGCATTTAACAAGAAGAATTACTCAAGATGCGCTCGAAAGCCTCTTCAGCCAAACTAGAGATCTCGGGAGATTCAAAGATTATGCTTCTCCTTCTGAAGTATAATTATTCTGTTAAAAAATATTCCTCTCAAATAAATTACCTAATTTGTCACCGACACTAAACTCTTTAGAAAGTGGACGAGATGTTTATTTAACGAGTGAAATGTTAGACTCTGCATTTAATGTAAAAGAATGTCAAGAAATTATAAATTCCTTTGATTCTAAAGATCATGAGTTAATTAATCCTTTATCATTATCTTGGGAAAATGATCTTACCTCTTCCAATCCAAATTGTGACTTATCTCCATTTGAAAAATAAGCTATGGTTTATGTGGCAGGTTATATTGATTATAAAGTTAAAAATAATTCACTTAGATCTGCATCCAGAAATGAAGTCGAGATGCCGAATTATTGCAAGTGGATTAATTTAATTTCTGTAGCGGGAACTTACTATTCCAACAAATGCATGGATGGAAACTACAAGGCGTCCCAAAACGACCGCATAAGCTTTGAACCCCGAGATTCCTCGTTGGGAGTATATAAAAACTGCCCAAAGAAGCGTTCCTGTACGATCCATAGTTTACGAAAAAAATGCAAAAAACAAAGTATGACGTCACTGCCGGTACAAGAAAAATTACTTTATTGAACATATCAACAACAGTATACGCAGCGGATATCGACTCCCTAGCAGTTCGTAAGGCATTTCTATTACATCGGCCGTACATCAAGCACATGTCGCAGTAGTAACGAGCGGAATACATGGCTGCCATACGAAGACTACCGGCAGCTGCAAGATGCAGCCTTTTGAACCAGTTCACCGGTGGCTTAACGTCATTCCATGGCGCACGCGCATTAATGACGCGATATGCGCTGAGAACGTTTTAAACACATTATCGTCTGGAAGCATATGAAAATACTGTTGTTGATATGTCCAATAAAGTGTTTTTTATTGCTAAGGTTCGTACAGGAACGCTTCTTTGGGCAGTTTTTATGTACTATCAACGAGGAATCCAGCTATGCAGAGCTTATGCGGTCATTTTGAGACACCCTGTATAAAACAAATAGGCATAATGTTTCGCAAATTTCCTGGTGACACATTTTCTATAGGGAAAAATGTCATAGCAACATTAATAAATGAAACAGAGTCTTCTTTCCCTACTGTAAATCGAAAGGCAATTAAACTTTTTTGTCGCTTGAGAACATTTATACGAATTAAGTATTTGAATAGAAATGCTGCGATAGTATCTCATAATAAAGCTCAACCAAAAAACAAGAAATGGGTCAATAGTCAAAAAATTAGGAAAACCTGAAGCTAATAGGTAATCATATTTTTATATTGATTATATAATTTTAAGTTAATTTGAATATTAATAATAATTTTTGAGGGTTTATTAGATAATAATTGCAAATTTATTAAATATTATAAAGACTATTTTTATCTTTTCTATTATTATTTACAACCTATTCATACAAGGAAAGGACAAAAACAGGAGAGAGAGAAAGAAAGTGCATCTATGATCAAACCGGTATTTGAACCCCAAGACCTCCCTATCCGCAGTCAGGCATGCTAACCACTAGAAAGGATGGGCGACGTTTAGCAGTCGTGGATAAAAATAACATTGTTGT